>CM053789.1:858797740-859397740 GCA_028749045.1 Cupressus sempervirens | reverse complement strand
TATGAGGCTATTCATATTATAAATTCCTTTGATACTTGTGTTATTACCCATATTTTTAGAGAAGCTAATGGTATTGCTAACTGGGCAACAAATGTGGCATGCATAAATGATCACACTATCATTTGGGGAATTCATGATCCCTTACCTCTAGATGGTCGCCAACTTTTTCATCATGATAAATGGAGGTCTTTGCAAAAAGTTTTTAAATTATGATAGTGCCAATACAGGGTTATTATGTGGAGTTAAGTGGCAGCAAGATTTGGGCTTTTATTTCCAATGATTTGTGCTTTGTTTCACATGGATTCTAGGTCTTTTGTGCCATTCTTTTTTTTTTTTTTCTATGAGACTCTTTTCTTTTGGGGTTTGGTGATAGGAAAATGGGAGGAAAGAGAAAAGGGTGGAACTAGTGAGTTGTATGGAGTGGATGAAGAAGGAGGAGGTGTGGGATATTCTGAGGCGGGGTAATTTTACTGGGTATATGGAGAGGCTTAACGACAATAACCCAACTATTACACAATAGTTTATCAAAACCTAGAAGAAGGACTCTGTTATGGTTGGCAATCAATGTATGGAGATTTCAGAGGAGGTGATTGCTGAGGCCACGAGCTTGGAGCTTGATGGTATCAATTTCTATAGGGAGCGAAAACTTTCAGATAGAGCTTAAGGAATTTGTGGAATCTTAGCACGAGAAGAGCTGCCTGGTTAAAATTGGTAAGTCCTATATCAATCTGGTCTCTATCTCTCGCCCATGGTGCTTTGTTTTTTTTGTGATTATGGAGTACTTAACCCTGGATAGGAGATTTATGAAATTTTACAGGTATCATTTTATGCTAGCTAACCACTTTAGGCACATTTTTAAGATCAATTTTCCTTACTATCTGAAGCAGTCTCTTAGTATTTCTATTCAAGCTATTTAGAAAGACCTGAACGACAAACATGTTTTCCATGAGGGTCGCATGGTTCTCATTATGAATGTTTTAAAATCTAAGAGGATAGTGAGGAATAGAAGCCGCATGAAGGATGTTGATTATGAAATGGAAGGGAGCATCTCAGAGAAGGGTTACGACTTTGAAACCCAGGATGAAGTCGAGGCAGGTGAGGAGAATTTGAGCAAGGGCACTAGGGGTAGTTCAAAGAAGAAGAAAAGAGTGGTTGGTCACTTTGATTCAGAGAAGGAGAGTGATTTTTTGTGGAGGATTTGGTGAGAGATTTTAAAAAGAAAAGTGAGAATAAGGGTAAGAGGATTAAGCGAAGTCCGGTTGTGAGGGCTTCTTCCCCCTTGGATGATATCCATCTAGATGTTTGGAGAAGCATTTTAGGTATGAAGGAGAGTCGGGAGATGACAATTCTCAGGAACAAGGGATCCACCTTGATTTTGGTGAAAAGTATGAATGTACACTAGGGGCTACTGAATGGATGCATGATAACCCTAGCATTATTCTAAAAGAAATTGGGTTTATGAAAAATCAAATGCAGGCACTTGGTAGGGATATGTAAGCTTTAAGGAAGGAAGTTGGGCATGCCAACAAAATTGCTCACGGTGAACACACTCTTGGAGAACACATTGATAGATTAATGGAGGTGGTTAGGAGTGCTGAAGATGTTAAAAACCTAATGCAGAAGATCCCGTAGCTGGAGGCAAGGAATAGGGCAATGGACAAAGATTTTAATGGCAATTAGGGAAAGATCACAAATATGGAAGCCAAGATGAGCAACCTAGAAAAATTGATTAAAAAAATAGCTAAGAATGTGAGTACTCTGCTAAAGAAATTGGAGATAGAGAAAGGTCAGGACTCCCCTTAGGCTGTTGATAGTCAGGGTCCCAGCAAGTGCACTAGGGCTTACTCAAAGAAGATTGAGGACATGGGCAAAAGGGACGAGGTGAAGGCAATGGCTGAAAAAATGCAGATTCTGGTAGACCAGGCATTGGACTTGATCAAGGCTACTTAGCTAGTTCTTTTCTATCTTGTTTGCTATCTTTTTGCTGTCTTTTTCATTAGATCTCTTTGTGACCTCTTCTTTGTTCTTCTTGGAGGTCTGTTTCATGTTTGCTCTTAATTGCTCTCTCTGTTTCTAGCTAGAATTTTTGTAAAAAGGTTTTCGGTCATTTAAAACTTGCTTTTACTTAATCAAAACAAGTGTTAACAATGTTGATTATTTAGAGTGAAGCTCCAACAATAAATGTTATAAAGTGTTCCTAGAGTTATATCTACTCAAACATAGGTTATTACTTTGGAATTCACATAAATACCAAGAGCATTCTAAATGGTGAGGCCATTAACATTAGTTGTTCTAGAGGAGTTGTTAGTAATGTTGATTCTTTAAGACTGTTATATTCCACTTGTGATTGCTCTAAAGTGCTCCCAAAGTTATGTCTAATTAAGCACATACTATAACTTGAACTTTTGCAGATATACCAAGAGTGTTGCAAATAATAGATCCATTAACAATAGGTGCCATGAAATTATTGTACAATGGTAATGCAACTCTGACACCAATAGTACAAATATTCTCAATTGAACAAATTGGAGATGAGCTTGAAGATACTTTGTGATATAGATTATACATATTTGACGACATTCACAAACATCGTGCAATACTGCTGAAGAAATATAACAAATATATATTGTTTAAGGACATCAGAATTGTAACAATTGTGTGTTTAGCAGAATATAGCTGTTTGAAATCAACCAAAATGCAGTGAGTGCATAATTGTACCCTATTTTTAACAAAGCTATTTTATTGTGTTTACAACTCTTTGACTTACAAACTCTTTCATCTAAATATGTAGGTGGATCATAATAATGGATCTAGAGATTGTTCACACAGAACATGTGACTATTGGGAGTCCAATTGCTTTAGATGCAAACTGTGATGATAAGAAAGCTGTACACATGGTAGTCACTACATCATCAAAATCAACAATAGGAGTCCCTTTTGCAACAACAACAACCATACACAAGCCAACTAGACTCCTAGGTATAGCGAGCCCTAAAGTCAACAATGAAATGCCCACCATATTGATGCCTATTAAAGATTTAAATCCATATCAAACAAGGTGGCATATAAAGGCTCGTGTAACTAGAAAGAAAGATATGCACCATTATGTCAAGGATAATAAACTTGGCCAAGTGTTTAGTTTTGATGTAGTAGATAATGAAGGCACCGAAACTCAAATCACCTGCTTCAATGACATAGCAAGCATCCATTATGATAATATACATGTTGGAGCTATCTACACAATAGCTCATGGTACCATGAAAAGTGCTAATAGATTTTAGAACAAGCTCAATAGTGGAATAGAGATAACCTTGATGTTATATTCAAAGGTTTCCTCCTGAGAAGATGATTCATCTATCCATATGCGCCAAATCACTTTTACACCAATTGATGAAATTATTCAGATGCCAACCAATATGGATGTTTATCTTCTTGGAATTGTTTGCCATGTACAAGAAACCTCAACAATTAAAAGAAAAGATGGCAAAGAGGTTCCTAGATGTACCATCACTATGTTGGACATTTCTCATACTACAATAGATATCACATTGTGGGGTGCAACTGCTTAGTGAGAAGGTACAAATCTTCAACAAAAATATTACCTCCAAGAAACTGTAGTTCTTGCTATAAAAAATGGAAGGACATATGAATTTAATGGAAGGGTTATAACTACCCTAAGTAACACATCTTTTTTGATAAACCCTGTAAGACCAAAAACTAAACAATTGAAGCACTAGTATGAGGAAAATGTCACCAACCTCCACACAGCCTCAAGACAACTCAATCCCACATTGTTGCCAACTACACAAATGACAATTAGTGATATTAAACAACATGGACTAACAACATCTCAACAATTCTAGTGCATTTTGAAGGCAACACTAATATTTCTCAACAAAGAGAAATTTTGTTACCCAACTTGTCCTAGAATAGTTAACAATAAGTAGTGTAAGAAGGGACTAGATAAAGCAAATGATATGGGGTGGTATTGCCCAAAATGTGAACAAGTTGTCACTCAATGCAATTACAGGTACATAGCTCAACTAAAATTATAAGATCACACAGGTGAAATATGGGCTTCTACCTTCGATGAGGCTAGGACTCAATTGATGAGCATGTCAACAGAAGTCTTGTACAAACTTCAATTTGATGACACTGCTGATAAGAGTACAGAACAATGTATAAGAGATGTTCAACATAAAAAATATGTATTCACAATCACATGTGCACATGAGATTTATATTGATGAAGAATGCATAAAGGAAACTATTACAAAGGTGTCTCCAATATAGTTCACATTAGAGAGCAATACATTGATTGAAAGGATTACAAATATGTGTACTGCTCAACCACACAACCATGAAGCCCAATAGATCACATCATCCACAGAGAAAAGGAAAAAAGGGAAAATACAAAGGTGTACTCTAATGTTGCCATGTATATATTAAGCACATGTGTGCAAAAATTGGATTAGAAATGTACATGGTACAAGTGTTTAAAGGTGACATCAACATAATGTTTAGTGAGGAAGAATGTTATGTATTCTTCACTTTAAAAAATAACTCTACATGATGTGGGGCTGAAGTCAATATGAACATGATACTCTTGTATATGTATACACTACATAATGTATTCTATACAAAATATGGTATATGTACATACTACTGATCTATTCGAATATCAAGATAGTGGTCTTATACATGAATATGGTGGACTCTATAAAGGCAAATATAATACCTCTCCTATTTTGATGTTGGGAATAGGTAAGACAAACCCAATCTATACATTCCATATTTCCATGGCCATATAGTAACTGTGTATCACTAAACACTAAAAATATCATGTTCTGTCTTCTAAGCCTCTAATTAGGAAATGCTTTTTTATAACTGACAGGCATTAATATTGAATCTTAAATTATTTGACACTCCATAATACAAATGTAGGAATTCTTCATAAGGCACGCAATAAGTTCATTTGTTGATATTTGAAACCGCTAAGACATACCCAGTAGATATTGATGTGCTAATAATGTCATGTACATTACATGTTTCTAAGTTTAGACATCATTACTCTAACAAATGTCAATCAATGAACATTTCAAATGTACTGTTATATTTTGTCATTGAATAATTAACATTAGGAACTATTTTTTATTGTAGATGGAAAACATTCATATTGAAGGAAGTGAAGTAACATCAAATCAGTTGCCACAAAAGGTACAAAAAACCCGTGAAAGGAATTGAGCTTATTATGCTTGACACAAAGAGATAACATAATGTAGAAAGAAAAAAAAGATACAACAACAACAATATGATCTTAGACACAAGGCTCAAATACCTCCTCCAATAAGTGAGACAAAAATTGAGGAAATGCAAGAAGGTGCTAAACAAGATAATGCTCAAAGGTTAGAACATCATAAACATAGTCATAACTACTACATCCACCACAAAGGAGAATTAGCCAAGAAAAGTTGCACACAATACGAACATAATCAACCAATAGAAACTAGAGGTTTGATGGAAGAAGTCATAACTCCAAGTGTATCAATCAACGGTAATTCTAAGTTCATACTCGCAATGGAAAATTTCCAACACCAGTTAGATGCACTTTCTCAATAACACGCATTCACGACATGTAAGGAATGATATCGAGGAATGAATGTACACCTTTCACATAGGAATGTTATATGTAAGAGATGTTCTAATGACAAGGGTATTCACAGGTTTGCAGCACTCAACAACATGGACCCAAGTGACCAACCAACTGTACTAAAAAGATTAACCCAAGTAGAAGAAATGTTGATTGCTAGGGTGGCTCCAATATTACAAGTAAAACATGCCATGGCTGGCCAGTATAAATATAGCGGACATACAATTAGCTTTCCACAAGATATTCAAACCATTACCAAGATATTACCAGGAAGGGTCAATGAGCTAGATATTCTAATAGTACATAGAGAACACACAAAAGGGCACACATATGATTGTTATATGAGAAGAAGCCATGTTAGAGATGCATTAGAATACAAATTAAACAATGATCCATATTATCATGATATCATTGTAAGCAAAGAAAATTTATCTCGACTTCCTGATGAAAATATAGATATATCAAGATCGCTACACACAGTTGACATAGAAAATGAGATGACTACAACAGATGATCAATTAGGCTTGGATGATATTCAAGATGAACTACTTCCAGTCCAAACCTCCTCACTTATGCTGAGGTTGCCAATTGAGCAACGAGAACTAGACACTCTGAAGAGGGAGCTCGATCTACAAGATGTTGTAGAAGACATCATGTATTGGCCTACCATCGATTCATCTCCTATAAATGAGTATAATACTAAGGGACTGCTAGATTTAGCATTTCCAACCCTATTCCCTAATGGCATTGCACTTCCATTGCAACCAAAAATACGAAGACTATACATGCATGAATATGTAGTCCATTTAATAAAGTACCAAGACCAAAGGTTTGGAAGACACCCAAGATTCGGATATTTAGTTCACAATATGATGATGCACCATCATACTCAGAGCCTAGCTGCTATTTTTTTGAAAAAGAATGTTGAAGAAAATATCCCAATGACTATAGAGGATCTATCTACACATTTAAAACAACTCCCAGATTCAAGGTTAGCAAAAGAACTTATGCATTTTGGATCCACAATGCGGGGTACAAGGCCTTTTTGGAAAAAACGTTGTGTAGACCTTGCAAATATGATCAACCAACTTGGACCACCTACCCTATTCTTTACATTGAGTGTTGTAGATATGAAATGGCTAGATTTACAGATATTATTAAAGGACAACATAAATATAGGTATGCAAACAAATAAATAATGATTAGACAATGTCATTAATAATCCACATATTGTTGCACTATATCTACATCAAAGGTTTACAATATTTCAAGAGGAAGTGATTGAAAAGCTCCTTGGTGTAATAGATTGGTGGTATAGAACTGAATGGAAACATCGAGGAACTTGACACATACACAAATTTATCTGGATGCTAGATGCACCAAATATGGATACACTGGATTGGAAAAAACAACATTGAAGTTGAACGTGCTAGAAAGTTTTTTGATATGTGTGTTACTGCCTAGAATCCGCAATATGCATGCCTTCGCAATAATATGGTATATCATTCTCCCTCAGATGATCCTTGCCTTTTGAACACAACTGAGATCTTTGCTACAAATATTTCTCATGATTATGAAGAACTAGTAAACCGATTTCAAAGAGACACAAAATGTATTGAGCGTACATGTCTACGCAAGAAAGGAAACAAAGTCACTTGCAAATATAAAACCCCTTGGAAAGAGAAAGATGTATCTACATTATCATGTGATGAAACTGAAAAAGTACAATATGAACCTGCAATAAATGATGATAGGTTAAATATACATAATGCAATGATGCTATCGATTTGGCGAGCAAACATAGATTGCCAATCTATCCTTTCATGGACACTCGTCTTGAAATATATTGCCAAATATGCAGCAAAAATAGAAAAATGATCTGAGACATGTACTAAAATACTCAAAAGAATATCTATAACACAAAAGCTAGATGACTCAGCCATGACTGCATATCATAAATTATTATCTGAAGTTATTGTTGAACGTGACATTGGAGCACAAAAAACATGTCATATGTTACAAAAAATACCACTTGTTGTTTGCAGTCAAGAGTTTGTAGCATTAAATGTTGGACGAAAAGTGCTTCATCGAATAATAAGAGAGCCAAGAAATGCTCAAATTCAACCTGGTTACCTACATTCCTACATGAACTACCCTCCTAAACTTGAAACATTAAGTTTGATTTAATTTGCAAGATCTTACTCATATGTTGCAAATTAGAAAGGATGCAAATGGAGAGCACGAGAAAAGATAGCTATTATCAATACTTATCCAAAATTTTATAAAATGCCACTTATCCAATCCAAACATTTTGATACATTCTATTGGAGCGAGTTACTCTTATATAAGAATTCCCGTCATATAGAAACAACGATAGGACTCACAAAAGAACAAATAGTCAACAATTGGTATCAAATTGAATACTACAGGTTACACTGTGTGGCATGTAAGTCGTGCCAATGATGTTGAGAACAACTCTAAGGAAGAAGATGATAATGAAGAAGAAAATGAAGGTAATCAAGATACAAATGACGTGTTAGGTGCATACGAATGAGAACTTCTCTCGCAAATGGGACCATTATGTACTATAGTACTCAATGAATTAAATATGCTTAGAAGGTGTGAATTTGACATAAATAATAATTGGGACCATATTACTATCCCACCATTTCTACATGAAAATGCAATGCAATTCATATATGACAACAAGACTAGTGGTTATTTTAATACCATACCTATGGTGCCCACCAATCCCCAGGATACATTATCTCCTGAGAAAAGATTAGTACTCCAAATAATTATGGAGCATGACCACAATCAATCACATGAACCATTACACATGACTGTGCAAGGCACAACAGGCACAGGAAAATCCCATCTAATTGCATCCATAAAAGAAATGTTCAATAAGAAGGCACACCAAAAAAGGGTACAATTACTACTCTTTGCTCCCATAGGTGTTACTACATTCAATATACGTGTTACAACTATACATTCAAAGCTTAGGATTTTTCTTAAGGATATGCAACCGCTACCAGGTCAAGCATTAATAGCATTCCAAGAAGAATTAAAATATATCAAGTACATTATTATTGAAACTACCACATGGTTGCTGAAACTACTCCCTCCCTTATTAAGGTGGAGCTTATGGCTGAAGATAACTCTTCCTGAATTAAGGTAGAGATTATGGCTGAAGTCACCTCTTCCTGATTTACGGTGGAGATTATGGTTACTGGAATTGAGTTTTTTTATTGAGGTGGGGTATCTGTCACGTGGTACCCAAAATCAAGTTCACCTTTCTTACATTTGATATTTGAGGCTGGGTGCGGGTTTCTTCAAATGAAAGATTCAGTATCATCAGGTAATTTAATACTTATTTCTTATTGCATTGTGTGTATCAAAGCACATATGTGTGGGGCCGAAACCAAAATTATTGCTTTAGCAAATGGGCGAAGGCAAATAATGTCAAACCAAATCAAATCTTATTTCACGGAGGGCTGATAAACATGAAGGTCTGCATAACGACTGAGCAGCTGACAATCTGTCTGGGAATATTCACCACCGCGAACTATTGAAAAGGGAGAACATGAGTCACACCACGGGATTGTGTGTGCTTCTGGCTAAGGAAAAACGAGATACTTGAAACCATACTTATGTATACAATATCTTGTGTGATAATACGATGATACAATTTTGGTATTCATGACCTTGGCTGAAAGAATTTCCAAATCCACAATGGCCAGAAACATTAGCCCAAATTAATGGTTAGGCATGACCAGTGTACGCTACATAAAGTAGGATAGAGGTGGCCTTTTTCTGGAGCCACCCTCCCCATACAAGTCATTCCATTGCAGCAATTCACTCATTCCAGCACCTTCTGATGCAAAGCTTGCAGAAACCTGTTCCGAAATGAACAACTTTTCAATCAGATAAAGGAAAGAATCAAGTGTAAGACATGCCCCATATGGTGAACTCTAAATTACAGACATCGCACTAATAACATCTACAATCTGCAGAAGGCATAAAGATAAAACTGCTTGAAATAATAAACGTGGCATTTCAAATAATGGATTAGGTTTTTCAAGATGTACATAACATGAACTGGTCAGTATTGGATGAGCAAGAATTGGATCTGAGATTCAACCAACCTGTTCCTTAGCCTGTCTCATGTCTTCCATTGACAAAGGCCTAAGGATAACAGCTTTGCTAGCCTCTTCATTTCCTTCTTCCTTTTTCTTTGTGTTATTAGTTGCAAATGCATCATCAGCCTTATTAAGGGACTCTGATTTGGGCCCTCCTGCTTTTTCCTTGGCCTGAGAAGAACATTGACACAATATTAAATAAATTTGTTCCGTTACCTGCCAAGTAATTGAGGATTCTATTAAATGATCTAAATCACGCTGAAAGTCATTCCTATGTTCAAACAATCTGTGGTTCTATATAGATGGTAATCAGGCGATCCCACAATAATGAAGGGCACTGTAGCTAAATAATTCAGCATAGCATGGTGTTAAAAAAAAATGGAATTGCAGACCCGTTCTCTTTCTTGTTCTTTCTTCAGTAGCTCTCTAACAGGCCGAAAAGCTGCTGTTGTGCATAGAATCTACATATCACCAATTTAAATATCGTTAATCAGTTGAACACAATTGATTTAACTATGACTTAGTGGCAGAGCATGAAGGGGGTCACAATGCTTGCCTACCTTCAAGTCACTACCAGTAAACCCTTCAGTTATGGTTGCAAGATGCTTGAAATCAAAGTCTTCTTCAATATTCTCTTTTGTGAGAATTGTCCTGAGAATTTTCTCTCTATTCTCAGCATTAGGTAGACCTACCATGATCCTATTAAAAGGGACAACCAATATCAGTCATTAGAGTTGTGATCAGATGTAAAAATAGAAAATGAAGAGCATTTAACAATTCCAGTTACCTTCTCTCAAATCGTCTAATGATCGCTTCGTCCAGATCAAATGGTCTATTTGTTGCAGCCAAAACGAGAACATGCTCTCCATTTTTAGACAGCAATCCATCCCAGTGGGACATAAACTCATTCTTTATTTTTCTCATGGCTTCATGCTCTCCAACCCTTGTCCTCTGTCCCAGCATACTGTCCACCTGACAAATGGAGACCATATATCATGTAATTTATGATAAAAAAGACTATGGTCTAACAGTAGTAGCCTCATTATATATTATAATAGGTAAAAGTAAAACAACTAACCTCATCAACGAATATCACAGTAGGAGAAATTTTGGCAGCCAAACTAAATAAAGCCCTTACATTCTTCTCGTCTTCTCCAAACCACTGTGTAATATCATGTAAAGAAATCACTCCTACGTTCCTAATTAAACTAATTTGGTGTCAAACGGAATGGAAAACGCCATCGCTGTCTACCTTGGATGTAATGGTCGACATTGAAACGTTAATGAAGTTAGCACCTGCTTCCGTTGCAAGGGCCTTTGCAAGCATTGTCTTGCCAGTTCCAGGGGGTCCAAACAACAAAATGCCCTTGCAGGGCTGGAGAGATATGCAGTTGCACATATACATTAATATTAGTAGAACCCTACCTATAGACATACTATTCAACTCCTGCTGTGTTTTGCAGCCATATGCATTTTTTCATGATAAAGATTAATTACCAATAATGCTATCATGGGCACAGCTACATTATACTTTGAAGGAAGGGATTACTACCTTGAGGAGTCCCCCTTTAAAAAGGTCTGGACGTTTGAGAGGCAACATGACAAGCTCTTGAAGAGCTTCTTTGACATTGTCCAAAGCTCCAATGTCTGAAAAGGAAACACCAATTTCACCAGCTGGAATCACCTCCGGCCTGATTCGTTTCTCAAATTCATTGTCTGGAGCTACTTCCTGTAACAATAAATATTAGGTTTTTAAGTATTATCAAAATAATCTAGATGATTTTAAATATTTCATGATTTAAAAAGTGTCATTTGCTAGGATGTAAGACTTGCCAGTTTATGGGGACTAGGAGCTGGATTTGATTTATTAGGAGTGTCAGTTTCTTTCTTAGGGGCATTTCCCTCGGAAGCAGAATCAATTTTCTCAGCTTCCGTCTTTCGCTTTGTCAGTGGAGCTGCTTCACTTTTTGGCTCAGCCTCCAAAGAAGCAGACTCCCGAGGTTCCTGCATTTGAAAAGCAAGTTTGATGAGACTAATTGCGGCCAGAAGACATCGAGAGAGTGAAACTAATTTTTTTTGACAACCTTTGAAGAATCACCATTGGTGACTTGTCGTGCATCTTTGCCCTCAGCCTTTCCTGACTTGAATACCCTCAACCCATGCTCCAAACTGCTTACATTACATCAAATGTTTAGAAAATAATAAAATATATAAATAAGATCTTTGGTCCAGAGGGAAAGTAATCAAATAGACCTTTTTGAAGAAATAATAAGCTTTCCATTTCTGTACTCTGGATTTTTAGTGTTCATTAGATGATAAGAAATGGCAGACATCACAATTTCTTCAATATCTGCAATAATAAATCAGAGTTATTGATCTTCTTAAAATAAATTTGGGAATCTGCAAGAAAAGATGGCAGGGATAAACACTTACAAGAACTTAGAAGCACTGAGTCAGAAAAACAAATTGATCCCAAATCATCACATTCAAGATCATTTTCTGCAAGAACCTTTCAAAATAATAGAGTAACAATAATCAAAAACTTAAAACGGATTTTGAAATGTTAGTTCTGATGCAGAGGCATACATACTACTTTAGAAGACAATCTGAGCTCTGACATCATGATAAAATGTATTAATGGAGGGAGAAGGCAACAATATACATTCCAAGATATGAGATAAAAAATAAAAACTTGATCTCTGCGAAAAGTAAAGGAAGAGATAATACAAAATCATAAATCATCAAGAAAGAAAAACAAAATTCCACTGAGACTGATGATTCACAAATCCATATCAACTAAGAACATGATTATTTACAGATTTTTGGAAAACACTTTTATTCCTTACTTCTGATATATGATTCCTGTTGTCCTGGAATTGAATGATTTTCAAGTCCCCTTCGAGCTGACTCTTCCAGTTGACAAGGCTAGCATTATCCTCAGGGGGTTTTATGTCAATATTATAGGGAAAGAGCAATGAAAGCTTTTCATCTATTTTTCTACAGTCTTGTGTGTCTGATTGGTCCACCATTCTAGAAGCTAAAACCAACACTGTTCCCGAAAGCTTCTCAAACATTTTGCAAAATAAGTTATACATTCTTGCTGTCCTGAATATAAGCCTCTCAGCATCCCTCAAATACAGAACTACAGGGCTTGTCCTGGAGACTTTCTTAATAACCTGCAGCATATTTTTCTCATAATAGTAAGTTGTAGAAACTTAAAAACTAGATTCTGTAGAAAAGATAATATGAAAGGCACGTCCACTTCATCACCTTGTAGAGAGATTGCACAAGTAGCTTTTCATCAAAAGTCCAACTGTTTGTGCGCCTAAGAGGACCTGCTTTTATTCAAAGGAAGAGGCAGAGGCATCAGCAATGCCTCAATTAATTAATCAATAAGCAAACTTACTGATTCAAAAAATAGTTTAATAGTCTGGTGGCCAGAATCCCAAAAAGCAAAACAAATCTGACAGAAGCTACCCTTGATCAATTCATGAACTAACAAAAGGACCTGGATTTTGGCATGTGGCAAAAGAAGCAGCTAGCCTTGATAAATCAGCTGCTGATGCAGAATTGCGTCTGAGCTTATTAAAGTTGTCAATACTTTCAAGACCGCTGAAAGTGGAAAAAGAAGATAATTCCATACCATTAACGAATGGATACCCAATAAATAAACAGAAAACTTAAAGAGTCAGGACAATTCCATTACCTGTTGTTTGATTCAACATTGCTATTCTGTCTCCAAAGTGAACCTGGAATTAACCAGGATAAGGTAAGTCCTTTCAGACCATGAAGATTGAGATTTATAATACAAAAACTATTTCTTAATACGAAGCATCTGCAGATTCTATGTATATGGTCACCTGATTCACTAGCCTTTGAGCCTTCTCGGGAAGGTAGAATAGACAGATTTTCTAGTAATCCAGTTACACGCTCAAGTGCGGATGTAGATGGACTTTTTGCAATCTGCAAGCAGGTCAACAAAGAAAAGAGAGTCTGTGAAATCCTCCTAGAACTTAGATAAGACTAGAAAAGAAAAAAGAAAACATGGATACACAAGAAATCGAACATGGAGAAACTTACAGGATCACGGCCTCCGCCATATCTGCTTTGTACCTACACGTTTGTGACAAGGATATATTGAAGACCATACTTAATAGGATTGAAGGAAATCAATAACAAAAAGGACATCATTAGCACCATTGCTACTTTACCTTTAGGGAAAAGTCTGTTATATCTAACAACAACAATTTAGCCTCAAAATAGTGTGCTAATGCTTTTGCAAGCATTTGGAGATAAGGCTCTACAAAAATTTAAGACACACAAAGTCAGATTGTGAACTTCCACAGTTTTGGTTGAAAAAAGAAATTGCTAAAGCGTGGACATTACTCACCTGCAGAGCCTGATAATAAAATTGTACGACTTGCTGGAGTCAGATTCCTAGTATATTTTGAAATTTCTCCTTGCTTCAAGTGAACATAAGCAGCACTAATTAATAGCACCCTCGTTTGTTCACTGACATATATTTATAGTCCAGTAAAAGCTCAAATTAGTCCACTGTCACAGATTAATTAACTCCAATCTATATCAAAGACTAGGTTTAGTCTACTGTCATAGATAAATGAAGTCCAGCATTTATCAAATACTCAATTTTGGTTCTCTGAAAAGTATCAAGTCTGGTCCAAATGTCCCGAGTCTGGAATTTTAAATCTCAGACCAAATTTAGAGGCAAAAATTAAAAAATACAGAACTATAAGAAGAAAAAAAAAAATTATGTTCCAAAAACGCAGAACTATAAGAAGAAACAAGAAATTATGTCCCAAAAGAAGATGCATTTCTTGGCATCAATCGTTCTTTCCCTTAAAGAAGGCACATAAGAGAATCATGTAAGAAATAAACTTCAAGCAATTTAGACTTCTGTGCTGCTAATTTGCAGAGGTAAACGTCAAGGATTGATAAGGAAAATTTAATTATTGATTCAGCGCTATATCTACAATGAACTCCGGATATCCAAAGTATAAAGAAATGTAATACAGTAAGATACCATAACACTTTACAGTAAGGCATGACTTGAACAGGAGAGCACTTAATGCTTTTGAGAAAAAACAGATTTTCTTCAGTTTACGAGAATCTTGTTCTCAGTGTATTGATATTAATTTCTTCTTTTGGGATCAACCGTAAATCAGATTATTTACATAACGTAGTACTAAACATTCAATTCGCATATTCAAGCTTCTGATCTTTCTGAATTGTGGGAAAAACGGCCAAGCATCTCTGACAATCGTACCCCCTACCCACATAAACATTTCACTAGCCTTACCTTCCACCATAAACTAGATAGATAGGTAGGGTGAGGTTATGAAATAACCTGATTCAAATGTACAATAAATAAAGATATGGAACCTCCAATCTGATCATTATTATGCATCAATGCATATAAGATGAGGCTAGATAGTGCAAATGAAATTAAAAAGGAAACCTTTGATTCCAAGCATTGAAATGCAAATGCTTGTTTATGACTCGGCAATGCCAATTGCGAGCCTGTTCTTATCTGCCCAATTTGAAATCTGGATGCTGGAAATTCAACCTGAACTAAGCGGCAATCTCTTGCCAAAAGCAAGCCCTCTGAATTGCATTCAAAACTAAAAGCAGAACCAGCTCTGTGAACTGTTAAAGTCTAACAGGATTTCCCTCAGGGTACTCCACACACCTACACATTTATATCGATGATATTTGGATTGGACTCTAAACAATATATTACCAACATTTGAGATCAATCCTTCATAATCCATAATCTATAATCTTTTCTAGTTAAGGCATCATTTCGCACTATCCAAAACATCGTAAATCCAGAAATCATGTGTTATATTTTTCCATTTAGTATAATCATATATTCTAATACATATGATATTAAATATTTTTTTGAGTAATATAAACATATAATCTGATACACATATGATATAGAATATCAGATGACAAGGGAAACATTTATTCGAAAAATCCCAAATATCCCAGTGAAATTTAAAAGTCATTGAATTATATTTTTCCATAAAAATATAAACATATAATCTGACACAGATTATACATAAATGAATGCGGGAATATAATTATATATATATGTGTGTGTGGGGGGATGGAGAATTAATAGAGGCAGCGGCATAAATAAACCAAACTAAAAAGTTATCTCTCATCTTCTATGACAGTAAACTTAAGCAGATCTTTCATACCCAAAAATACTGGAACACAAAAATTTCCATCCTGTTAACAAAATTAACCTCTGAACATTTACAAATATCTAAACAAAAGTTTTCTCATCACCCGTCAGAAACATATTACAAAAGCCTTTAAACCTAGATAACCAAGAACAGAGCAGGGGGCAAAAAATGCCCAGGAGGCCATTTGCAAACTTATCCTTTCAAACTCAACCCAGAGAAACCTAAGAAGCACGCAAAAAACTCATCAAGGCAACTTTTTATTGAAAACAAAATTTACCTGAGAAAGTAAGGAAACTCATTGAAGGTAACACTGCTATCCTTGCCTTCCACAACCAGCTTGATCAATTCTTGCTCGATACAATCTGAGTGGCTCAGACCCACATCAATATTACCACCTCCACTCCCCCACCTGTTCAACCCAAGTCCCAAACCCACTCCAATACCCACACCCAGTGCAGACATCATTGCCGCTTTTCCCTCCATTGCCCAATACAAGTTTTTCCTCCTCCACCCTTTAAACCCCCTTACCCACCAAAGAAAAATTACAGAGACCTTCTTAGCACGTGAATCACACGGAGAAGTACCAGAAAGCAGCAACTAGAGATAAATCCTAGCGAGTGAGAATAAGATGAGTTTGAAGGAGAAAGTGAACAATATATTCAACTACAATGTCCTCTCGCACCGCTTCCTTCCCTCTTCCTTGTGACAAATATAACCAGAGGGAAATGAGATTTATGATGGACTTACGTGAATTAACGTGTAGAATATTTGTATATTTTATATTCAACGTTAAATTAGTCCCACATTTATAGCTTATCACCGCCTGCCACCCTTGCTCTCTACATTCCCGGCCACCGGATTTCGACCTCTCGGCTGTAGAGAAGTGTCGGAATCTGATTTTGCCGCCCGTTACAATCCTTGTTTGTTATTTCCTGGCAAGACCAACCGAGCAATTTTGTTGAAGAGCAGAGTGGCAGTTTTTTTGACCTTTCGTACTTGTCTCTTCATCTTCCCTTACCCTCCGGTACATATTTATTTTATTTCTTTTAACTCAAAGGTGGTTAAAGGATATGACAAAGGTGGTGGGTTATTTTGGAGAACAAACTTCTTAGTCACTACAAGTGAAAGAAAAAGAAGTGTATAATCTTATTTATTCTTGTTTGTTATTTATTTGAGTTTGATTATTAGTAAGAATTTTGTTCTATTGACTAATAAAGTGTTTAAATTGAACGAAATCAAATTTAATTTACTTTCTAGTTATTTGACTTTTTCTTATCACTGATGAAAGAAGTTGTGCTAATCACATTGGATAGGGCGAGCATATAATTTGATGTCTTTATATGAAATATGTACCGAGGTTTTGTAAGTGGAATGGAGTTCTAATTAGGGAATTACTAGATGAGCTAACAAGAGCTCCTCAACAAATACAACCACATGTACCTAGGTGAATACTGATATGTAGTAGCAAACCCAATGCCAATTTCTATAATTTCTTGATCAAAAATTATAACTACACAAGCACCACTTACAATAAGAATATGTTCTAGCAAGCACTCAATTGTAGTAGCTACATTGTTAGTGCTCATTCCTCCTATCAATAGTAGACATTGTCAATTTTTCAATAAAATGTGTATGGGTAGGCTAAGGCCTCAAATTCCACTCCTTAATGACTTCTTTAGTTCATTCAAAATAGGTTATATTAATTAAGGAATCATAGGTGTCTAATTCTAGTAAAGGAGAGAAAAAAAAATGCAAACTACCCTTAAGGGGTCTAGTTTCATATAACTAGGCTCATATCCTTTAGCATATTGAGAATCTTTAGTTGATGGACTCAACATGTGTGGCAAACAAGATTTAAATATTTTCCAACCTCTAGAGCATCTATAGTGACCAAGTAAGATGACTCATAAAATATTTTCTTGAATCCAAATGCATGTTTGAATGTGATTCATAATTGCTACATATGTATCAAGTTTACTCAACATGTTGAGAAAATTTGTCAAGCTTTGTGCTCAACTTACTACATGTATGAAGTTGCAATTTAAACAAACCATTGAGAAAGTATTTGAATTAAAAGAGGATTTGGAAAATGCATGGGAAGAGCATGAGGCAAGTCTTAAAAAACCAATCACCTCATTGTAGAGTTAAATGTGTAAATGATTTATTTTGCCTATACACATTTTGGAACTCAAGTGTTACCCATGGAAAGTGTTGCAAGTGCTCTATTTTGGCTATAGAAAACTCCATGTATGAGGTCCACTTTCTTCCAATATTTTATTCATAAATTTTCACATATATTTTCAATAGTTATATTGTGGATAACATGTTGATGATAGCTTATGTGTGACAAAAGCATAAGGAAAGGGGAAAGATAGATGGAAAGGGACGAAGGGGAAAGAGGAAAAATAGGCTAGAAAGGGGTGAGAAAGAGATAAATGAGGAAAAACAAAAATGTGGCAAATATAATAGTAGGCATTGTAAGGTATGCATTTTGCCCTCTCTAGTGAACTTTGTTGGAAACAATGAGGCAAAATTGACAAAAGTGATGCATAGCATATGCATTTCCACAACAAAGATTGTATAATATAATATTAAAGTGATTGAACAAATCAATAGAAAATGGAATAGTAAATACAAGTAATGCAAAATTTACATGATGAAACTGTTTTAAAAAAGCTTCCATGAGATTTGAACTTTATATTAAACTTCAAATTAGTTTAGCACAATACAACTTTACTTCAACAATGTGCAAAACAACTTAGCTTCTACTAACATAAGTCTCTAGTTTTTAGAAGTACTAAAATGAGAATATCATTGTGGTATCTCAAAACAAGGTTCAAAGTTGACAAAAAATAAAAGTGATCACATTGCCTTCACATGTGTGCCAAATCCATAATTAATCATAATTGGTCAACTTCTATTACTCCATTAATCATTGATGCCTTTGGCAACTAACACACACATCTTAGCATCCCATTCAAGACAACAATCAAGATATATGCAACAACATGCAAGTCTAAGTATCCCCCAACACTCAATTGAATACTTAAAAAAGAGTGTTCTACGCAATGCTTTATTACCATATCTATATACCTCTATAAATACAATTACAATTTATCAAAGACCTAGATAAATATTAATTGTTTTATGCCTTGGGTCCTTCGGTACATAAGTAACCTTCCAAAAGTCCCAAAGACACATGAAAGTGACTTAGAATCACAAGGTTAATGTCATCTTATCCTAATGTTCTCCCATTCAACATTACAAATTGCAATTACATCCACAAGGAAACATAAAGTTATAATCAAGTATAGTAATCAAGGCCTCGTGACCCTTGTGCGCCAAGAGAACTTATAAATGACTATTGAATTCATAGGATAATTTGTGATAATATCCAACATGTCAACTTTCTCTATTAAGACCTTTCCATTTTAAACCATTTCTTGTAGAAACTAATGATGAACATTTGGTGAAGGGTACTCCCCTTACCAACACAACACACACACACACACACACACACACACACAATATAATTATAGTATTTAGAAATATGACATGCAAAGCCACATGAACATATTTCTTATAATAATATGTAAGCTAGAGCCATCATATGCATCCCCTAAACTATCCTAAACAAACCTCCCAAGAATGTTCTAGAAATTTTAATCTTAAACTTTGAGGCAGACCATCACTAAATTATTAGTATTCATATTTTATTACACTAGAGTAGGCCTCAACAACTTTTAGAACTCAAAAGAAATCTTGAAGGAATTTCATTTTTGTTGACTACATGTAGCACAACTTCCAAAGACCATAACTCATTGCTAGTTGATCCAATAGACTATTATGAACCCATTTTGGAAATGATCCAAACTACTCTACTACAATTTCTTTACACAAGCTCTAGTTGGGCGAGGGTTTGCTGCCAATACCAATGTTTTTCAATATCTTGAAAACTAGACTTGATCTTACAATGGAACATTAGATATAGATTGACATATCTAAAGTAAACCTCTAGGGAATAAATTATAACATTCTAAGCTCCACAACCAACTTACTAGAAAATAGTAAGCATTCGAAAATAGCATATCTAGACAACCCTTATTGACAAGACAAACCAGATAATATTTTTGGGTGATGCAAGATTGCCTTTACACCCAAGATGCTCCTACATTAGACACTCTAGTTAATTTGAAAAGTGACATTATTAGATCTCAAGTTTTCAAAGGAAAATAAAAATAATTAGCTTCTTTTGACAATCATGATGAATCTTCAATATGTCTTCCTTTTTATTTGACAATATATTCTTCATATGTCATGTTTCTTGTGCTTCTGCCAACATGGCTATCCAAAAATGTTCAATCTCCTTTATAGATGAAGTAGTTGTTGGAATATTCCTTCGTGCTTATAAGACCTCATCTTCGAAACCTCCTTCATAGTACTCTGTTAGATCTAAAATGCTAAAAATTGGTGAAATATTCAATTCATTGGGCAATTCTACTTCATAGATATTTCTTAAATCATGCTTCTTCGGTATCTTGCATGGTCCAAACTTCTTCATCTTCAACTTATTGCATGATCCAATGAGAAATCTCTCCTTTCTCAAATAGCCATGACTTCATCTCCAAACTAAAATTTTGTATTCCTTCATTTCTCATTTTTCTTAGCCTTGTACTATGTATTCATTTTAGTAATGTGATTCCTCACCTCCTCGTGCAAGTTCTTTAAGTGTTCTATAAAGTTTTTATGCTTTGAGACTACTTGTCTACCTCTGTCCATCTTCTTTAGTTCAAAAGCATTTTGGGACTACTTCCATATACTACCTGGAATGGTGATTTACTAGTGCTCATATTGACATAATTATTGTATGCAAATTCAATATGTGGTAAAATCAAATCCCATCCCTTTGATCTATCTCTAACCAAACATCGCAAAAGGTTTCCTAAACTCATATTCACCACTTTTGTCTATCTATTAATGTGTGAATGATGCGTTGCGCTGAACTTCAAAACTACCCTTAACTTCTTCTGTAATTTTCTCCAAAAGTATCCAACAAATTTAGTATCTCAATCTTAAAATATGCTCTTTGATAGATATTTGTCTCTCCACTTCTTTGAAAAATAATTATGCTACATGAACCACAACATTAGTCTTCTTGCAAGGATGAATTTTGCCATATTTGAGAACCTATCTATTCTACTATGAAAAATGAATCATGCCTCCTTTGATTTATTGGTAAGCCAAAAACAAATTTCATACTAATATCCTCTCTTGGTGTCTCTAAGATAGATAATAGAAAACATAACCATGTATTCTACTTAGATCCTTTTGCCATATGATATATGCTACAACTCTATACAAATTTATTAATGTCTTGATTCAATTGTGGCCAAAAATAATTTTCACTAATTAAAATAATGGTTTTATCCCATAGAACTCTTGGGAATGTACAACTAATTGTCTTCGAACATACCATCTTGGATTATGAAGTATAACCATCTGGTTATCTCTAGAGTAACATGTTTTGTACAAGCTTTCCAAGCTTCACCAAAATCAAGATCACCTAGATACAAACTCTTGAGTTCCTTGAACCCAACAACCTCAATCCACATATCTATCAAAAAAAATTGTCTACTGCTAAGGGCATATGTAGCCCTATTAGACTTCCCACTCCCATGTCTCAAAAAAAAGTGTAAATTTGCAAAAACTCAACCCATTTCAAATGCCTCCAATTCAACTTCCCTTGACTATTCAAATATTGCAAAGATGGTGATCAGTAAATAAAATAGACTCTTCTAGTGAAATATAGTAACTCCACTTCTTCAATGTCTGAACTATAACATATAACTTCTAATAATAAACATAATTTTTTTTTTGGCATCATTCGACTGTGATGTAGGAGCATCCTGGGTACAAGGGCAATCTTGTATCACCCAAAAATATTTTATTTTCAATCTTTTCCATTTTAATAAGGACTAGTAGATAGGGTAGTTACTATGGGAATTTACTATTTTTAGTAAGTTTGTCATACAAGCTCGAAATGTTCTCATTTTCTATAGGATGGTTCATTTTAGAGTTGTAAGCCTGCCATAAAAATCTCATTGCTCAAGCATTAGTATCAAAGAAGTTATTGCAGATTTTTAGTGAAAAAATTTGCAGAAAAATCTTCAAGTTCACTGTTGGAGGTCTTAGAGTGCCCAGATGAGGTCCAAAAACTCAACGGAAGGGTGCTAGCGCAATATTGAGCCTATACATTAGGAGCTGGCATTTTCGAAAAGTGGTTACAGTAGCCAATTGGAGCAATGGTTCGTGAGTTATGGCCTTTGGAAGTTGGGCTACCAAAATTTCTAAAATAATTTGTCAAAGATGTGTTTGGCCGACTCTATGTGTATTGCTAGGGTCTGTTGGCCCTAGGTATTAAGTTTGAGCATCTAAAACCTTTTCGGGTGGCATAAAATTGCCTATTTAAGAAAGACCTGAACATTGTCTAGGATAGCTCTAAGTGATAGTTCATAGCTTGTCTTGCAAATTATTGTACTCATGAATTCTGTAATTTTGCATTTGTGTTGCAAATAAGAAATCCATATTTTTTTCTCACATTTTTTTGTTTTTTCTATGTTTATGTTATGAGTTTATGGTATTAAGGGGATTGCCCTACATTAAGTGGTATTAGAGCTAGAGTTCTTGAGTGTGTGGATAGATTGCTGACCGTGAGGCAATTCATACCAGGACCTAGTTTGGGCTGAACATGTAGATAGATCGCTGATTGTGAGGCAATTTGCATTAGGGTTTCAACAGAAGTGCAAAAATGCCTTCACGAAGAGAGCATGGTGGAAGAGTTGTAGGTGTTCCACCTAAGGGTTTTTGAGCCCTCCAAAGGCAAATGCAAGCATTGGAAGAACAAATGCAAAGAGGAATAAATCTTCCTGTAAGAGATGAAAGCGAGGATGAGGATGAAGTAGAAGAAAATGCCAAAGAAGAGGCAGTTCTAACTCCAAAGGAAGAGAGGTTGTTTAGGGCCATCTCCAAGATTGGAAAAATACCTAAGTTTGAGGTTCCCACATTTTAAGGAAATCTTAACCCATAAGAACCGATCAATTGGATCAATGAGCTAAAGGAGTACTTTGAGTATGAAGATATTGATGATCCTGATAGGGTCAAGTTTGTGAAGGAAAAACTAAAGGGACATGCGAAGATCTGGTGGCAGGAGGTTCATTTGGAGTGAAATAGAAAGGAAAAGGACAAAATCACTAGATGGGATCAGATGAAAGATAAACTGAAGTGACAATTCATTCCCATGGATTATGAGCTTGATCTATTGAAGAAAATGCAAGGGTTGAAGCAAGCAAGAAAATCTATTCAAGAGAATACCGAAGAGTTCTACTGGGCTCTCATTAGAACCAGCCATGTAAAAGATGATAAGGAGAAAGTTGCCCGTTATCTTAATGGGTTAAGGCCCAACATTCAAGATGAGTTGAGTCTAGTTTGAATGAGTAGTATTGAGGAGGCATACCAATTTACCCAAAGAGTCAAGGAGAAATTGAGCAAGAAGTTTGACAATAAGAACAATGGAAGAGGTCGTGGTGGAAGATTTGGTGGACGATCTTATGGTGGTCATAGTGATGCTCAAAAGAACAAGGATAAGGCTAGAAGTAGCAGTCAAAACTAGAGGAGAAATAATTTTAATTGTTTCCATGATCAGAATAATAGAGATCAGGGAGGAAGAGGCAGAGGAAAAGGATCTAGAAGAGGAGGCTTCTGTGAAAAATGTTTTCATTGCAGAGAAGAAGGGCATAGAGCATTTGAATGTACCCAACACCAAGGAAGGACAGATATAAGAATAGAAGGTTAGGCAAGAGTTACACATGTTGATGAAGATGCTAGATCCCCACATTCTAAAGATGTTGAAAGAGGAGAAGTCCTAGTTAACCGAAGAGTCTTGCTAAGTGGTGAGGATGAACCTGAGCAAAGAAGGAGCTTGTTTCACACAAGGTGTAGATGTGAAGATAAGTTTTGTGATGTGACCATTGATGGTCGAAGTACTAACAATTTGGTGTCATAAATGATGGTCACCAAGTTGAAGCTAAAAAGGCAAAAACACCCTTGTCCATACCGTATTGCTTGGGTGCAAGATGACCATAAGGTCATGGTCAATGAGTAGTGCTCAGTGAAGTTCAAGATTGGAAGCTACCAAGATGAGGTACTATGTGATATCATACCAATGGACATATGTCATATGTTGTTGGGTACGCTGTGGTAGTTTGACAGGCATGTTGTACATGATGGGTGAGCGAATACCTACACTCTAACTAAGGATGGAGTGAAACATAAGTTGAAGTCGTTAAAAGATAAAGAAGAAAAGGTATGTAGTGCTACCAGAATATGTTTTGTTGATGGAAAAGAGTTTCTTAAAGGTATGAAGCACGAGCATATGTGTTTTTCTATAATTCCTAAAGTAGTAAAGAAGAAGTAGAGGAGGTACCTATAGAAGTTTGCAGATATTATGAGAGAGTTTTTTGATATAGTATCAGATAATTCACCTAAAGGATTACCTCCAGTGAGGAAGATCAATCACTAGATAGATTTGTTTCCATGAGCCAATTTTTCCAAACAAGGCAAGAAATAGAATGACATCAGTAGAAAGTAAAGATTTGAATAGACAAGTTCATGAGTTATTGCAGAAGGGGTTGATTCAAGAGAGTCTGAGTCCATGCGCTATACCAGCAATATTAGCACCAAAGAAGAATGGAGGATAGAGGATTGCAAAAATTCTCGCACTATCAACAAGATCACAATAAAGTATAGATTTCCAGTGCCAAGGATGGATGATATTATGAAATGTTTGAGCAAAGCTCAGTATTTCACAAAGATAGATATGAAGAGTGGGTACCATCAGATTTGTATCCAAGAAGGTGATTAGTGGAAGACTGCTTTCAAGGCAAGGGAAGGAATATATGAGTGGTTAGTCATGCCTTTTAGGCTAACCAATGCACCAAGCACTTTCATGAGGCTCATGAATGAGGTACTGAAGGAGTTTTTGGGTAAGTTTGTCATTGTTTACCTAGATGATATATTGATCTTTAGTAAGACATTAGAGGAGCATTTGATTGATATTTGCAAGGTGTTTGATAAGTTAAGGGAAGAAAAGTTGTTGATAAACCTGAAGAAGTGTAGTTTTGTAAAGAAAGAGTTGGTGTACTTGGGATTTGTAGTCTTAGGAGAAGGTCTGAAAATGGACCTAGAGAAAGTGAAGGCTATCCTTGAATGGCCTACTCCAAGGAGTTTAGCAGAGGTAAGATCTTTTCATGGACTGGCTACATTTTACAAAAAGTTCATAAGAAGTTTTGGCAATATTTGTGGACCCTTGACTGAAACAACTAGAGGAGATAGGAAAGAGTTTAAGTGGACTATAGGAGCAAATAAGAGTTTTAATATGTTGAAAGAAAAAGTTACTAAGCAACCTATTTTAGCACTTCTTGATTTTAACAAGGTGTTTCAAGTAGACTATGATGCTAGTGGTACTGCAATAGGAGCTATTTTGAGCCAAGAAGGTAGACGTGTTTCTTATTTTAGTGAGAAGTTGAACGATGCAAAAAGAAAACATTTTTTTTATGATCAGGAATTTTATGCTAAAGTTCAAGCATTGAAGAAGTGGAGACACTATCTTCTTCCTAAGGAGTTTGTTTTGTATATGATAATCAAGCTTTGCAATATTTGAATAGTCAAGGAAAATTGAACCAAAGGCATTTAAAGTGGGTTGAGTTTTTTCAGAGTTATACATTTTTTTTGAAACACAAAAGTGGGAAGTCTAACAAAGCTATAGATGCTCTTAGTAGAAGACAACTTTTGTTGATAGAAATGCAGATAGAGGTGGTTGGGTTCAAAAAAATCAATACTTTGTATCTAGATGATCATGATTTTGGTGAAGCGTGGAAGGCTTGTACATAACCTGTTACACTTGACAGGACAAAGTGGTTGGATTTCATGATCCAGGATAATATGTTGTTCAAAGGAAGCTAGTTGTACATTCCTAGAAGTTCAATGAGAGAGAATCTCATCAAGGAGAAGCATAGTGGAGGATTGGTTAGACATTTTGGCAGAGATAAAACTATAGCCTTGGTTGCTGAAAATTATTACTGGCCACAATTATAGCAAGATGTGATGAAGTTTATTCAAAGTTGTCAAGTATGTCAGATGGTGAGAGGAGTTAAGAAGAATACAGGGCTATATCAGCCATTACCTATACCAGAGAAGCCATGGGAGGATGTCGGCATGGATTTTTTTCTTGGATTACCGAGGTTACAGTGTGGGCATGATTCTATTTTTGTGGTGGTTGATAAGTTTTCAAAGATGGCACATTTTATTCCTTGCAAGAAGACTAGTGATGTTTGTTAATATAGCAGAGTTCTTTTTCAAAGAAGTGGTGAGACTACATGGTCTGTCAAAGAGTATAGTTTCAGATCGAGATACCAAATTTGTTGGGTATTTCTGGCATACATTGTGGAAGAAGTTGAAGAAAAATTTGAAGTTCAATTCATCACATCATCCACAGACTGATGGACAGAAAAAAGCCATGAATCACAGTTTGGGAAATTTGCTGAGATGCTTGGTTGGAGATAAACCAAAAGGATGGGATATGATTTTACCATAGGAAAAATTTTCATATAATAATTCTTTCAATAGGAGTACTAGCAAATCACCATTCCATATTGTATATGGGATTAGTCCTAGAAATGCTTATGAATTGAGGCAATTGGATAAAGGAGAGATAAGTAGTGCTGAAGCAGAAGATTTTGCTAAACATTTGAAGAACATCCATGAGGAGGTGAGGAAGCACATCATAAAGATGAATACATAGTATAAGGCTAAGAAAAATGTGAAAAGGAGATATAAGGAATTTCAGATTAGAGATGAAGTCATGGCTCATTTGAGAAAGGAGCATTTTCTAGTGGGTACATATAATAAATTGAAGATGAAGAAGTTGAGACCATGCAAGATAGTGAAGAGGCATGATTTTGGAAATGCGTATGAAGTAGAGTTGCCTGCTGAATTGATTATTTCACCAATATTTAATATTTTAGATTTGACATAGTATTATGAAGGAGGTGATGGAGATGAAGTTGCAAAATCACAGTGGAGCATTCCAACAACCAGTTTGATTACAAAGGAGATTGAGGAGATACTAGACAGTCATGTTGGAAAAAGTACCAGAAATAGAATTTATGAGGAATATCTGGTCAAATGGAATGGGAGACCTATTGAGGATTCATCATGGCTAGCAAAAGAGGAGGTTAACCATCTTGGTTTTCCTCTGAACACCTGAGATGTGATGGGGTCACTTCTCAAATTACCCTGGGTGTCTAATGCAAGAGCATCCTGGGTACAAGGACAATCTTGCATCACCCAAAAATACTTTATTTTTCAGTCTTTTCCATTTTAATAAGGACTAGCAGATAGGGTGGTTGCTATTTATGGGAACTTCCTATTTTTAGTAAGTTTTTCATACAAGCTCGAAATGTTCTCATTTTCTACAAGAAGGTTCATATTAGAGTTGTAAGCCTACCATAAAAATCTCATTGCTCAAACATTAGTATCAGAGAAGTTATTACAGATTTTCGATGGAAAAATTTGTAGAAAATTCTTTAGGCTCATAGTTGGAGACCTTAGATTGCCTAGATGAGGTCCAAAAACTCGACGAAAGTGTGCTTGTACAATTTTGAGCCTGTAGATCAGAAGCTGGCATTTTTGAAAAGTGGTTATTATAGCTAATCAGAGAAATGGTTCGTGAGTTATGGCCTTCGAAAGTTGGGATACCAAGATTTATAAAATAATTTGTCAAAGATGTATTTGGCCGACTCTATGTGTATTGCTAGGGTATGTTAGCTCTAGGTATTAAGTTTGAGCATCTAGAACCTTCCCAGGTGGCATAAAACTACCTATTTAAGAAAGGCTCGAACATTGTCTAGGACATCTCTAGGTGATAGTTCGCAGCTTGTCTTGCAAATTATTGTACTTATGAATTTTGTAATTCCACATTTGTGGTGCAAATGAGAAGTCCATATTTTGTTCTTGAATTTTCTATTGTTTCTATGTCTATGTTATGAGTTTATGGTATTAAGGGGATTTCCCTGCATCAAACTTCTTCCTAGAATAAGCAACAAGTTTACCTTCTTGACTCAAAAAAACTTCAATGATGTTACCACTAGCATCACAATATGTATGACATACCTAATTAAAATTTGGAAATGCCAAGAAAAGTTGTTCCACAACTTTCTTTTTCAATAATTCAAAACTCTTGTCTACTCTTGTAGTCCACTTAAATTATTTCCTATCCCTTCTCATTGTTTTAGTCAAGGGTCCACAAATACTGATGAAACTTCATGCAAAAGTTAGCTAAACTATGAAAAGATCTTACCTTAGTAGCACTTCATGGAGTAGGTTGTTTAAGGATAGCCTTGTGCTTCTCAAGGTCCTTTTTGATACTTTTGGCTGAAACTACAAATCTCAAATACACTAACTCCTTCATAATACTACACTTTTTTAGATTAATCAACAACTTTTCTTCCCTTAACCTCTCAAACACCCTATGAACATGCACTACATGCTCTTCTTACTAAAGATCAAAATATCATGCAAATAAACAATGAAAAACTTACTTCGAAACTCTTACAATACCTCGTTTATGAGCTACATGAATGTGCTTGGTGCATTGGTTAGCCCAAAATGTATGACTAATCACTCATAAAAGCCCTCCTTTGTGATGCAGGAGCATGCTTGGGCTATTGAAAATATTGCATCACCCAAAAAGGTATTTGATTATTTTTCACTTTTCCAGTTATTTGTCTAATAGTTTGATTTGTTGAACACTTATTTGTCCTTTCTAGATTCTGCAAGCTTGGCTTCATATTGTGGACCTATCATGGATCATTATCCTAAGTGTGCATAATTTAATATTACCATTGGTGAAATTTATGCTTCACCTTATTGGGTGTTGATTTCCTTTCTTGTTCTTCATATGATGCCTAGTATTTAATTCAACGAGTTTTTATATTTAAGAGTTAGCTTATGTGCTCTTGGATTAGAAAAATGGTTAATGTGTGGACCTATACCTAAGGCCTCATAAGGTTTATCATGCATTATGTATTTTTTCATTAATTCATTGAGGGTTAGTCCTATATTGTATAACATGTTTCCTATAATTGGAGACTATGAACTCAAAGTTGACCTATGTGTCCTAATGGCTAGGGTTAGTCCTAGATTGTATAACATGTTTCCTATTATTGGAGATTGTGAACTCAAAGTCGACTTGTGTTTCTTGATGTCTATATATGTAATTTCATGGAGTCTTAGAAGGGGTATTCAACAAATCATTGAGTAGTATGCTTGGAAGAAGCTCGAGGGTAGTGTGTTTTGGTCTGTAATCTTTAATGTATTCCATAATCGGGAAGGCCATACAACTCAAGATATTGATGTGAGTTCTCTTATCAATCAATATTTAGTTGTGTAATTGAAGATATTTTGTAAATAAATTGAGTTTTTTTCATTTGTATCTTGTTATACTTCTATTGTGATGTTATTGTTATGAGCTTGGTCATCTCCTTTGGAGGTACACCTACCTTGTACTGCATCAGATAATATCAAACGTGGTTTGATCTGGTTGAGAGAAGATTAATCTGATTGTGGTTGATCTAATTGTGGTTAAGCTTGGTAGACTTATCAAGGCTTGGAATTCTTGGTTGTGGGGTGGCATATTGAGGTTATGTCTCATAGTTATAGAGGTTTTATTCAAGTTGTGTTGATATCCTATTATAGACCTGTTAATTCTTATTGGTGAACAAATTGCCAAAGTTTAGACACTTGCACCTTGGTATGATTTAGTATGCCACCTAGGAGGAACAATCCTAGGAGGTTGAAAAATATGTTTGAAGAACTCAAAGATAAGATGAGGAATGAGATCCAAAATGTCTTGAATGAATTGAGATAGAATTCTAAAACAAAATATGAATATGTTGAAGCAATTGAAGATCTTGAAGTACCCAAAGTAGAAATCCTTGTAGAAGAAGAAAGATTGCTAAGAGCTATGGTACAAGTTGGTAAGAGTCATAAAAAGGAGGTATCAAATTATTATGGTTCTTTAGATTCCAAGGAATTGATAGATTGGATTAACAAACTTGAGGATTACTTTCAGCTTGAAAATATTGTAGATCTACAGAGAGTTAGGTTAGCACAAACTAAGTTGAAAGGTCATGATGCCTTGTGGTGGAAAGAATTGCAGAAGGATAGAGAAGATAATGATGAACCTAATATTAGTAGATGGAAACCTATGGTTGCTATACTGAAGGCTAAATTCATTCCTAAATATTATGAACTTGAATTGTTTAAGAAGTTGCAAAATTTGAAGCAGAAAGATATGCTTGTGAAGAACTACAATAAAGAATTTTACAAGATACAAATTAAATATAGTCATCATGAATCTTCTAAGGAAAAATTTGCAAGGAATGTTAGTGATTTTTAATTCAATGTTCAAGATGAATTGAGTATGTCAAAACTTAGTTCAGCTAAAGATGCTTATCAATATGCATTCAAGGAAAAAGAAACATTAGGAAGAAACCAATTATACAATTGACTAAAGTAGATAAGGGCAAGCAAGTTGTTTCTAATAAGAAACATGTATCTAAAGGTAATTATTTTAAATGTGGTAAATATGGACACTAAACTTTTGAATTTCCTAGTGTGAAGATAAGCAAGCAAAACTTGGTAGTACAAGAAGATCAAGAAGTGGAAATTTCTAATGCTAATTTGGCTTCACCAAAAGTGGGAGAATCTCTTTTCATGAGAAGAATAATCTTTACTAAAAATGATGTGGATCCAGTGTAAAGAAGGAACTTATTCCAAACTATTTGTATGTCTAGAGGAAAATTGTGCAAGGTTATTATGGATGGAGGTGGTATTGATAATCTTGTTTCTAAACAAATGATTAGGAAAATTGGCTCACACAGATTGAAACATCCTGCTCCTTATGGTATCAGTTGGTTTCAAGATGATCATGTTGGAAATTTGGCTAATGGTATGTATTAAGGTTTTCATTTATGGAAACATATAGCCTATTTTGAGATGGAAAAAGATAAGAATATGTTTGAAGTATAGAAACTTATAAAATTCTCTAAGTATGATGAAGTTAAACAATTAATAGTCAGACATTTTGGTTTGGAATGCTTCACTGAAGACACTTGAGGTTATGTGATCTAGTAGAAAGGTAACACAATTTTCATATAGAATGCGAGTACTTGTGCTAAAGATATGTCAAGTACAGTGTGAGTTATTAAGGATTTACCCAGTATGGGCTAATTGAACATAGCAAAATAAAAGGCAAAATAATGGCAGTTTGGTTAAGGAATTGTTTTGGTTTACCAAAATAATTACATAACAATTTTGGGAAAATATCTTATATGTTAACCCACACATGGAAAAAACTTATTGAAATATTTAGCAAAGTATCAGTCAACAAGGGCAACAATACTAAAAGTTTTGGTATAAAGGCAAAGTATTTTGTTAAGTGCAGGGTGACATTGTATTGTATTTATATAACATTTATATGTGCACTTTATGTGATTGGTATAGATGCAAATTTGATGGTAGAGTAGAGAAGACTAGCTATGTGATTGTTTTGAAGAAGGAACTACAAAAACAACTAAGATATTGAAGCTATCAACATTGTAAAAAGTTTTTTTTATCTATCTCTACTGATAGTATTGTATAGTTTTCTATGCATGTTTGACCAGTGGGATCATCTTGCATTCTTTTCTATTTTAATATCAACTCCTAACAGGGTTGAGGCTTTTAAAAAGACCTAGTCCTCTAATAAGGACATATGCACTATACATATGTAATAGACTCCTAATAGAGTCAATATCTTTCACAAGATACTTTTGATTATTGGATCATTTTGTGGGCACTATCCCCACTAGGGTTTCCCCTTAGACAAATTTTCCCTAGGTAAAAAATAATGGTGTTATGATTTTCATTGTGTTATATATATGTTTACTTTTCAATTTGATAATCTACACAAGTTTAAAGGTTGTTAATAATATCCATAGTTGGGAAAAAGTTTGTGGAGCACTAATTGACCCCCCTCTCTATATTTCCTATTTCTAACAATTGGTATTAGAGAATAGTTACTTAGGCAAGGCCTAGCAGCTTGAGTAAGATCACTATGGATTTGGTACAATTGTAAAAGAATCTTGAGGTAGCTCTTGAGGAACTTGATATGGCTATAGAAGAAAGGTATAAATTGAATATCAAACTTAAAGATGCACAAGATTTCATATCTAAATTGAAAGAGCAGATTGAATGTAATAGAATAAAAAATAATGAATCACATGATTAGATCAAGGATTGTGAAGTTATTTCAAGGCTAAAGAAGGAGAATGAAAACTTGAAACATGAGCTTGGAATTACAAACTTGAAGATGATTATGATGGAGGACGAAAAGAAAAGTGAACCAGATTTGAGATTAGAGAATGCTGATCTAAAATTCAAACTTACTAAGGTTACATTTGACCTTGAGACTAAAAAGTATAGTATACAAAACTTGAAAAGTACAACATTATTGTTAAAGGAGAACTTACACAAACAAAGCAACATCTTGAGAAGTTATATTCATGCACTGAATATCTCGATGAGTAGATTATGGTACAAGGACCTATTGGAGACAAGATAAGGATTGGATATGTTGAAGGAGAATCATCTAAAGGATCCGAAGTTACTAAGGAACAAGATCTTGTGAATCAACAACCTAATAATTAAGAAGATCTTAACATAGAAGTACACAATCAACATGAACAATCAAAAGATGTAAAGAAAAAATTTAATGGAAGATTCTTTGCATGTATTAGCTTGGACACATGAAGAAAGATTGCACATATAAGTATTCTAAACCATTTTCTGGTTAATGTTATAATTGCTTTATTTATGGCCATAGATTTAATGAATGTAAGAAACCTAGATTTAATAATTATAATAGAATGTATGAAAGGACCAACCCTACAACTAGAAACCACTAGGAGAAACATATGTCATAATAAATGGTGTAATATCTTATAAGTGCAACAATTTTGGGCATATTTCTAGAGAGTACAAATTACAGATCAACCAATTTGGACCTAGTTATGGAAACATGGTCTTGAAATGTTATAATTGTAATAATTTAGTACATACACCTAAATTTTTTAGATTCAATGGATTTGGGAATGATGGAAGAACACCTAACCCAAGATCATAGATTGCAAGGATACTGAATTATAAAATGAATATGAAAAACAATGAAAGAAGAAGTGAAAATGTAAAAGAAAAGGTGAAAGATTTTAACAAGACATTTGTGAAGGAATGAACCCATGTGAATTCAATGGTATGGATTAAAAATACTAAGACCACATCAGAGAAGAAAATAAAATCAGTAATTACCATTGAAACCTCCACATCAACCTAAATTACCAATCTTATTGAGAAAAACAAAGGATATTATATCAAAAAATCACTAGACCCATTGATTAAAGTATTAAGTGTTGTGGAACTAAGGATAGCATGAAATGAATATAATTTAGCTATCACTAAGAGCATAAGAAAATTTATGTACATATGTGACTACGTGAAAGAATTGAAGCTCACTAGATAATGTATCAACTTTTTGAGTTTGGGTACTTACGCAATTGATGAAGATCTAATTTAGGTGGATTTTAGGATTGAAATAAAAAAATTTGGACACCACTTGATCAATTGGAGCTTAGAGAAACTTAGGAGAGCAATTGGTAGGCAATTTGGAAGTCTTGAAAACTAATTTTAGTAAAATTTCTATCAGAACCCTAAATTTGCGATTTGAAAAGTATTTATCTATTTACAAGGTTATTTCTTGAAAATAATTTGAAGGTAAATAATAAAATAGATTCGCTAATTTATGAAATCTTAGAAAAACCTAGATACAAGTTTAAAAGGAACCTATTTTTATCTTTGGATGATGAACTTGCCGAGGTATATTTGCAAGTGCCGAAAGCTACAAATTTGTAACCTTAGGAGAAATGGACTTCTGCAGGGATTTTTACAATGTCTACAAGGATGATAAGTCTTTTTAAAGAAGGTTTTGAGTGGTCTAGGATCATTTTGACTAGAGTGCATCATAACATGTTTTGGGTTTTGGAAAAACCATTCAAAATCACTAGTGACCTAATTTATAAGGTGAATGGGTCAAATAATGAGGGTATAATTCCAATCAATGAGAAGAATGTAATTGAGAAATTTAGTGGAAAAAAACATTGAAACAATAAAAAATGGAAGAAGCATGATGCTTAATAAGATCAAACAAGATGATCTAAGATTCATGAGTAAAATTCTAGCCTACAAGATGAATTCTAGTTCAAGGGAAGATGAGGTTGTTAGATAACGTGGGGGGGGGGGACTCAGTGATCTCATCCAACATACCAATTAACTCCTTCAACCAATTTACTTAAAATTGTTAACTTATTATTCTTTGCATTACTAAGTGTCAGTAAAATAACTTAGTTATAACCTTGTAGTTTATTAGTTATTACCAAGTTGTAGTAAAATAAAAATAACATGTAAAAAAAATTGCAATACAAATAACATCCAAAAAATTTTACACCAATATTTTAACGTGGAAATCTTGTTAAGGGAAAAACCACTTGGAACTGGCAACCCAAATTTTTTCACTCTTTTGAAGTGAGCTCCCTTACGAGTTAACCTTGTCAAAGGTTACAACACAATGTTGTTGTGACCTTGTAAAAGGATTTTATCAAAAGATCATCTAAACCTTATCACTTATTGATCATGTCTAAAGAGTGCCCTACTCTAATGGACTTAAAAACATCACTAATTCATGTTACCATAAGGATTTCACAAACTTGTTAGGTCCACTTGAATTTTCAATATTTTCTACTATAATGATTAGAAATCAACAATAGAAATGATATGTTAAATATAGAAACTACCTTTGTTGGTTCATATCTCAGTTCTCTCCTTTTGATTTGTCACTCGATTGATTCACACCTTCACTTTCACCAACTCTTCTCCACTCTTTCTTATGCTCTTCTTAGTTCACCTTACTCTATTCTTCTTCTCAATACTTCACATTCACAATGACGCCAACAACATTCTTAGCATAGTCAACATAGTCAGTGTTGGCCTAAAAGTATCAAAGACCAACTAGTAAGAAGACCGATAGAATCAGTCATCAGTAGTCTTGTCATTGCTAGAAATAAAATAAAGGATATTCTAATGGTAGATTATTGAAACCGATAAAGAAACCCTAATGTGTGACCCTAATTTAGAAGGAAATGAATGAAATATGACACGTTGAGTAGAAACAATGAAGAAGGTAATCCACTTAGACGTAGCATGCCTAGTGTGCTAAGGGAAGTCCATGTAAGTAGAAGGAAGACATGTTGTAGCTATATACAAGAAAACCTAACCTGTTGGGAGCACACATAAACAAGAAAAGTTAGTTGCACATGTATATCAAAGATTCAAACTCAAGAAAAATAAAACTAATTTCATGCTTGAGTTTTACAACTTAATGCAACCAAAAACAAAGAGTCCTCATGCAACCTCAGAGTAGCTCAAAAAGGGTGCCCACAAGAGGCCTTTTTGGTGTGCTCAATGATGAGGGATGTGGATGTGCTCTCCTCAAACACAACTATGGAAGAATCCCTTCAAACCAATCGAATGAATGCAATAATGCAAATATGAAACTATGCTAGAATGTATGTGGAATGCCTTCAAGAAATAACTATGAGTAAGCCAATCTCAAAAGGATTCCAAGATGTGAGTGTGGAAATGAGATGCAATAAATAAAGCCATGCAAAATCTACAAATTGAAACAATGTAAACAACTACCAAGGGTTAGCTCTAATCATGAAAATCTCTAGAAACTCTAACACTATACTAGCATGATAACAATGCAAATGGAGTAGATGAGAAATGCTTGAGATAATGGCTCTATTTATAGGCTTGAAAGAGGCCCTGGGGAGGTGGTATCTATGTGGCATCCACATAGGTGCCACAAGGGAGATGCATGGGCTAATAAGACAAGCCATGCAAAGGTCAACATAAACCTTTTTGGTGATAGAGATGGCTCAAGGTTTTCTCACGCGTGTTAGAAACCTTGGAGAAAGGAAAGGGGGACACGTGTAAGAGTGTAAGAGGATTTTTGGATAAAATATTAAAAGGGAGACTTTCTTGGATTTTGAGTTTCTCACACATGTGTGAGAAATCACTTAGGGGCTAAAATGTGTTTAGGAGGTTATTTAGTATAACTAAGTGGGATTAACTAGTGGGTAGGCTTAGAAGGATGAGAGTGATGGGTGGTAGACTAGGTTGTAGGTGGGATTATGATTAAATTAAATAGGATTTAACTTAACCATATGATTATAGAATTTAATAAAGTGGAGGGAATTAAAAAAATAAATTTATTTAAAAGGGGATTTATGGAGAACTATGTGTTAAATAAATTTAACACATTAGATGGGATGCATTTAAATTAAATTTAAATACATTAGGGAAGTGAACCTATTTAATTAAATAAATTTAATTAAATAAGTAGAAGAATATGACAAATAAAATTAATTAATCAATTATTAATTCTAATGTCAAGGGAAATATTAAATAAATTAATATAGTGTTTGGGATGATTTTAAGTGTCTACATTAGCAACAACAAACAAAGTAACAAGATCACTCAACATAAAGGACATGAAGTAGGATAGTCATGACTACCTGGTCATGAAGAAGACAAATAAAGAACTCAACATCACATTTAATGGTGATGAGAGAAGGATCAAGGAATAGTTGAAAGAATTCAAATTTGAATTATTTCCAAAAAATACAAGTCACCAAAGACACATGGCACATGTGGCCCTTGTACGAACACACTACAACCTAAAAAACATGACACACCACTGATAGAGTAAGTAGGAAGTATGGAGGGAGTTAAAATTTTGAATTCTTAGGAAAAAATATTCCAAGCAAAGTAGAAAGGAAAAAAAAAAAAAAAAAACAACTGAAAGTGAAAAAGTTAGATTGCCAAGCAACTTAGCCTGAGAGCTAAAGAGATCCAAGATATAAGTAAAATCTCACAAAAGAAAGAGTGATCAAGGGAAGATCAATCCTTCAAGGTGATCATTGTATTGAGAAGAGAAGAGAAAGCCTCTATGGAACAAAAGAGTATCATGTGCACAAAGTGGAGAGAGCACACAAGTGATCAAAAATTGAAGTTTCAAAGCCTAAAGAAGGCAAAACATAGTTGCAGACTAGTTAAGAGAGCCAACCCAGGATCTATACCAAACTAAGTTTAGTAGCTAAACTACTAGATCATTTTCATTGTTATTTACTCACCTTTGCAACAAAAAATCACATTGAGGGTGGACATTAACATGTTCTTTGTATAAATCCCTTCAATGGTGACATATTAGTTTGTATTTCTAAGTCCTCTAATAAGGTAGCTCCTAATAGAGAAAGATCTTAACAGGTCTCATCAAAATCCCCTAGTGGCACCTTACAGTGTCTTTATAATATTTTAACAGGGATAAGCTCTTGACCGAGCACACTTCAAAGAGTGCGAAATTGTAAGGATTGACTCATGTAATATGGTGTTTACTCTACTTGGGTTTTCACAAGATAATATTGTATTATGTGTCAATATTTTCATGTGATGTGTTCTTGCTTGACCCTAATTGGTTAAGTTGTTGGTTGAACTAACTCATAGATAGAAGAGAAGCAAGATCTATATTGAAAACTGAAAACCAATGAGTATACTAATTCCCCCCCCCCCTAACAATTGGTATCAGAGCTTAGGTCCTCAAGTGAAAAAAGTATAATGGCTCTAGGAAAAGATCAATATGTTCAAAAGGGATGCGCCAAAATTATCAAGAGAGAACTTTAGCTCATGATGTAGAAAAATGTGCCTGCATCTAAAAATATTGGGAGATACATAATGAAATCAAGTGGAACTCAAGTACAGAGAACTAACTAGTCAACTCAATGCATACCAGTTGAAAAAGGAGATATACACTACTACAATGGATTCTCTAGCAAACACCCTATCATACTCTGAGTACAAAGATATGGAGGAGACAAAAACCACATATGAAATGTGGGAAAAGATGAAGGTCATCCATGGAGGAGACAAACATGTCATGAGAGACAAAGAAGACAGCTTAAGAGGAAATTTTGATGACATGATAATGCAAGAAAAAATAAACTGAAGCTTACAACAAATGAGTGAAGGACACCATGTTGGCTATTAGAACATGCATAGGAGTAATATCAAAAGATGAGTGTGTGAGAAAGATGTTGAGAACCTTGTTGCCTAAATATGCCATATGAGTGTCATCCATCCAGGAGCTAAGAACTATAGATAAGATGGAGGTGTCACTAGATTCCTTAATAGGGAAGTTCACCCCATTTGATCTCAGCAACTATGACAATAGTCAACCATCTAAGGTTGAGATTACATTCAAAGCCTCAATTTCTCCAAGTGAAACATAAAGAGAGAGAAGATAATCAAGCTCAACCAACCACAAAAAAGAGCTGGAGAGTCTATATGTGGAAGAGGCCGAAGAAGAAGAATTGGAGGCCCTTTCAAATGCTTCAACTATAAAAAAAAATAGGACACTATGTAGATAGATGTTCAAAGCTAGTTAGAAAGGAGACCAATGAATGGAGAGAAAATAAAAACTGGAAAGGTTCCAACAAGAAGTAGCCCAAGGAAAAAATAAAAAGTAGTGCTACATTGTTGAAGAAGATGTGACCAATGAAGACTCAACAAGTGACAAGGAAGAAGACAAGGATGAAGTATCTTTTTCCACCATCATAGAAGAAAAGGTGGAGAGAGACCTAATAAAAAGTACCAATATCCACAAGAACTAGATAATAGACAATGGTTGTTCACACCACATGTCAGGAGATAGGAGAAAGTTTCACAAGGTTGAAGCCTATGATGGAGGAATTGTGAAGTTCAACAACAACTCACCATGCACAGTGATAGGAATGGTGAAGTTCAACAACTCATTGAAATTTTATTATTTTTTATTTATTTAAAATATTATACTAAATATATTTTCATTAATAATATAGATTAAATAATAATAATTTCCTAGAATTATGTTTTAGTATTAATTTTAATATAACTTTATTATCATTGTTTATTTAATAACATAGTATTATCTAATTATTATTAAAATTCTATCTTAAAATGGGGATATGATAGTCCACCCTTCCTCAAATTGCTTGTCCTCACGCAATTAGATTATTTCTTCTATTGAGTTGAAATATATATATTTCTTTTAGTCTGAATTCTTAGGTTGCTCTCATGGATATGTTTGTATCCTTTTTAATAGTCATTAAATTTCTACATTAGTCTTTCATATTAATTATTTTTCTAGATCTCCTTTAACCCTACCGAATGGAAGATCATGCTCTGATACCACTATAATGTCCCCACTAATAGGGATAGTTAGGGACAAGTAATACCTAAAAAATAATGTTAGAATCACAATAATGATAAAAACTAACTATATTATTCTACCCTCTAAGTTAATCCCAATCTTAAGGATGTCTCCAGATTGGGCTTCTTAGCTCATAGCTACCTCGCTATCATCCTGGGAGCACACCCCTTAAGATTCTTCTTGGATAGGCATCCTCTATCCAAGGCCAACGACATATGCATATGTTTGACAACATCAAAATATTCTAGCATATCAATTATCAGCCATGGTAGATAATGGAGATCCTAATATCTCCATGCTCTATGCTTCATATCGATTCTTGACCATGGCAGACAATGGCAATCTTAATATCTCACATGCTCTATGCTTTGAGTTCACATTAATATCCATGGTGTTAATCCCATGAGATAACACAATATTATCCACAAGTATAGTTCATTAATATAAATAAATCTATAAACATAATTAAAAATAATAATACATAAACATACCTTTCTTACCTTCTTCTTTTCCAAGAGTCACACCCTTTCATAATACACATCCTTTGAAAAGTCACAACACTTCATAGTTATAATACTTTCAAAAAGTCACAACACTTCATAACTAAAATCCTTTGGAAAAGTCCCACTACTTTATAATCACAATATTTTTAAAGAGTTGCAACTATTCATAATTATGACCCTTTCAAAGGTTCACATCCTTTCAATATCATTGACACCTTTTCAAAGAGTCACTTCCTTATTTTCTTCATATTACTTCCCTCTTCCATTTTTCCTTTTTGAACTCCTCTTGATCTCCTCCTCCTCTTTTTTCCCCCTCTCTAAAATAAACTCCCCTCCCTTTTATATCTTAATTTTAAGGAGTCATGTCTATTTGTTAAGCATCTCTTGAATTTTCATTAGATTTAGTTAATTTATATTATCTATGTTATATTATTTATTTACTTACTTATTTATGTTTATTATTATTTATTATTAAATTCTATTTATAAAGTTAACATACTTTCTAGAATATTGTCTCTTGTATTTAATTTAGTTTCTTTATTTACTCATTGAAATTTTATTATTTTTTAATTATTTAAAATATCATACTAAGTATTATTTCATTAATAGATTAAATAATTATTATTTCCTTGAATTGTATATTAGTATTAGTTTTAATATAACTTTATCATCATTGTTTATTTAATAACATAGTATTATCTAATTACTATTAAAATTTTGTCTTAAAATGGGGATATGACAGGGTCTTGCAAAATATTTGACAAGACAAACAATCTATTGGCCATAGGAGAGCAAAGTAGAGGTAGTCTCTTTTACCTCAATATTTGTAGTAATGGATGTATGGTAGCTAGTAGTGATAACAAATGGTTTTGAAATAGGAGGTTATGTCATGCTAAGTTTGAAAGCATTGTCAAATTAGGAAGGAAGAACTATGTAAGGGGCTAATTCCCAATCACTAAACCCAACAACATGATGTGTTAAGAGTGTTTACTTGGAAATTTGGAAAGTTCAAACTTCTCTAGCAAGTCATTTACTTTAGAACATGTATTAGATCTAGTGCATCCTGACTTGTGTGGTCTTATGAGGAAAAAGAGTGTATCTAGAGATATATATACTTTATGTTGTTCATTTATGATTTCTCCATAATGATGTGGACTATCTATTTGAAAGAAAAGTCAAATATTTTCAAATGTTTAAAATATACAAGGAAAAGGTAGAAAGGGACATTGGTAGAGCATTAAAATGCTTGAGATCAAACTAGGGATGTGAGTGTTGCACACATTGCATAATATTGTTATATTTTATTATTTTATTTTATCATGTAATGTTCCACCTAGATGGACATGCAACATGTAAAGATTCCCATGGAATATTCTTGATAAGTTGTATTGTAACATTGTGATAATATTTCATGTAATTATTTAATATTGGGGAAAAGAATTAAATACCCAATATTAAATGTGGGGTCAGTGGGTTAGCTAGCACATGGTTTATGTAATACCACTTGGTGGTTTTGTGGGACTTGCTACTATATAAGCAACCAAAAGGGTAGTTGTTGTAGTGTGAGAAGAGTGAGAAAGGCAAGAGTCGAGCAGGACAAGGCTTGATAGGTTACCCAAGGGAGCATTTGTGAAGGTTGGAAGCATGGCATGGGATGTGTGGATTTATGCTTGTTCACATAGTTTGCTCGGTTGTGGCTATGGCCATGAAGGCTTCCATGGTTGTATTGCAATGGTAATTTTTCAGAATAATACATGGTGATGGATGCTTTTGGAGGCTGGGTTTTTCCCTCAATGAGGGTTTCCCAAGGTATATCTTGTGTCACATTTTGTGGGTATGTTGTCTATTCTCTTGCATGTGGATTTTAATTCCATGTTTATTTCAGATCTATTATGGGTTATGTGGAAATGGTTATATTCTTTGTTGCCAAGTTTCCTTACAGTGAGTTCACCTCACAAGAATTTGAAAGTTACTGTGAGGAGCATGGAATCATAAGACAAATGTCAAATCCAAGAACACCACAACAAAATGGTGTTTCCAAAAGAAGAAACAAAAAAATCATAGATTGTGCTAGGACATCAATGATTCAAAACGATGTTGCATAGATCTACTGGAGAGAAGCTATAAGTACAACAATGTACACCTTAAACTGTGTACAAGTAAAGAAGGGAACAAAGAAGACTCCTATGAGCTATGGTTTGGGAACATACCATCTATCAGTTACTTCAAGCTATTTTGAAGTAGATGTTATATTAAGAGAGACAAATATCAAGTGAATTTTGAGACTAAAAGCAATACATATATCTTTTTGGGATACTCTACCAAGAGAAGACTTATCAGTATCTGAATCTTTGGACAAATAGAAGTGTGAAATCTACCAATGTGAAGGTGGATGAATTATCATAAACAAATGAGGAAGACAACAAAAAGGAACCAAAAGACTACAAAAAATTTGAGTATATCCCATTGAATGACACAATGGAGAGAGTTCCCAATGAGGTATAACCTATACAAGAAATTGTATTACTTCAAATGAAGGAGCCAAGCTCAAGGAAAAAAGAGAAGACACACAAGAAGGTGACCTAGTACAAGAAACATACATAAGAATACACCACTTAGTAGATCAGATCATTGAAGACAAGGATGTTGGAGTGATCATCAAGAGAAAGGCAAGAGAGACAATATGTCTACTCTTACATGTGAAACCCAAAGCCACAAAAGAGTCCCTAAAGGATGAAGATTGGACGAAGGCCATGGAAGAAGAGATTGGTCAAATAGTGAAAAATGACACATGGACCTTAGAAACCCAACCATATCACAAGAACATCATTCAAAAAAAGTGAGTGTTTCAAAACAAAATGAATGAAGATAGAGATGTTGTTAGAAATAAGGCTAGACTTGTCTGCAAGGGATATGTACAAGGAGAAGGAATAGTCTATGGAGAAACCTTTGCACCAATAGCCAGACTAGAAGGAGCTAGGATACTCCTAGCATTTGTAGAACATAGGAACTTCAAAATATATTAGATGGATGTAAAATCTATCCGCATTCTTGAATGGAGTTCTAGAAGATGAAGTCTACATCAAGAAACCTAAGGGGTTTGAGAATAAACAAGGAAAAAACTAGGTGTGTAGGCTAAGGAAAGATCTATATGGTTTGAAATAGGCACCATGAGAATGGTATGATATACTATACTCATACTTGATAAATATTGGGTTTGCAAGAACAAGTGATGCTTGAAATCTATACATGAAGCAAGAAACATAAACACACCTACTAATTGTAGACATCTTCATGCAAAATATTATCTTTGGTGGAGATGAAAAGCCAAGCGTAGAGTTTGTAGAAGCCAAGAAGAAAGAGTTTGAAATGTACCTGATCAAAGAAATCAATTTTTTCATTGAACTTCAACTATACCACCTAAAAGGAGGAATTTTCATAGGGAAGACCAAGTATGTCAAAGAAATACTTAAAAAATTTGGCCTGGAAGATGCAAGAACAATAAACACTCCAATGGAAACTAGTTGCAAGTTATCAAAAGAGGATGAAAACCCTAAAGTGAAAAAGATATTGTACTAATCAATGATTGGAAAATTAAATTATGTGGTACATAGTATACCAAACACAATGCAAGAAGTAGGATTATTGGCTAGATTCTCAACCAACCCAAAATAATCACACATGGTACTAGTAAAGAGAGTCTTCAAGTGTCTAAAGGGTACCAAAGAAAATGGATTATGGTATCCTTGAAAAGGTAGCTTTGAACTTAGTGTCTTTACAAATGTTAATTGGGTAGGAAACATTGATGATAAGAAGAGCACAAATGGAGGTGCATTCTTCCTCAAAGGAAGACTGGTAGCCTAGACCAACAAGAAATAGAACTGCATATCGTAGATGACTATAGAAGAAGAATATATGGTTGCAACTATGAATTTCACTCAAGTTGTTTGAATCAAACAACTTCTTGAAGGAACTTAGGAGAAAATGGAAGAACCAGTAGTGATTAACTATGATAACACAAGTGATATCAATATATCAAAAAATCTAGCCATGCACCTGAAGACCAAGCACATATCCATCAAGTACTATTTTTTGTGGGAACAAGTTTAAGAAAAAGAGAATAGGTTAGAATATGTACCAACCAAGAAACAAATAGAAGATATCTTCACTAAACCTCTTCAGAAAGATACATTTGAGTATATACAAAAAAGATTACGGGTCCTACCCCTATATATACTAAACTAAGCCAACTTAGGAGGGCATTAATCCATGATCACAACATATAAATAAAATCAAAGTGGATTGATGATAGACATGTGACTAGTCCATAGGGGAGCAATTAGAAAAATAGTAAGAAAGGAATGATGGTCATCTTTGGCATTACTATCAAAGGGGGAGAAGTTGAGAAAAATGAGACGCAGGTTGTAGAAGATCAAGCATGAAGAATGAACATAAACTATCTCAAGGAGAGACAATGAGGGAAGGAAACCAAGAAAGAAATGACAGAAGTTCCAAAATAACTAAGTGTTGCCATCAATGCCAAAGGAGGAGATTGTTGTCCTAAAAGTATCAAAGACCAAAAGATCAATAGACTTAGTCATCAATAGTGTTGTCATTGCTAGAAACACAAAACAAATATATTTGGCTGGTATATTAGTACAACCAATAAAGGAACACTAATATGTGACCCTAATTCAGAAGGGAAGGAAGGAAAGATGACAAGCTGAGTAGAAATAATCAAGAAGGTAATCCACTTAGACATAGCATGCCTAGTTTGCTACCAGAAGTCCATGTAAGAGGAAGGAAGAAATGTTGTAGCAACAAAAAATGAAGTAACAAGATGACTCAACATAAAGGACATGAAGTAGGATACTAGTGACTACTTGGTCATGAAGAAGGAAAAGAGTGCACTCAACATTGCATTTAATGGTGATGAGAGAAAGGATCAAGGGGCATGCAAAATAATTCAAATTCAAATTCTTTTCAGAAAATACAAGTCACTAAAGATACATGGAACCCGTGAACTTTGTACAAACATGCCACAACCTGACAAAGGCAATGCACCACTACAATGAGGACTAAGTTGGTAATATAGAGGGAAATCAAATTTTTAATTCTAGGGAAAAAAATATTCCAAGAAAAGTAGAAAGAAAAAGCATAAAAGAAAATATAGCTAAAAGTGAAAAAAATGTATTACCGAGTGACTTAGCCTGAGAGCCAAAGTGAATGAAGCTAAAAGTGGAAAAAGAAAGAGTGACCAAGGGAAGATTGACCCTTCAAGGTGACTATTGTGTCAAGAAGAAAATAAAAAGCCTATATATCACAAAAGAGTATTGTGTGCACAAAGTGGAGAGAGCACACAAGTGATTGGATATTGGAGTTGTAGAGCCTAGAGAAGACATAACACAATTTCATACTAGTCAAGAGATCCAACCCAGGATCTATACCAAGCTAAGTTTAGTAGTTAAGCTACTAGATCATTTTCACTATTGTTCACTCACCTTTACAACATCAAATCCCATCAAGGGTGGACCTTAAAAGGCTCTTTGTATGAATCCCTTTACAAGGTGACACATTAGCTTGTATTTCTAAGTCCTCAAACTAAGCATCAAAATCCCCCAATAGGGTGGCACAAGTTCTTGACCAAGGACACTTTAGAAGAGTGTAAAATTGTGAGGATTGACTCATGTACTATGGTTTTTACCATATTTGAGTTTCCACAAGATGAATATTGTGTTATGTGTTGCTATTTTCACGTGATGTATTTTTGCTTGATCCTAACTGATTAAGTTGTTGCCTGCACTACCTTATAGATAGAAGAGAAGAAAGATTTGTAGTGAAAAGTGAAAACTAGTGAGTATACTGATTCACCCACCATCCAAGTATACTAACCTATAATTGGGGCCAAAAATATTCAAAATTATGAACAACCTAAAACTATCTTGATCTCCTCCTTAAATAGTCATCTCTAAGCTTCTAGATTCTTCCATCTATTGCTGCTAAATCATAATCATTTATCTCAGATTCAATGTCATTGACCATATGCTTTTCCTTATCTTTCTATAATCTCCATCATTAGTCCCTATTTAATTTCTTAGATCATCTTACAAAAAACTTTGTCTTGTACCTTTGATCATCTTAAACTTTCCATTTTTCCTTCAAAAGTTGGCCTTAGATTCCATTTCTTTCAACTTGTTCTTTTAGCTATTACATAAGAAACATATATTTTCATTGGAGGAATATAATACTTAGTTATTACTAGACTCTATTGAGTAATACTAAATTTCCTCTTACTTTTCCATTTTCTCAGTGAATACTGTAGTCACTTGACAAATATAGTCTTCCTTCATTAACTTTATCACTCGGCTAAGCTTTTATAGATCAATACTTTACAATATTACATAATTGTAAAATAATCAAACCAACATTATATTATCACTGACCAACTCCTTCAAGTTCTCATTCAATACCATACTTATCTATTGTGTCTTCAACATACTTTCTTCAAACCCTCTTCATCAATCTAATGATATAACACTCTATTGAGTTAGCATAATGTCTAGCTAATTAAGACTTGACATCAATGGTAAAATAACAACTAAGATGACTCTTTTACATACATTCATAGCATTACTAAATACATTATTAGTTGGGGCTAACAATCTCCCCCTTTAGCATTGATGGCAACACATAACATATGATTTTGCACTACAAAACATTACATAAGATAATCAAATGTATGCATTTTCAACAAGACAACTTTTCAACTATGTCTTTATCATTAAGATCTTTGTAACTTAGTTTGTATCTTTAGAAGCAACACAATTCTTCTTTGTAACATATCTCCCCCTTAGAATGTGATCTCGTTGTAATCTCCATTCACTCTTCTCTAGTCTTTTGCATACTTCTCCCCTTTATATATTCTTATCCCCTTTGACAACAATGCCAAATGTCATTATAAGTTTCAAAACCGGGTAGTCATCCTTGTACCTTACGTGCACAATAATACAATAGTTTCATTATAGGTTACTTTCACAACTTTAGAAATGTTCATAAAATGTGAACTCTAGCATCACCTCCACAAATATATTATGATTCATCCATGAATTGATGCATCATGCCTCTTCACCTAGTGAATTTTGGATAGGGGAAGGACCCCCAATTTACCTCATAGATACTCAAAAGCATCATTAGACAATGAATTAGTAAATGTGTCAGCAATTTGTTCTTTAGCCTTCACATATTCAAGCCTCACTTGTTTCTCTTGTACTTGGTCCCTCAAATAATGATACTTTATTAATATGCTTTGTTTTTTGCATGCATCACCAATTTTTTTGAAATATTTATTTCACTAGTGTTATCATAAAAAATATTAGCAAACTTGGTTACCTCTTCTTGCATATGTTCCAATAGTTTCTTAATCCATACAATATTTGAATAATTGATTGCAACAACAACATATTCAACTTCAATACTAGATTGTGAAATACAACTTTATTTTTTGCTTGGTCATGTTATTAGTCTTTCTCCTACAAAGAAAGCTCCACCACTTGTCCTTTTTTTGTCATCAACATTACCAAACCAATCAATATTAGACTTTAAGATTAAAATCATCATCTTGTTTTTACCATAGGCCATAATCTTGAGTTCCTATGAGATATCTAAATATTATTCCCATTAGTCATGTGTGTCTCCCTTGGATTAGATAAAAATCTTGCAACAATTCCAACATCAAGTGCAATATCTAGTCTACTATGTACAACATACTATAAATTTCCAATTACAGACCTATATTAAGTCCCATTTACCTCACTAGTAGTGTCTTCTTTAGATAATTTCACTCCACTCACCATAGGTGTACTGATTAGCTTAGACTCATCCATCCCAAATGTATTCAAGATTTATTTAACATAGTTAGGCTAAGTCACATATATACCTTTCTTTGTTCGATAGACTTGTAATCCAATGAAAATTTCAATCTCACCGAACATTCACATTTAAAATTCTATACTCATTTGATTAGAAAATGTCTTATAGAACATGTCATTTCCTCCAAATATTATGCCATCAACAAATATTTCAGCAATCAATACTATATCTTCAAATTCATTTTTTCAAATATAGAGAACTATTCTCACTTGTTCTTGCAAATCTAATCTTAATCAAATAAGAATGTAACCTTTCACACCATGCTCTTAGTGCTTGTTTCATTCCATACAATTCTTTGTTCAACTTGCAGACCATGTCAATGAATCCCTTAGGTTGTTCAATATATACTTCCTCTTCAAGTATTCCATTTGAAAATGTAGATTTAACATCCATTTTATAGACCTTGAACTCTTTTAGGTAGCATAAGCCAATAGGGTTCTTACTCCTAATTTTTCCATAGGTGCAAAATTTTTACCATAATCAATTCCTTCTTCTTGTGCATAACCTTTGCAAACTAATATTTCCCTATTTTTAACCACTTCTCCATTCTCATTTAGCTTGTTCCTGAAATTCCATTTGGTTCCTATCAAATTCTTGTTAGCAGGTCGTGGTACTAATGTCTAGGTATTGTTCTTCTCAATCTGATCAATCTCCTCATTCATAACATTTATCCAATCCTCATTGTCCAAGGCAACCTTAACTATTCTTGGTTCAAAATCAATAATAAAAAAAGTACTATATCTTAACTTCTTGTTTATACTCCAATACTCTTGTCTCTAATTATCTATACAGGTGAATGGTTCTTTCTCACATATTTGGCTAATATAGGTTCAATCCTTTGATTTTTAACATTTCCTTCACTTGGTAGGGGTTGAACTTCTTTTTCAAGTTGAACTATCTGATGCTCAGGTGTAGCATTATGTAACTCAAGTGTCATTGACTAATGCTCTGTGGGTCTTTGTTGTAGCTCGGGCAATGTATTAGGTGCCTCTTTATAGACATATACAAACTTGTTGTAATCTCACGTTCCTTCTTGCTTTCCACATAATTCATTTATGAAAACTCATCAAATATCACATTTGCACTTTCAACATATTGTTAGTGGCTTTGTTCAAACACTTATAAGATTTTATCTTAGATGAATAACCAAGGATACCTTCATTGTCTTTAACATCAAATTTACCATTCCTTGTGTCTTTGTAAATATAACACCTACTTCCAAATATTTTGAAATAACTTACATTTGGTGAATGGTCATACCAAAGTTCATAGGGTATTTTGGTTGTTCCTTTCTTCAATTGAACTAAGTGTAAGCAATAGTGCTAATTGCTTCTCTCTAGAATATTTGAGATACCTCCTTTCCAATCATCAATGCCCTAGTACAATCTATAATTGATCTAATTCTCCTTCCATCAATCCAATTTTGTTGTGGTGTCTTCGGTGCATACAACTATCTTTAATACCATTCTCAACACAAATTTTAGTGAATTCAACACACATAAGCTCACCACCTCTATCAAATATTAAAAATTTCAAAGATTTACCAATTTCTAGGTTAGTTCTACCTTTATGCCTTTTGAACATATTAAAAGCATGTGATTTCATCTTCATGAGCATAATAGTCACCATTCTTGAGTAAGCATTAAAAAACAATATTTAATACTTGCCACCATAATAATTGTCAACACCAATTGGACCACATAAATCCGTATGCACCAATTTTAGGGTATCATTTGAAGTGTGTATCTTGCTTGAAAAACTAGACTTTATCATCTTACCAAGCTGACATTCTTTACACATAGCATTCTCTAGTTTTTGTAGTTTCACTAAACCTCTTACTCTTTCCTTTTACAGATTTTCACCACGTTTTCAAAGTTTACATAACACAATCTTTTATGCCATAACCAAACATCCTCAATTTTGCAAATAATCATATCTCAATAGTAGGATAAATTTAAAATAAATTTAAAATAAGTTTCCTTTTTGTTGCATTCCTATTCCAATCATATTACCTTCATCATCAAAGATCTTAATTTTTCTATTATGAAATTTAAGCTTGTGACCCGAGTTATTCAACTATGCAACACTCAAAAAACTATACTTTAGTCCTTGAACCCAATATTCATCATCACATCTAACCTTATTATACAAAATTAGTAATCCCTTACCTTTCATTGGGCATGAAGCATCATTATCTAGCTTAACTACTCCACCATCATCAATTTATTGAAATTTATCAAACTTATTTAGATCATTAGTCATGTGATGTGAGCATCCACTATCTATAATCCATGAGTCATTCTTACTGATATGTGAAATAAGAGAAGTTTCACTTTCATACCTTTGTCCATTTGGATCTTCTTTGATTGCAACATATACCATCTCAACCATTTCCTTGTCATCATAAGAACTAGACTTAGTTTCTCTTCTTCAGCAATGTAGCAAGACTTATGCCCTTTGTCTTTGTAATATTTGTTCCTCCTATACTTGAAATATTTCTTGTCTTTTTTGTCAGTCTTAGTAAAGTGACCAACCTCATTACATTTGAAACAAATCAAGAGTATTTTACCTTTGTATTTACCTCTTCCTCTTGAAATTCTTCTTGCAAGCAATTCTTTAAGTTCATCTAGATCATCCTCATATTCTAATTCACTTTCTTCTTTACTTTTATTTCTTTCTTGGAATTTCCAATGGTTAGTGAAGATTTAAATGCATTCCCAATTAAACCATACTATTATTATAATTTCTCAACTCAAATGTATTCACTCAACCAACTAAACTATCAAGTGTCAATATATTACCAAGCATGGTTCTCACTTCTTTAATAGCAGAAACTTTGATAGAATAAAAAGTTAGAAGAGTCCTAAGAACTTTACTTACAATTTTAGAATCACTAATAACTCCTCGAGCAACTTTTATTGTTCTCACAACCTCTTTGATTCAGTTTACATACTAAGAAACATGTTCACCATCTTTCATTTTTATGTCATTGTACTTTCCTCGTAGACTTTCGACTTTAGCTCTCCTCACATTATTGTCTCCTCCATGTACAAGTGTTAACTTATCCCACATATGTTTGGCAGTGGTACAGTTCTTGATATCATGAAACTCAACATCATTGAGTGCAGAAAAAATCTCAATCATTAGACTATTGTGATTCCTTTTCTCATTCATTTTCTCCACAACCAGAGGATCAACAGGGGTAGTGTATTCATTTTCCAACTAATGTGTGAAATTGTCTCTAAATCTAGATAAATGTAGCTTCTAGTTCCTTCCATGATGAGAAGCTATCATTGTTCAGTCTTGGTACCTCCCTCTTATACATTTTTGATCTTTTTCTTAAGTTCCTTTAAACTTCTTTCTTCAAGTATTGTGCTCTTATACCTATTGTTAGATAACCAGGGGAGGGGGTGTGAATTAATTAAGTTTAGTTATCCTATAGTCCATTTAGAAATTCTAGTACCAATTACACTTCATAATTATCAAAAGAAAAAGCTCAATGATCTCATCCAACATATCAATTAACTCTTTTAACTAGTTTACTTCAAACTATTAACTTACTATTCTTTGCATTACCAAGTGTTAATAAAATAACTTAGTTATAACCTTGTAGTTTCTTAGTTATTATTGAGTTGCAACAAAATAAAAATAACATGTAAAGAAAATTTCAACACAAATAACATCCATAAATTTTGACACCAATAGTTTAATGTGGAAACCATGTTAAGGGAAAATACCAGGGACCAACAATCCAAAACTTTGCAATCTTTTGAAGTAAGCTATGTTAGGAGCCAACCTTGTTGAAGGTTACATCACAATGTTAATATGACCTTGTTAGAGGATTTTACCAAAATATCATCTAGACCTTATCACTCTTTGATCTTGTCTAAAAGTGGCCTTCTTGAAAGGACTTACAAATATCACTAATCGATGTTACCATATAGGATTTTATAGACTTGTTAAGTCCACTCAATTTTTTTGAGATTTTCTACTACAATGATTAGAAAGTAATAGTAGAAATGATCTATGAAATATGGAAAATATCTTTTTTGGTTTATATATTTGTTCTTTTCTCTTTCTCCTTCTGATCTCTCAGCTGATTGATTCACACATTCACTTTCATCAACTCTGCTCCTCTCTTTACTTTGCTCTTCTTAGTTCACCTTACTCTATTCTTCTTCTCAATACTTTGCATTGACAAAAATACCAACAACATCCTTAACATAATCAACATAATCAATAACATGATCAACAACTTAAAACTATATTTATCTCCTCCTTAAATAGTCATCTATGAGCTTCCATATTTTTCCATCTAATGCCACTAAATGACAATTGTCAATCTCAGATTCAATGTACTTGACCATATAGAAAATAGAACATATCATAGAACTTTGTACTCTTACTTATCTTTCTTTAATCTCCATCATCACATCCTTATTGAATTTTCTAGATTGTTGTTATTGCAAGAAAATTTAACTCATGGCTTTGGCCATCTCAAACTTTCCATTTTCCCTCAAAATTTGGCCTTAGATTCCATTTCTTTGAACTTGTTCTTCCATCTATTACTCGACAAACATATCTTCACACATGTAATATAGTACTTGGTTAATACTAGAATTTATTGGGAAACACTAAATTTCCTCTTACTTTGTGATTTTCTTGGTGAATACTATAGTCACTTGATAAATACAATCTTCCTTCATTAACCTTGTCACTAGGTTAAGCTTGTGTAGCTCAATACTTTACAATATTATATGATTGTAAAACAATCAAACCAACATTATACTATCGTTGTGCAACTCCTTCAAGTTTTCATTGAATACCATAGTTATCTATTCTCTCTTGAACATACTTTCTTCAAATATTCTTCATCGCTCAAATCCTCTTCATAAATCTAATGGTATAACACTCCAATGAGTTAGCATAATGTCTCACCAACTAAGACTTGACATTAATGGAAATATAAAAAATGATATGACTCATTTACTTACATTCATAGCATTACCAAATACATTATCAATTGGGGATAACATAGGTATCAATTGGGGATAACATAGGTATCAACTAGATTTATCCATATTGGATACAAAATATGTGTAGACAAAGTAAAGGTAAACCTATGTAAGATTATAAAATAGTAGCTATTTGACAACCTCGAGAGAATTAAGAAGAACAAATATGTACGATTTAGATTTGAGTCTTTGATCACATATATTTTCTTTCATATTGTGAAGAGATTTTCAGATATACCTATATCATAATGGAACTCAGGGAAGTGTACTATGGAATTGATTACACATTGGTTCAAGAAATTTCCAGTAGAGAAGATGAATGACATAATTACTTTGATGATTAAGTCATTTCAAACTAAGATGAGGAAAAGAGTGGTGCAGGGCACCTAAGGCTCTTAGGCATGAATTCAAGGTGTTTAGTACGTTAGAGTTGTTAGGAATGAAGTTTGGTCCATATTTGTAATGAAGACTCAATTGTAAGGTACAATGGCACATTGGTGTGGTTATAAGCCAAGTGACCATTTGTAACCAAGGAGTCATTATTTATGAATTCTTGAGTATTTTACTATTTTTAGGATGTTTTAGGTGGATTTGAGTCATTAGGACACGTTTGAATTGAAGGTGTGTAAAAAAAAAATGCAAAGGTGCAAAAAGTTGCAAAATGCAAAAAGTTGCTAAAGAGCAATTTTTGCAAATTTGTTGTCAAACTTAAAAAAGGAAGTTGTATGGTCTTCCAACCATCCAAAGGGAAGTTATAACTGTTGGAAGACACTTATTTAAGGTCTCCACACGTGGGGAAGGCCATGGTACGGACGGGTGGACAGCATTTGGTGAATAAAACTCAGAAATTCTGTAATTTTCTCTGTTTTTTCAATTCCGTACGGCATGTACGGATTTTTAGTGGTACAAATCTTATATTTTTGGAAAGAGGACTGAGTCAGCATTCGAATGCAATTGGTTTGAAGTTTTTATCTATTCTGGGTTAAAAGTTATACCTATTTTAGTAGAGGTAGGTCTGAAATTGCTGCACATTGAGGGTTTCAACAAGATGGCCTCCTAACTTGCAAACCCACCGTGGGATTTCAATGCCGCTTTGTGGAATGCAAGTTAGGAGAGGTGACTTAAAGATGGAAGAGTTTCAGGGATTTAGGAGTTGGGCACCTATTTTTACCAGCAAGCCCTAGGCTGAACATAGTCTTATGTCTAGTCTAGTTTTGAAGGAAAACGAAGGATCACGCTCCCAAGTTGATTGATTTGACCCAAGTGAAGGGTGTAGAAGGACAAATAAAAGGTGTAGAAGAGATCCAAGGGGTTAAACCAAGTCTTTGAACCCATTTGTTTATGCTTTCCTTGTAACCCAGCCTAAACTGGCCATTTAGGACTGTGACACAAAGCGGGCATAACTTGATGCTGGAGTAGAGTTGGAAATTGATCTTTTGGAATCTCATAGGAGTAGTTGAAGGGTGTTTGGTGATGTGAAAATATTGTATGGTTCTTTGTATTTTTTGGGAGTTTGACCATTGAAACTAGAAATTGTTCTAATAAAAGTGCTGGTAACAATTTGTAATTTTCAGTGTTGGGTGTTGAGAAACTTCAAAGTGGGGGTTTTTCTTGTTGTTTTGAGTTAGTAAGAAGAATTTATATCATGGGAATGGAGTTCTAACCCAATCTAAGAAATATTTTCTATTTTAAGCCTATTTGGTGTTAGGGAATCCGTAATAGGTGTGATTGTCCCAAGTTGTTTGTGAACCCTAGGTTTGAGGGTTGGGCTTGTGAAGTGGAGTCCACTTTGAGGTAGAGTCTACCAATGTTAGAAGCCATTGGGTCAGTCATTAACCTTGGAAGAAGGCCTAGTTGCTGTTTGGAGGTTGGAAGCAAGTTAAGGTGCTGATCGGAGTTGGAAGAAGAGTTGGTGCTTTTGCTGCATACTCTGCATCAGAGTGGTATCAGAGCCACTAAGAGCCTGATTAGAGAGGAAAGATGTCAGATAATGAGGAAGGAGAGAGGGAGATACCTCTTAGGATCACAAATGTGGAATTGGCCAAGTTGGTCAAAGAACAAATGGCAGAAAGTAGAGCAGTAAGGGAAGAAAATAGAAGCATGAAAAGAGAATTGGAAAAATTGAAGGGCAAGATGGCTAGAGGAGTCATGGAAGACTCTGAAGGAGAAGAAGAAAGGACTGAAGTTAGAGAGCCTAGGCAGGTTAGAGATGAAATGCCTGCAGATCAAAGAGCCATGTTGGAAGCCCTAGAAAGGGTAGGAAGAAAGGATCAAAGATCAGACCTACCTATGTTCAGTGGTAAGTTGAATCCAGAAGAATGCATGGAGTGGATTGAAGCACTTGAAAATCATTTTGAATGTGATAATGTGCCTGAAAACCAAAAGATAAAGGTGGCTAAGTCTAAGATGAAAGGATCTGCCCTTAGTTGGTGGAATTTTCTTCAAAATGAGAGAATAGAGGAAGAGAAGGCACCCATAGCCACGTGGAAGAGAATGAAATCAGAGGTCAAGAAACAGTTTGTACCAGAGGACTATGAGGTCCTAATGCATCAAAAGTTGCAAAGTCTCAGGCAAAAGGACTTGGATGTAGGAGCATATACAGAGGAGTTTCATAAACTCACTCTAAGGGCTCAAGTTCCTGAAAGTGAAAAGCAAAAGTTGGCAAGATACTTGAATGGGCTCAAGTACTCCATCAAGGATGAACTAGTTTTGTTCAATCCTAAGACCATCCACCAATGTTATCAAATGGCCCTCAAGATTGAGGAGAAACTCAAGAGGAGAAGTGATTCCCATGGAAGAGGGAGAGGAGGAAATAACAGAGGTGGAGGAAGATTTGGGGGCAGAGGTTCATCTAATAGATCTCAAGGTGAACCTAGCAGCAGTCAAGAAAAATCAGATGGAGAATCCAATCCTAGAGGAGGATTTAGAGGTAGGAGACCTAATGGGAGAGGAAGATTTGGAGGAAGGACTCCAGGGGTATTCACTGGAAGGTGTTTTACCTGCAATCAAACAGGGCATAGATCCTCTAGGTGTCCAGAGAAAGGGGGCAGCAGCAGTCAAGAAGGAGATAGAAGAATCCACTTGGCTCAAGAAGAGGATGCACAAAGTGACCAAGGAGCAAGAGGGAATGCTGATCCAGAGCGAGGGGAATCTTTAATGTTCAATAGAACCCTGCTGAAGACAGTTGCAGAACAAGAACCTCCCCAAAGGAAGACCTTATTTAAGACCTTGTGCAAGGTAAAAGGTAAAGTGTGTAAGGTAATTGTTGATTCCGGTTCAACTGATAATATTGCATCAATAGAGATGGTAAATAAGCTTGGATTGAAGAGGTCACCTCATCCTAACCCTTACAAAGTTTCGTGGTTAAGTAAGGAGCAGCAAGTTGTTGTTAATGAACAAGTTAATGTTGAATTTCAAATTGGGGAGTACAAGGACAAAATTGTTTGTGATGCTGCAGATATGGATGCTTGTCATTTATTGTTAGGTAGGCCATGGCAGTATGATGTCAATTCCAAGCATGATGGGAGGAACAATGTCTACATCATCACCAAAAATGGGAAGGAGTACACTATGACACCATTGCTAGAAGATGGAAAGGAGACCCAACATGCATCTAGTGTAATGATGGTTGGGGAGAAGAAGTTTTTGAAGACTCTCAAGGTGAAGAACACCCCATGCTTTGCCATTGTAGTAAAGCCAAGACAAGAGGATAAAAAGGAGGAAGGCAGATTAGGAATAAGGAATGTGGAACCCAAGGAAGTGAGGCAGCTTTTGGATAAATACAAGGAAGTTATTTCAGATCCTACTACTGATACCTTGCCACCACTTAGAGAGGTAAGTCATTGTATTGACTTTATTTCAGGTTCTACATTGCCTAATAAGCCTGCCTATAGGTTGACACCAGAACAAAACAAGGAATTAGCAAGACAAGTTGAGGAGTTGCTTGAAAAAGGGTTCATAAGAAAGAGCATCAGCCCTTGTGCAGTCCCTGCTTTGTTGGCACCCAAAAAGGAGGGTACATGGAGGTTGTGTACGGACTCAAGAGCCATAAACAAGATAACCATCAGGTATAGGTTCCCAATGCCTAGGATGGAGGATTTGATGGATCACCTAGGAGGGGCAAGGTACTATTCCAAGATTGATTTGAAAAGCGGTTACCACCAAATCAGAATAAGGGAAGGAGATGAATGGAAAACTGCCTTCAAAACTAATGAGGGACTTTATGAATGGATGGTGATGCCCTTTGGCCTTTCTAATGCCCCTAGTACATTCATGAGACTCATGAATGAAGTTTTGGAACCTTTCATCAATCATTTTGTTGTTGTATATCTTGATGATATATTGATTTTTAGCAAATCTAAAGAGGAACATCTAACACACTTGGAATTGGTTTTGAAGAAACTCAGGGAAAAGGAATTGAAGATAAATTTGAATAAATGTGTCTTCATGAAAGAAGAGTTGGTGTTCCTAGGTTTTGTCATCTCCAAGGGCAACCTCAAGATGGATCCAGAAAAGGTGGAAGCAATCCTCAACTGGCCTACACCAAGGAATGCAAGTGAGGTAAAGAGCTTTCATGGTTTGGCAAGCTTTTATAGAAAGTTTATTAGAGGTTTCAGTAATGTGTGTTCCCCTATGATTGATACAATCAAGGGTGGAAGAAAATGTAAATTTGCATGGACAGGAGACGCTGATCAGTCCTTTGAGTACTTGAAGAAAAGGGTTGCAGAGGCACCCATCCTTGCTCTACCTGATTTCAAGAAGGTATTTACTATTGAATGTGATGCAAGTAATAGGGCCATAGGAGGAGTCCTAAGTCAAGAAGGTAAGCCAATAGCCTTCTTTAGTGAAAAGTTAAATGAAGCAAAACAAAGATATTCTACATATGATTTAGAATTGTATGCTATGGTTCAGTCTCTAAGAAAATGGAGACATTATTTATTGCCCAAGGAGTTTATTGTCTATACAGATAACCATGCATTGAGTTTCTTGAATAGACAGGAAAAGTTGAACCACAGGCATGTGAAATGGATGGAGTACCTTCAATCATACACCTTCACTATTAAGCATAAAAAAGGGGAGGCAAATAAGGTTGCTGATGCCCTTAGTAGAAGGAATTTGACCATTCAAGAAATGAGGTTGGAGAATGTGGGATTCCACTCCATAAAAGACATGTATGAAAGTGATGAAGACTTCAAAGAAGTTCATCAAGTCTGTAGGGATATGACAGGGCAGTACCATAGCATTTATGCAGATTTCATGCTGCAAGAAGGATTGCTCTTCAAAGGGAGTCAGCTATGCATCCCTAGAGGATCCTTGAGGGAGAACATTATAAAGGAGAAGCACTGTGGAGGTCTAGCTGGTCATTTTGGATTGGACAAGACCCTTGAACTAGTAAGAAGATTTTATTACTGGCCTAGGATGCCTACTGATGTAAGAAAGTTTGTAGAGACTTGTGTGATTTGTCAAAAGGCAAAGGGAAAGACTTCTAATGCAGGACTGTACACCCCATTACCAATACCAAATAGGCCTTGGGATGCTGTAAGTTTAGACTTTGTACTTGGATTGCCAAGAACCAAGCAAGGCTATGATAGTATTTGTGTTGTAGTAGACCAGTTTTCCAAGATGGCACATTTTTTGCCATGTAAAACCAGTCATGATGCCTCTTATATTGCAGGTATCTTTTTCAAGGAAGTAGTAAGACTACATGGATTACCATTATCCATAGTCTCGGATAGAGATTCTAAATTTCTTGGGCACTTTTGGAGGACTTTGTGGAGAAAACTTGGTACAGAACTCTCATTTTCATCAGCATACCATCCACAATCGGATGGCCAAACGGAGGTGGTTAATAGATCATTAGGCAACCTATTAAGATGCCTTACTAAGGAACATGGATCATCTTGGGACTCAGTCATAGCACAAGCAGAGTTTGCTTATAATGATTCAATGAATAGGACAACCGGATTGAGCCCATTTCAAATTGTTTATGGCACTCATCCTAGAGGGGTAATGGAGGTCAGAGATGTCAAATCTATGGAAAGAACCAGTGCTCAAGCATGTGATTTTGCTGAGGTGATGAAGGAAATTCATCAAGAGGTCAAAGATAGGCTAGGGAAAATGACAATGAAGTATAAGGAAGCAGCAGATACTAAGAGGAGAGATCTTCAATTTGAAATAGGAGATCTGGTTATGGTGAACCTTAAAAAGGAGAGGCTTCCTAAAGGTAAGTTTACTAAGTTGATGATGAGGAAAATAGGTCCTTTTAGGATCTTGCAAAAATGTGGACACAATGCCTATAAGGTGGAGTTGCCACCAGACATAGGGCTCTCCAATACATTTAATGTCTCTGATTTATATCCTTACAGCGGTTCTCAGACTGAAACCAGTGGCATTGAATCAACCAAAGTAGATAAAGAGATCATGAACTCTCTTCCCAAGGTAGGGGCAGTCACTATAGAAAGTGTTTTGGATAAAAGAGAAGGAAAAAGGACTAGGAGGAAGGTGTACATGGACTACCTCATCAAATGGACAGGTAGACCAGTTGAAGATGCAAGTTGGCTGCCTGAATCAACTATAAAGAAGATGGGATACAACGTGTCCACATTACCAACTCAAGAGACTTGAGTTTCTTTTGGCCTAGGGAGTATGGTGCAGGGCACCTAAGGCTCTTAGGCATGAATTCAAGGTGTTTAGTACGTTAGAGTTGTTAGGAATGAAGTTTGGTCCATATTTGTAATGAAGACTCAATTGTAAGGTACAATGGCACATTGGTGTGGTTATAAGCCAAGTGACCATTTGTAACCAAGGAGTCATTATTTATGAATTCTTGAGTATTTTACTATTTTTAGGATGTTTTAGGTGGATTTGAGTCATTAGGACACGTTTGAATTGAAGGTGTGTAAAAAAAAAATGCAAAGGTGCAAAAAGTTGCAAAATGCAAAAAGTTGCTAAAGAGCAATTTTTGCAAATTTGTTGTCAAACTTAAAAAAGGAAGTTGTATGGTCTTCCAACCATCCAAAGGGAAGTTATAACTGTTGGAAGACACTTATTTAAGGTCTCCACACGTGGGGAAGGCCATGGTACGGACGGGTGGACAGCATTTGGTGAATAAAACTCAGAAATTCTGTAATTTTCTCTGTTTTTTCAATTCCGTACGACCTGTACGGATTTTTAGTGGTACAAATCTTATATTTTTGGAAAGAGGACTGAGTCAGCATTCGAATGCAATTGGTTTGAAGTTTTTATCTATTCTGGGTTAAAAGTTATACCTATTTTAGTAGAGGTAGGTCTGAAATTGCTGCACATTGAGGGTTTCAACAAGATGGCCTCCTAACTTGCAAACCCACCGTGGGATTTCAATGCCGCTTTGTGGAATGCAAGTTAGGAGAGGTGACTTAAAGATGGAAGAGTTTCAGGGATTTAGGAGTTGGGCACCTATTTTTACCAGCAAGCCCTAGGCTGAACATAGTCTTATGTCTAGTCTAGTTTTGAAGGAAAACGAAGGATCACGCTCCCAAGTTGATTGATTTGACCCAAGTGAAGGGTGTAGAAGGACAAATAAAAGGTGTAGAAGAGATCCAAGGGGTTAAACCAAGTCTTTGAACCCATTTGTTTATGCTTTCCTTGTAACCCAGCCTAAACTGGCCATTTAGGACTGTGACACAAAGCGGGCATAACTTGATGCTGGAGTAGAGTTGGAAATTGATCTTTTGGAATCTCATAGGAGTAGTTGAAGGGTGTTTGGTGATGTGAAAATATTGTACAGTTCTTTGTATTTTTTGGGAGTTTGACCATTGAAACTAGAAATTGTTCTAATAAAAGTGCTGGTAACAATTTGTAATTTTCAGTGTTGGGTGTTGAGAAACTTCAAAGTGGGGGTTTTTCTTGTTGTTTTGAGTTAGTAAGAAGAATTTATATCATGGGAATGGAGTTCTAACCCAATCTAAGAAATATTTTCTATTTTAAGCCTATTTGGTGTTAGGGAATCCGTAATAGGTGTGATTGTCCCAAGTTGTTTGTGAACCCTAGGTTTGAGGGTTGGGCTTGTGAAGTGGAGTCCACTTTGAGGTAGATTCTACCAATGTTAGAAGCCATTGGGTCAGTCATTAACCTTGGAAGAAGGCCTAGTTGCTGTTTGGAGGTTGGAAGCAAGTTAAGGTGCTGATCGGAGTTGGAAGAAGAGTTGGTGCTTTTGCTGCATACTCTGCATCAAAGAGTAGGGATCCCTAAATTTTTAATGGATAAGTACAAGGATGACATTTATTTCATGGTAGAGATAGATAAGACATGCATGGAAGTTGTATATCCTAGAGTATTATTCCTAGAGCCACTTGGATATGAAGTGGCTGAGGATATGATTAGATCTTATAGAAAAGAAATACTTGAATTTGATTTGGATGGGAAGAGTGAGAGATGGGGAACTTGTGAAGAAAAGTTGATTGAAGCTCAAAAATAACTCACTAGCAAGGTAGCAAGGAAGAAAGTTGATAGTGTAATGAAGAACATCCTGAAGGATACCAAGATGACCAAGGAAGAAATTTATTGAATTAATGTAGACAACCTTAGAAATAAAGGCTAGTGGAAAAAGTAACATATTGGTTAAAATATTGGTGGTGGAAGCTATGCATAGTACCCTTGTAGGAAAGAGCACATTACAAAATCCACCATAGTTGCACTAGCATCTACATTTGTGACCCTTATAACAATATTAATTTAGCTTGTAGTAATAGATGATGCTACAACTACAAACATGTAGATTGTACCGACAATTACTACAAGAAGGCTAGGAAGGACCTCTTCACTTGTTGAAACAATAGTAGCTAAAGTTAAAGAAGAAAAGGAGGAGGAAACTACTAAAAGAGTTAAAAGAGTAAAGGAAATGGTAGCTGGACCAGGCCCTTAAAAACCTAGAATTGAGTCAATGTACTTGGGCAAGAAGAAGCCAAAAAAACTAGAAGATGTACCTCCATCAAAAAAAGGATGAGATGATAGATTTTAGCATCTAAAGACCAAGCTAAAGATGATAAACATGAGCTAAAGTGGAAAGAAAAGGAAGAGGTGGCAAGCTAAGATAGGAAACATAAAACCATGATCGTCAAAGAAGGGAATTTGACAAAACTGAATAAGTTTTATGATTTATATGATCCCATGAAGAAAAGAGAACTTGAGAATGCAATGGTGAAATATATGAATGGATTTTAACAAAAATTCATCCATATCCATGGAAACATACCAAATGAGCTATATGAGAGATTGAAGGCCAAGAAGACAAGGGAAAATGAAGAAGAGAAATAAATAAGAGGGAATGTAGTATGCAAGTTATGTGTGATGATTAGTTGCAAGAAATTTTGAGGAGATTGGAACCACTTCTTAGAAATAAGTCAAGGGATATATACATAATGGGAGGAATATATTAAGAGGTTATCAAGGAAACATAGGAAGTAGTGGTTATGATAATGAGTGAATTCAAAAACACAACAATAGAAAGTCAAACACAAGATGATACAATAATGGATACTCCAATAGATCAATTTGACAATTCAAAGTAGTTGAGCCACATGATGACAACATGACCATTGGAGGAGTGAAAAATATTGTATATACTTTAGAAGATCCATTTAAGGATCAACCCAACATCAATGTTGACAATTCAGTGGTAGATAATGTAGAGACTTATGATGAGCCTAAGAAACAAGTACAACAAAGTCTAGATAATTATGTTTTCCATAATGAGGAAATATCACAATCAATGTGTTAGAGTAATAAAGTATTTTCTTATTAATTAAATTATATTGATTTAATTATTAAGTCACTTACTATCTCTAGTTTACTTAAGCTAAAATTTGGGCATATAATAATTATTTATTTTATTAATTATTATCATACAAGCTAGGTTTTACCTACTAGGGTTTTGATCTCCTTTTATAAGGATTGATCTCTTTGTAATTTATTCATTCACTTTTGATAATAGAAACCTTTCTTTTTCCTCATGAAAAATGTCTCATCTTTGGATATGTGAATTCAAGCCTTCATAGCTTTTGCTTTCCTCTTTTTGTGATAGGTGTTTACATGTAGGTGATTCTTGGGAGATGTGAGGTTGATATTTTATCAACTTCAACATGGTATTAGAGCTCTAGATCATCATGCCCATATTCTATTTCTAAGAGGTTTAGCTTGGTTTTTAGATCTGTATTTTTTTTTAAGAGGGTTTCAGTTTTTAAAGTTTTTTTGTATTAGATCTGGGGAGTCACATTTTTTTAGTGCACTTTCAATCCAAATAGACCTCATAGAATGATCTCAGCATAGAAAAGAAAACTAATGAGAGGATGATGAAATCTCAAGAAAGCATGAATCAATTGAATGAGAAAATGAATTTAGACACAAAGGTAAAAATGGATTAGGATACACAGAAGAAGGTGAATCATCTCAAAAAGGAGCTCAAAAGAACAAAAGGCATACATGTAATCATTGTGGAAAGATAAGACATACATCAAACAAGTGTTGGAACAATGGTAAATCAAAGTTTAGTGAAAACTGTTATAGTTACAACAAACTAGGACATAGAGCAAGTGAATGTACAAAGAAACCTAAGTTTGAAGGAAAGTGTTTCAATTGTAACAAAAATGGGCATAAATATTCAGAGTGCAAGACCAAGAAATGGAACCCAGTAGAAAAAATTGGCAAAGCTATATTAAATTGGGATTACAAAGCATGGTACATATGTCACTATTGTGGTGAGTATGGGCACATTGGAGAAAATTGCATAAAACATCACACAAGGAAGAGAGACACTACAAAGAGATGTTTTGTATGTACATAACTTGGACATCTTGCCAAGAACTATATGAACCAAGGAAGAGTTAAAGATGAAAAGAAAGAAAGGGATGACACTATCAGAAATCAAATGAGGTAGCAATGAGCAAGGAAATCTCTTGAGGATGAAAATTAGAATAATGAAACTATTGACACCCAAGTCAATGAGTTGGGCGACTCAACCATTTCAAACTAGTTATTTATGAAGATTGTTGGAACTATGATCCAGAAGGAGATATCTCACATCAGTTCAAGTTAGCATGTAGAAGATCCATATCAACATTTTAGATGCACAAGAATTATCGAGTTGGAATGATAGATGAAGTGATGTCTTAGACCTTATGCAACAAGGTCAAGTCATAATACATTATCGAGCATGGTTAGGTTGCAAGACCTACCTGCGCTTGGATGCAAATGGATAGATTAGAGTTCTTACCAAGTTAAAAAACCTTCTGAGCTTAGAGACTTTACCAAGTTGAAAATATCTTCTGAGCATTGAAGACTTAGTTGATTTGGATAACCTATCACCAAGACAACTATTGTATGACACATTATTGGAAATTTTAAGACTAAATTTCATTAAAAGGAAGGATTTGTTTCACCAAAAAAATTTAGAGCTAAGAGTAAAGAGCATTCTAGAGCCCCCAAGTGATTAATAGAAATCTTGTCAAAATTTATCCTTGCATTTAAAGCATTACCAAATGATATAGCATCTTAAAGTAGAAAAGTGAAGAAAAGTTTAGAAATGTTGGTAAGAGGAGTCGATTATAAAGCCCTAGGATGCAAACTGAGTCCAACGATTGTGGAAGAACTTGACCTAGCTGGAGCTCAATAATACATTCCTCCCAAGGTACTCCTAATTCATGATATTTGGTCATATTATCACTATTCTATTCAAGAATTAGGAACCCTAGAGATGAACTGGACATATAACGAGTTGTGTGGGAATGGATATCTAAAACCCAAGCACAAGAACTTGGAAATAAAAGGTTTAATGCATATCCTGCACATGCCAAGAGATTTTCAAGGGAAGTGGATTAGGATTATCCTAAGATGAATTCATGACATGCATTTATGATTGGATCAACCTATTCAGATCACCAAGAAGATGATTCATAGAATCATGGTTGTCAATGCTTAACAAGGTGAATACCACCAAAACCCTAGTTCGGGTTAAATTGGATAAAAGGACTCTTGCCAAATGGGATGGAAGAGGCATGAATTTGAATGAATTCATTGACATGGAGATCAAATTTGGTATTCATGTTTTTGCACACAAGATCTACAACTCAAGCTATCTGAACAACATTCCATGTGAAGCTATTGACCTAGCTTGCAAAGTTGTCAAGAACAACTTATCTTTCAACCTTGCCAAGCTATAACTCAATCAACTCAACAAAAACATGGAGAGCATTCAGTCATCGAAGAATAATCTATGTAAGTATGGATCTCTTTTGATCTGCTTATGCTTTTATGTACAAAATTTCTTTAATTAAAGGCAATGTGGCATGGAAAAAGGATACACCTATTGTGTATCAAAATAATGAATTCATAAAAAAAATAGGAGGGAATTTTGAAGTTATTATAAATGCATATTTCAAAACTTTTAAGGAGAAAATACAAAGTAGATGCAAAATTCCAAAGAAACTAGTGACATGGGTTAAGCCTCTAGGATATGAGGTTAACATTGATGATACAAGGGATATAATTGAGGCTCTTGTGAATGAGCCAGTGGACCCAAGGCACCATATTTTGGTACCTATGAGGAAGCCAAGGCTATAATTTCATTGGAGATCAAGTTTCCTCAAGCTATGAAGAGAGGAAGAAAACAAGTTGAGAAAATCTTGAAGGAAACCAAGAAGTCAAGTTCTCCTCTTCTACTAACAGAGGGAAAAGGAGATTACATTGAGGAAGAGGAAGGAGAAGAGGAGCATACAGAGGCTGAAGAATCTAAAGAGGAGGAGCCACCCAACGAGAAAGGGAAGGCTATCATAATGAGACCTAAAAAGTCCTCCTTTGTTATGTTCACAAGGGGATCTACAAAAAATAGGAAGAAATTGAAATTTTCAAATGAAGAATGAAGATGAAGAAGAGGAAGTAGTATTCAAGAGGTATGCCCTTACCTTCTAAGATAGACTAAGAATACTAAATAATGGAGGAGGCATGATAGATTTCAAATCCTATAAGTATGAAACAAGGACCAAAGAGGAGTAGAATCAAATTGAGGAATCCCTAGTGGCTAAGATGGAAAAATGGAAGTACTATCTAGAGGAACTAACTAGGCAAGTTCCTAATGTCTTACTGAAGACAATTAGACCATAATGGAATAATGCAATAAACATTGCCAAGGACATTAGAGAACAAACCTTGAGACAACTTATGCCATGTCTATCTAATAAGGAAGTAAAGGAATCATTGAAGAAGAATGAAACAATGCTGACCCCTAAGTTCAATGCATTCCTAATCCTATCAAAGGAAATTGCATTAGTTGTAAAATTTAACACAACTGCATAGAACAACATCTATGGTCTACACAAGCCTAGTTGTGCAAATCGATTATAAAAAAGATGATGAAAATATTGAGAAGGATGGTGAGGAAATAAATGATAATGTGGTTGAAGAAGTCAATAATGAAGAGGATGAAGAGGATCAAACTTCTAGTGGAGAACTCCCTAAAATTTATAGTATTCAAGACTCAAACCTAGAGAAGATAGTAGTAGAGGTATTTGGCCTCCCTCCCACTCTCTTCGAGGAAAGCCTTAGTGCAATCTAGCTTAGAGAAGACCACTACTGAGTCAATTGTAGTAACCACTATACCATCAAGCATCCAATTGATAGTTGGAACTATCCTACCAAGTGCTATGCTAACAACTTCATCTACCAAGCAACAAGTTCCTATTGTTACAGAAGTGGATCAAACCAAGTCACAACCAATGTCAATAAGTTTTCCTATTATAAATCCTATTGATACTATTTTTTCTATTAGTTATTTTCCAAGTGCATCTACAATGAATGCAATGATAGTTGAGGTTAAGCCTCAACTAATCACTAAAGTTTTAAAGAAAGAAATGGACCTTATTCCTTCTCCTATACAGAAAGAAAAGGGTAAAGGGGTAGAAGCCTCTATTGAAGAAATTGATATAGAGAAGGACATTGTAATACGAGATTGGGTTCTTTCCAATCTAACTCCTAATCAAATGGATATGCTTGGTGAGTTGTGGAAGAAGAAGGCAAAACAACAAAAACTCAAACAGGAGAAGAAAAAGACAAACCAAGTTCTTGAAGGTATTAAGGGCATATTTATTGATTCTCTAAATATTGCAGTTTATGAAAAGAAACCAATTCTAGATGAAATTGTTGAAGTATTTCACAAGTATAATGAAGGATTAAGTGGACAAAAAAAAATTTTGCAGAGGGCAAAAAATATGTTTGAAAATAAAGTTTTGGAGAAAGTAACCCAGAAGATTGCTACTGACCAAGTGGAATTGTCCACTATTCTTGCTACATTTGAAGATTTTGTTAATAATATTGTTACTTTATTTGTAAACTTAAGTGATACATCAAAATTTACTAAGGAAATAAAGGATAATCTATCCAAGATAGATGTTGACATGAAGGCAGGTGTACATCAGTTATCACTTGATCCTAGTAGTAGTTTTGAACATTTTGTGAAGATTAGATATCTAACAGATCTATAGGTAGAATTGTTGAGGGAAGAAGCAAGGATAAGGGCCATACTAGAAGACATGCAAGGCATGATACTTTCTAACATGGATGCAATGCAAAAGCATATTGCACATACAAAAACATTGATCCATGACAACTATTTCTCTATAGCTGATCACATGAAGGAACTATCAGCAGAGGTGCAGATAGCTTTGCACAATTGAAAAGTTTTGTAAGAGAATTTGGACAAGTCAATTTCCATACTAAGTTCCTTTCATATTTTGACATGACCTTGTAGTTATGCATTTTTGGCATTTGTGTCAAAAAGGGGGAGAATACTATCATCATATATATATGGGAAAGTATATATATAAGAAGGAAATATATTTATAGTATGAAAGATGTATATACAAAGAAGAAAATATGTTTAAAAAAAATAAAAATAAAATTAAAAAATAGAGTTAGAGGTTATTGAGCAGTAAGAGTAGACAACAGTCAAAATTGAGTTACAAACCTAGACATGTTCATAGGGGGAGTTTAATTGGAATTTTTAGTATTCAAGTTTTTGGTATGATAAGTGCTTTTGTCACTAATGCCAAAGTGGGAGATTATTGACCTTATGGTCAAATAATTTGTCTATCAATGACTTAACACTTAGTTTGTTGTCTACATTTCTACCAAGCTCCATATGTAGAAAGAAGAGTCTCCCAAGCTTCACAGTGTCTACCAAGCATCTGAGATAGAATGCAGTGCAAGTCATGCTTCATAGTGTCTACCAAGATTCTAAGGAAAAGTATAATATAATCTAAGCTTATTAGTTGCTACCAAGCTCTTTAGTATAAGAAAATGATGGATGTAGTGTTAATCGAGCTCTGTAGTGTCTACCAAGCTAGCAATGTTAACGAAGTGATTGAAGGTAGTGTTTATTGGGCCATTCAGTGTCAACTATGTTTATCAAGTTCTTTAGTATTCTCTGAGTCACCCAATGCTAACTGAGTTCTTGCTACTCTAAGTGATAAATGTGGACCGAGAATTAGTGTCAAAGGAATGCTAGAGTTTTCTGAGTTGATAGTGTTGTCAAGTGTTAGAAAATCTCCCAAGTTGTCTTCAAAACCCAAGTTACAATAGTAAGCTGACTTAGTGAAGATTGTTTGAATTAGGTATTGTATTTGACTCCAAAAGCTAATTTATTGGATTGGTATATATATGTAATATATCTTTTCATATCTAATGTAATCATAGAAGAGAGTTAAGCAAGCAATATGAGTGTGAATTAAGAAGGCTACAAGAAATATAAGGAAAAGTAGAGTCTTATCTATCACAGTTAGGTGATCAATTTATTTCAAAGGAATCTCATTCAAAAAACCAAGTTGCAGATCAAATATCAACCACTGATTCATCCTAAAAGGTGCATCAACCAAATCTTATAATAAGGTGGACTTAATAGTCCTTTCCAAATCTCCTAACAAAATGCATAATTCATTATATATTGTAAATCCTTTCACAAGGTGGACCTAATAGTCCTTATTAATCCTAATAGGAAAGATCACCAAAAGTGATCAATTGTAAGCTTTAACAGGATAACTTTATACTTCAATAATAAAGCTTGTGGGTATCATCCCCACCCTAGTTTTACTTTCTATTTGGAAGATTTCTAGATTACCAAATATTGTGTCAAGTGTTATGAATGCTTTATTGGTTTTAATGTTTCATGCATGCAATTAGATCATATTATAATGTGAAGGTTTAATTGGTGAATATAAGTTAAAGTTTTATTGGTTCCTAATTCACCCCCTCCACCTCCAAGTCACCTAGTCTATACTACATTTCCAACAACTAGTATTAGAGCTTTGGTTCTCACATCAGAAGTTTAGTAGTTTGAGAAAAGATTAGAGGTAATGGAAGTTTATTGACTAGAGAAAGATATTGAAAATTAAAAGTTGGATCTATAATTGGCCATGGAAAAATTCAAGCAAAAGGACCAGATCTCTTAATCCCTAAAAAGAAGAAAAGATTTTGCAACATAGATGGATGACAATATCTATATTGAAGAAGGAATTGAAGACATTTGCCAAGAAAGAAGTTTAGATGAAGCTGATGCAACAATCATAGATTTAATTGAAAAGAATCTTACTCTTCATGAAGAAGTCAAAATTTTGAAAAGAGAACAAGAAATTCAATTAGTAGCCAGAATGTGTGAAGTCATGGAACAAAAGGAAAAAGCCAAAGAAGAAATAGAAGAAAAGGACAATGAAATCCAACAACTATCTCTTCAGCAAACAGATTTGATTGATCAACTCAATGATGCAAATCAATAGCATATAAAATTGAGGATAGAAAAGGAAAGATTACATAATGATCTTAGCATAAAAAAATGAAACCAATGAGAGGATGATGAAATATCAAGAAAGCATGAATCAATTGAATGAGAAAAATCAATTTAGACACAAAGGTAAAACAAGATTAGGATATATAGAAGAAGATGAATCATCTCAACAAGGAGCTCAAAAGAACAAAAGGCCTACATCTAATCATTGTGGAAAGATAGGACATACATCAAACAAGTGTTGGAGCAATGGTAAATCAATGTTTAGTAGAAAGTGTTACAATTGCAACAAACTAGGACATAGAGAAAGTGAATGCATTGAGAAACCCAAGTTTGAAGGAAAGTGTTTCAATTGCAACAAACAAGGACATAAATCTTTAGAGTGTAAGACCAAGAAATGGAACCCAACAGAAAAAATTGTCAGAGCTACATTTGGTTGGGAATGCAACACATTGTACAAATGTCACAATTGTGAGTATGGGTACATTGGAGCAAATTGCATAGAACATCACACAAGGAAGAGAGACACTACAAAGAGATGATTTTTATGTACATAACTTGGACATCTTGCCAAGAACTATATGAGGTAAGGAAGAATTGAAGATGAAAAGAAAGAAAAGGATGACAATATCAAAAGTAAAATGAGGTAGCAAGGGGTAAGGAAATCTTCTAAGCATGCAAATCAGAGTAATGAAAGTGTTGACACCCAAATCAAGTTGGGTGACTCAACCATTTCAAACTAGTTATTTATGGAGATTTTTGGAACTATGATTCAAAAGGAGATATCTCACATCCATTCCAGTTAGAAAGCTAAAGATCCATATCAACATTTCAGATGAACAAGGATTATCAAGTTGGAATGACAAATGAAGTGATGTCTTAGACCTTACCGAGAAAGGTTGGGTCACAAGAAATTACCGAGCATGGTCAGGTTGCAAGACCTAACTAAGCTTGGATGCAGATGGCTATATTGGAGTTATTATTGAGTTAAAAACCCTTAAAAGATTAGAGACTTTACTGAGTTGAAGGTACCTTACAAGAATTGAAGACTTAGCCAAGTTGGACAGACTTTTATTGAGCCAACTATTGTATGACAAATTAATGGCAATTTTAAGACTAAATTTTGTTAAAAGGAAGAAACCAAAGGATTTGTTTCACCACAATTTTTTGGAGCTAAGAGAAAAGAGCATTCTAGAGCCCTCGAGCAACTAAGAGTAATGTCATTGAAATTTATCCTTGCATTTGAAGCATTACCAAACATTATGGCATCTTTAGCAGAAAAATGAAGAAAGGTTTAGAAATGTTGGTCTAAGGAGTCAATTTTAAAACCCTAAGATTCAAATTGGGTCCAACTATTGTGGAAGATCTTGACCTAGCTAGAGCTCAATCACAAATTTCTCCCAAGGTACTCCTAAGTCATGATATTTAGTTGTATTATCACTATTCTATTCAAGAATTAGGAACCCTAGAGATTAACCAGGCATATAATAAGCTGTGTGTGGATGGGAATCTAAAACCCAAGAACAAGCACTTGGAAACAAAAGGTTGAACGCATATCCTGCATATGCTAAGAGATTTTCAAGGGAATAGGATTAGGTTTATCATAAGATGAATTCATGACATGCATTTATGGTTGGATCAACTTATTTAGGTCACCAAGAAGAAGATTCATAGAATCATAGGGTTGTCGATGCTTAACAAGGTAAAAACCACCAAAACCCTAAGTCAAGTCCAATTGGCTAAAAGGACTCTTCCCAAATGGCATGGAAAAGACATGAAGTTGAATGAAGTCACTAACATGGAGATCAAATTTGGTATTCATGTTATTGCACACAAGATCTATAGCTCAAGCCATTTGAACAATGTTCCATGTGAAGCTATTGACCTAGCTTACAAAGTTGTGAAGAATAACTTATCTTTCAATCTTGCCAAGCTGCAATTCAATCAACTCAGCAAAAACATGGCGAGCATTTGGTCATCAAGGAAAAATCTATGTAAGTTTGGATCTCTTTTGAACTACTTATTCTTTTATGTACAAAAGTTCTTTCCTTTCAAAGGCAATGTGACATGGAAGAAGGATACACCTATTGTGTATCAAATCAATGAATTTATATTAGAAATGGGAGAGAATTTTGAAGGATTTATAGATGCATATTTCAAAACTTTTAAGGAGAAAATGCAGAATAGATACAAAATTCCAAAGAAACTAGTGGAAGACTATGAGAGAGATATCTATTTTCTTGTGGATTGTGACAAAGTACACATCTAGGTAGTAAGGCCATGAGTGGGATGGGTTAAGCCTGTGGGATAGGAGGTTAACATTGATGATACAAGGGATATAATTGAGGCTCTTGTGAATGAGCCATTGGACCCCAAGACACCATATTTTGGCACCTATGAGGAAGCCAAGGCTAGAATTTCATGGGAGATCAAGCTTCCTCGAGCTATGAAGGGAGGAAGAAAAAAAGGTTGAGAAAATCTTGAAGGAAACCAAGAAGTCTAGTTCTCCTCTCCTACTAACAGAGGGAAAAGGAGATGACACTGAGGAAGAGGAAGGAGAAGAGGAGCATATAGAGGAAGAAGAATCTAAAGAGGAGGAGCCACCCAAGAAGAAAGGGCTTGTCATCATAACCAAACCTACAAAGTCCTCCCCTACTGTGTTCACAAGGGGATCTACAGGAGCCAAGAAGAAATTGAAATTGCAAAATGAAGATGAAGAAGAGGAAGTAGTCTTCAAGAGGTCTACCCCTACCTTCCAAGATAGACTAAAAAGATAAAATAATGGAGGAGGCATGACAGATTTCAAATCCCTCAAGTATGAAACAAGGACCAAAGAGTTGTAGAATCAAATTGAGGAAGCGCTAGTGACTAAGATGGAAAAATGGAAGTACTCTCTAGAGGATCTAACCAAGCAAGTTTCTAATGTCTTCTTGAAGGAAGTTTCACCATAACAGAATAATGCATTAAACATATCCAAGGACATAAGAGAACAAACCCTGAGACAACTTATGCTGAGTCTATTTGATAAGGAAATGAAGGAATCATTGAAGAATAATGAAATAAAGTTGACCTGTAAGTTCAAATAATTCCTAATCTTGTCAAAGGACATTGAAATGATTGTAAAATCTAACACAACTGCATGGAAGAACATCTATTATTTGCATAAGCCTAGTGAGGAGGTTGTGCAAATAGATGATGAGAAAATAAATGATGATGAAATTGATAATGTGGATGATGAAATCAATAATGAAGAGGATGAAGATTATTAGACTACTAGTGGAGACCTCCCTGAAATTTAGAGTATTCAAGACTCAGACCTAGAGAAGATAGTAGCAGAGGTAATGTCCTCCCTTCCACTCTCTCTTAGCAAAGCCTTAGTCCAATCCAACTTAGAGAAGATCACTAACGATTCAATTATGGTAACCACTATTTCATCAAGCATCCAATTGATAGTTGAAAGTATCCTACCAAGTTCTATGCTAACAACTTCATATACCCAAGAAAAAGTTCCAATTGTTATAGTAGTGGATCAAACTGAGTCACAACTAGCATCAATAAATTTTCCTATTATAACTACTATTGATACTATTTCTGCAATTATTTCTTTATGGAGTGCATCTACAATAAGTGCAATGATAGTTGGGGTTAACTCTCAATTGAGCACTGAAGATTTGAAGAAAGAAAAGGAAATTATTCCTTCTGCTATACAAAAAGAAAATGGTTCTACCTCTACTAAAGAAATTGCTTTAGAGGAGGACATTGTAATACCAGATTGGGATCTTTCCAATCTGACTCTTGATCAAATAGATACCCTTGGTGAGTTGTTGAAGAAGAAGGCAAAACAAAAAAAGCTCAGAGAGGAGAAGAAAAAGAAAAACCAAGTTCTTGAAGATATTAAGGGCATATTTGTTGATGCATTAAATATTGAGGTTGAAGAAAAGAAACCAATTTTAGATCAACTTCTTGAAGTAGTTTACAAGTATAATGAAGAATTAAGTGGACAAGACAAACTTTTATAGAGGGTAGAAAGGAAGTTTGAAAACAAAGTTTTGGAGAAAGTAACCCAAAAGATTTCTATTGACCAAGTGGAAGTGTCGGCTATTCTTGCTACATTTGAAGACTTTGTTAATAATGTTGTTACTATATTTGTAAAGTTAAGTGATACATCCAATTTTACTAAGGAAATAAAGGATAAGTTATCCAAGATGGATGCTAACATGAAGGCAGGTGCACATCAGTTGTCACTTGATCCTAGTAGTGGTTCTACACATTTTGCGAAGATCATATATCTAACAAATCTATAGGTAGAATTGTTGAGGGAATAAGCTAGGATAAGGGCCACACTAGCAGAAATAAAAGGAATGATACTCCCTAACATGGATTCAATGCAAAAGCATATTGCACATGTAAAAACATTGATCGATGACAATAATTTCTCTATAGTTGATCACATGATGGAACTATTAGTAGAGGTGTAAATAGCTTTGCATAGTTAAAACATTTTGCAAGAGAACTAGGACAAGTCAATGTCCATACTTTTGAAGGTACATAGTGATTTTCTTTCACATTTTGGCATTACCTTGTAGCTATGCATTTTTGGAATTTGTGTCAAAAAGGGGGAGAATAGTATTATCATATGTATATGGGAATGCATATATACAAGAAGGAAATATATGTATAGTATGAAAGATGTATATATAAAGAAAAAAATATGTTTACAATTTTTTTTGAAAAATCAAAAAATAGAGGTAGAGGTTACCGAGCAATAGTAATAGACAATAGTTAAAATTGAGTTACAGACCCAAACATGTTCATAGAGGGAGTTTTGATTTGAATTTTGAGTATTTAGATTTTTAGTATGATAAGTGTTTTTGTCACTAATGCCAAAGGGGGAGATTGTTGACCTTATGGTCAAATCATTTATCTATTAGTGACTTAACACTTGGTCAGTTTTCTACATTTCTACCGAGCTCCATATGCAAAAAGAAGAGTCTCCTAAGCTTCATAGTATCTACCAAGCATATGAGATAGAATGTAGTGCAAGTTGTGCTTCACAATGTCTACTGCAATTCTAAGGAAAAGTATAGTATAAGCTGATCTTATTCTTTTCTACTAAGCTCTTCAGTATAAGAAATGATGGATGTAGTGTTAACTAAGCTGTATAGTGTCTACCAAGCTGGTAGTGTTAACAAAGTGAATGAACATAGTGTTCACTAAGCCATTCAATTTTAAATATGTTTACCAAGATCTTTAGTATTCACCAAGTTAACCAATTCTAATCAATTTCTTGCTACTCTGAGTGATCAATGTAGATCAAGCATCAGTGTCAAATGAATGCTAGAGTTTTCTAAGTTGACAACTGAGTGTCAAAATATCACTTGAGTTGTCTTCAGAACCTGAGTTACAATAGTAAGCCTACTTAGTGAAGATTGTTTAAATTAGGTATTGTAGCCAACTCTATAAGGTAGTTTATTGGATTGGTATATGTATGTAATATATCTTTTTATATCTAATGTAATCATAAAAGAAAGTCAAGAAAGTAGTATGAGTGCAAATTAAGAAGGCTACAAGAAGTATAAGGAAATGCAGAGTCTTATTTATCAAAATCAGGTGATCATTGTATTTCAAAGGAATCTCATTCAACAAATCGAGTTGCATATTAGAGATCAACCATTGATTCATCCTAATAGGTGCATCAACCAAATCCTCTAACAAGGTGGACTTAATAGTGTCTTCCAAATATCCTAATAGAGTGCATACTTCATTGTATGTTGTAAATCCTTTCACAAGGTGGACGTAATAGTCCTTATTGCTCCTAACAGGGAAGATCACCAGAAGTGATCAATTATAAGCTTTAATAGGCTAACTTTATACTACAGTAATAAAGCTTGTTGGTATCATTGCCACCCCAGTTTTACTTTCTATTTGGAAGGTTTTTGGGTTACCAAATATTGTGTCAAGTGTTATGAATGTTTTATTTCTTTAAGTGTTTCATGCATGTAATTAGATTAGATTATATTTTGAATGCAAAGGTGAATGAAATTTAAAGTTTTATTGGTTCCTGATTCACCCCTCCCCCTCTTAGTCACCCATTCTATACTACACTTCTAACAAGTCTTCTCTACTTGGTCATGTTTTATATAGTGGAGGTTCTTCATATCAACAATTTGGTAGTGTTTGCAGCTTCATGCTTCAGTGGTGTTCTTCATTAACATCTTTTGTTCCTATCTTCTGGGACATTCCCTAGTTTGGAGGCTTCTTCAATCCTTCACTAGTTCTTTTAAGCATTATTTCCATCTCTTTTTGGAGTAGGGTTTTTCCCATGTGGTTTTCTCTATTTCTCCTCTTTTCAAAGATTTGGTTGTGCTTGGGTACCTCATCGAGCTTTTTTACTAGGACCCAAATTTACTTTTAGTAGTAGTTTCTAGGTTTTTAGCTACTCCCTTAGTTTATCTTAAGGAGGGGTGTTAGAGTAATAAATTATTTTCTTATTAATTATATCACATTGATTTAATTATTAAGTCACTTATTATCTCTAGTTTACTTAAGCTAAACTTTGGGCATATAATAATTAATTATTTTATTAATTATTGACATGCAACCTAGGTTTTACATGTTAGGGTTTTGATCTCATTTTATAAGGATTGATCTCTTAGTAATTTATTCATTCACTTTTGATAATAGAAATCTCTCTTTTTTCTCATCAAGAATGTCTCTTCTTTGGATATGTCAATTCAAGCCTCCATATCTTTTGCTTCTCACTTTCTATGCTAGGTGTTTTCATGTAGGTGACTCTTGGGAGTTATGGTGTTGACCTTTCATCAAATTTAACAAAGTATTTTTGACTTGGTCATATGAAATTTCACAATCTGTAGCACCTAATCTTGATAGTGCAAACTCTAGTCTAAAAAGTCAATGGAAAAATATTGTACAATAGATTACCACATTAGTGGAATCAATGACACAAATTGAAAACAAGAAAGAGTATAAGGGAAAAATAAAGTCAAAAGACAAGGAAGAGGATGTGTGAGAGAGAAAAGAATAACCATAGGGAAAGAAAGGGCAAGAATTAGAACAAAGGGTAGAGAAAGTTAGACAAGAAACTCAATTGCAGTTAGTGGTACCTACTCCTAGAAATACTCAATCATCATTTGAGAAAGAAGTTGGATTGAATACTCCTAGAAATACTCAATCATCATTTGAGATATTTTTGGCTGGCATGACTAGCAATACATCCATGGCAATGACATATGATATTGACATAGGAAAAATAGCTCAATTTACAATTTCAATGAGTAAAATTTCCAAGAAACCTAAAAAACCTAGAAAGAATGCGTGACAAATAGACTTCAAAATGCCATACCAGTAAAGGTCATTGAGAAATATTTGGAGAATGTTAGATTGTGGTGACTGATTAGGAAAGTACTATACATACTTCATAATTAGTGGGGTTCGGGGCATTGCCCCAAAATTTATTTTTTTGGGTATTATTCGTACATTAGCCATTTGTAGATTCGCCACTAAAGTTATGGCTAAGTTATGGCCGACATGTTATAACCTTAAAGTAGTTTAATACTTGTATAAAAGGGTTTAGGGTTAGGTATTTTCATCATGTTGTGATGCAAAATTGGTTCTTGCGATGGTATTGAGCTGTAAGGGATTACGGATTGTAATCAGGTTGTAATCACTAGATTGTAATAAGATTGGACTTGCTGTTTGGTGGACATAGCCCACGGATTGGGTGAACCATGTTAAATCTTGGTGTCTTGTGTTCATTTCTGTGTGATCTATTATTTTCTGTTATTGGTTATATTTGCATGTAGTTTTTATTTCTGTCTATGGTTTATCCTAACAGAGAAGAGGGAAAAAAGAGTAGTCGAGGCTTTTGATAGCCACTTTTCTACACTTGAGGATGCAACCACTTTGAAGGCTCAAGAAAAACATGATATAAGTTTGTTTCACACAATATGTCAAAATATTAGGAATGATTTGACAACACTAGACACTTGTATCAAGGAATTGAGGAGTTGTATCTTTGAGGGTAAAGACCTATATGGAAAATGTGCTTTGGAACATAAGCTTACCAAATAAATCTCCACACCTCTCAAGAATAAACAAGATGAATTGGAGAAAAAAATAGATGAGTTGAAAAATCCAAAAGGCCAAGATTATAGAGATTGATCAAAGAATCAATCAAATATATGGTGAGTTAAGGTTACCTGAGTTGAATAGGGAAAGAACCTTGAAGAGATTCTTGTTAGTAAGAGAGAATCTAAGTGTGAAGATTGATATTATTCAAATGAAACTAGACACGTGCTTAGAGGAAAAAGAATCATTTGTAAAATTTTCCTATTTAGATCTCAATGCAACAAAAGTTACAGACTATGGGATGTGCACATTAACAAGAATAGAAGATGTAGTGAAGGACTCTTGGGATACAGAGTTTGGAAGCTTAAAGATTAACTTTGGTGACTACATCACACTTCTTAACGCCCATACAACATGATGACTCCAAGATGGAACTATAATTTTGACATATATATACATTTTTGATACACTTTTTTCATTGATGTCAAAAGGAGAGTGATAGTATGAAAAAATATAAGTACCATGGATATTGTAAAGGGAGATATATGTTAGAGAATAGACTAAGTGGGAGTACAATATATACATGTAGAATGTTGAATGATGAATAGAAATGATCCACAAATTTTTAAAATTCAATAGCCATGTGAAAAACTTCATAGAATTTATAAATTTGGAATTTTGACACTTAGTCAATTTTTCCCATATGTTGCCATCAATACCAAAGGGGGAGATTGTTGGTAATTTGGATAATGTGATTTATTAATTTTTCCATATATGGAAACATATAGCCTATTTTGATATGGTAAAAGATAACTATATGTTTGAAGTATAGACACTAAGAAAATTGTCTAAGTATGATGAAGGTAAACAATTAACAGTCATGCATTTTGGTTTGGCAAGCTTCACTAAAGACACTTGAGCATATGTGCTCTTGCAAGAAAGTAATAGAGGTTGTATAGCATGTGGTTAATTTTACTAGAAAATATAAAGTATAATGTGAGTTACTAAGGATTTACAAGGTATGAGCTAACTGGATAGAATAAAATAAAAGGCAAAATAAGGGTATTTTAGTTAAGGAATATTTTTGGTTTACCAAAATAATTACTTAACAATATTGGTCCAAAATCCTAGATGTTAACTCAGTGGAAAAAGATTATTTAAAGATTTAGTAAAGTATAAAGCAACAATGCCAACAAAAACTAAAAGTTTTGGTATAAAGGTAGAGTATTTTGTTCAATGACAGGTGTAATGTTTATATGCACACTTTATGTGATTGGTATAGATGTGAATTTGATGCTAGAATAGAGAAAAGTAGTTGTGTATATGATTTTGAAGAAGGAACTACAAAGACAGATCAAATATTGAAGATATGAGCACTATAAAAGTTTTTTCTACAGATAGTATTTTACAATTGTATATGCATGTCTAAGAAGTGGGCTTATCTTGTACTCTTTTGTACTGTAATAATAATTCCTAATAGGATTCAGGCTTCTAACAAGGCCTTGTCCTCTAAAAAGGACATTTACACTATACATATGTAATAGACCCCTAATAGGGTCAATATCTTTCACATGATACTTTTGATTAGTGGATCATTTTGCGGGTACCATCCCCATAGGGGGTTTACCTTGACAAGGGTTTCCCTAGTTAAAAAATAATGGTGTTATGAGTTTCATTGTGTTATGCTTATGTTTACTTTTCAATTTGATCATCTATGAAGGTTTGAAGGTTGTTAATAATATCCATAGTTGGGAAACAATTTGTGGAACACTAATTCACCCCCCTCTTGGTATTCCCTATTTCTAACAGATCATTGAGTGTAGGTTAGAGAATACTAATTGGTTAATTTTAGTATTGGACCTTTTAAGGATGAATTTTTATGTGATATAGTAGAAATCAGTGCTTGTCATGTTTTACTTAACTGACCTTGGCAATTTGATAGAGGAGATATGCATGATTGCAAATAGAATATTGTTACAATTGAGAAGGATGACAAGAATTTTTTTTTGATTCCTTTGAAGGATGAGGAAGGAGGAAAAGTATTGAACCTATGGTTAAGGTTAGACATGATAAAGGATAGTCTGACCTGAAGAAGTTACCTTATAATAGATAGATAATGGATCTTCATCCATAAAAATATTTTGTTCCATTTCAATGGAAATATGATAAGTTAGTTTTAGTTGTCCAAGAGAAAAGGTGATGAGCTTTAAGGTCCATAGTTGAACTAGTCAGCTCTAATACCACGTGTAATATCTAAAATTCTATGAAGAAAATGTAGATACTTGAAATTGAATTATTTCTTGTGCACAATGAATTCACTAATAGTATTTATTTTTTATTTAATTAGTGCCTTTATACTATTTTTAAAATTCATAATTCATAATTTCCCCCAATTCTACAACAAAATAATTTTAATCAATTATTTAAGTATTAAACATCTAACTGATTTCATCACTCATTCTTCTACAAATTAATTGAATACTTATTATTAATTAGTTAATATCTAATGTATTCACATTAATTAAATAATTATATTATTTAATTAATACTTCTTTATCATTCTTATTACATTTATGTAATCTTTGCAAATGATTAATCATTTCCTCTCAATATTAATAAATGTTAATTTATTTAATTTTATCTTCTCATACATAAATAAATCTTATGTATTTATTTATATTCTAGATGTGTAATTAAATGAATATTCTAATTTGTTTAATTGAAATTATTATTCTATTTCTAACTAACACTAAGTATCAATCTGGCTATTCAATCACCAATTCTGACTATCCCATCACCTTTGCTGATTGGTCAATCTATTGAGATCTATTCAATCTATTCAGTCATTTGAATAATCTATTCACTTCACTCTCTAATCAAATAAGTTAAAAAATCAAATCTATCTTGTTGACTCATTAATCAATTCAATCAATTAAGTTCAACTTGTTAATCAAATTTAGTCAATCTCTTCAATCATGGAGCCGTACATGAATTCCTAAATTCCTATAAATTAAGAACTTATTCTCATAATTTATGCTCACATAATTTGAATTCTTATGTTGCCCAAGTGAGCACCAGATGAGAGCCTACAATTTACATTAATAAGGAGAATAACAAGATGTAAATTTGGTTTGCATTTTTTTTTGTATTGGCTCATGTTCTTATGACACATGCATTTCCATTATTATTATGCTTTCTCTCTTGAATTTTAGGGATCTATTACAATATTTAGGCTTTACAATTGTAGAGATTATAGTTAATCATGAAAGGGTGGTAGAGTTTATAGTTAATCATGAAGAAAAATATAAGAACTTATAGTGGTAGAGCTATAAGAATTGGAAGAAAACTTAAAATTTTTTGATAGAACTAAAGATTTAACTTTTTATCATTCTTTTAAGATAAATGGAACTAAAATATTCATCATAGTAATAACATAATTGAACCTAATTTATAATGTTTCATTTTGCATTTTTTTTCTTTGGCATTTTTTCCTCCATGGGTGAAAGAGTATCATTAAGGGTTTTTACTACCCAACCGTGGATCTTTCAATTGTTACCAACTCTCACCCAAACAATTTTTGAAGGAAGTAGCTCATCCCTTCCCAAGGGTACATGAGCATGGTATCCTTTTTTAATAGTCCAGAACTCGTTGTAGAATGCATAATTATCGTAGTCGATCAACCTAAAGACATCCTTGTCTAATAAGTAACTTTCCAAGCTAGATGTTTCTCTATTGGTTATAGTTAATAAGTAACTTTCCAAGCTAGATGTTTCTATATTGGTTATAGTGACTAATATATAATATCTATGCATAATACCACATTAGCTAAGAATCTAAAGTACAAATACATGCCTTGTGCAGTCAATGTCAACACTAGTCTCATACCTTGGACCTACTAGTCTAATAATTAAGTAATACTATCTTGATGGTGTATCACCTAATCTAGTAATGTAACATAAATACTAACTATTAAATGTGAATATTAACAAAACCAAACAAGCTAACACTTAAGATAGGACCCAAGAAGACAATATAGAGGAAAGTAGACCAAGAATGGTAAACTCCTCAAGAGCTTCTCATGATGATGAAGCTATGTCCCTAACGAGAGGGGATGTATGCTCACGTTATGCTCAAGCATCCAAAGGATGGGGGTTTTCACCAAATGTGTGTATGGATGAGGGTTTCAAACAATGGAGGTATGGAGGGATTTCAACATTATGATGGTATTTTGGTAGTTTTTAGGCTCTCAAAATAGCATTATAACTTTACATGAAAGGTGGATGATCTCTGTGAAGGGAGAGGGTTGCATTTATAGGCCAAGGGGTAGAGAGATGGATGGTCAAGATGCAAGGATGATAAAGTAGTGAGGGAGGGTCAAGATGCACTCAAAAGGGAGCACATGGATTGTGTTTGTTTGGAGCCAATAGCGAAATGACACTTGTCACAAGGAGGATAAGTGTGAGAGGATAGGATAAGGGTTGGTCAAGGGAGTAAAGAGGGAGGTTGAGTATGTAAGAGGAATGTAGGAGTCATAAAGGGGTATGTAAGAGTCATAAATATTGGAGAGTGAGGGGAGGAGATATTTTGACTTTAGCTTGGGTTAGCAAGTCTTAACCCTTGCTTAAGGTTGTGCACATGTTTATGAGAGGGATTAGGATTAGCTTAGGAAGAGGGTTAAGGGGTAATGATTTAGCTTTGATGGGATGGGTTAGTTAGATGGCTAAGTGAGGTTAGTATGGGTGAATGAGTTGGATTATGGGCTAGGACAGGGTTTAGGGATGCTTTAAGAGTTTTAGATATTTTATTAAATGATTTATTTAATAAAATAGGGATATGAGATTAAATCAAATATATTTGAGAATTTATTTAATTTAATAGAGGAATAGGGATTTAATTGATAAATTAATTTTATCAATTGGACTATAGTTAATTAAATTAATTAATTAACTAGAGGATGATGATTAATTAATTAAATAGTAAATATTTAATCAATAATGTCTTATGAGATAACTAAATATGATTATCTAGTGATGCAATCAAATTTAGGTGTCTACATTTTTCCCTTCTTTGATATAGTGTTGAAACAACTTTATTTCAAAGAAGTTCAAATATAAATGACATGAAGAAGACTACTTAAAGTAACATGGTTTCCCTAGTTTTAAGTGAAAGATGAGAGAATGGACTGGGTGATGCCCCCTCAAGGTGGTGGGGAAAGAAAATGAGGAACGATGACTTTTTGAAAAAGTTGTAGTAAGTCAAGAGGGATAAGAGGGCACGAAAGAGGAAAAAAGAGGAAAAAGAGGTAGAAAGGGGAAGAAAGGACAAGAAGAAGAAAGGTGATGGTCAAAATGAGGTTGCTGGAGGAGTTGTAGAGGTAGATGAGGTAGCAGGGGGGCCTATAAGGGGCTAGAAGAGGGCTAGAAAGGTTTATTTGCTTTCATACAGACAAGGACATATTGTTGCTAGGAGCTTTGAGTTGAACTTTATGATGGAAATGATTGGATGACCTAAGCATTGATTAGACATGGTGGGATGAGTACAAGTGCAATAGATGCCTGATCGTTTAGTAGGGTCAAAAACCTCACTATGATTTTTTATTTGTTAGCAGCTTAGAGTGTTCCTATGAAAGTGAAAACATAATCCTGTGGAATCGGTTTCAGTGGGAATGCATGTAGGATCAAGGACACCGTGATCCCACAAAAATAGCTAGGAGAAAGGCAAAAAAGGGTTGGAAAAATAGGTTTCATAGGATTGCAAATTTAGGAAAGAAATTTTTTGTGGGAATGGTGGTCGCGAGGCAGGATTGTGTACCCGCAAGGAAAAGTGCAAATAAATTTGTGGGAATGCATTCCTATGGCAAGGATGAGGTCAACATGGGAATGAGGTAGGGTAGACCAGGGGGGAGAAAAGGAAAAATGTGATCTCACTGGAACATGTGTCTGCAAGATCACCAGGGTAAGCTTGTGCGGGAACACAAACAAGAACATGGGTCAAATGGGCCAAGGGTGGGAAAGGTCAAAGAGAAATCCAATAGGACCATATCTCCACAAGATCACGAGGGTTAAGGCTCATGGGAATGCAAGTTTATGAAATAAAGGGCAAAAATATAGGGGTTTGGGTAAGATAAGGTGTGAAAAGTTAGGGTAGGAAAAGTATAGAAAAGAATACTGATGTGTGATTAGGTATTTGGTGTGTAGTGGTCACTGGATGCCTTGGTGTCATGCAAGCAATAAGCAACCATACTACATGCAAGAGATTAGCTAACAACCACAGATTGGGTGAGGATCAAGGGCATTAGTCTTGGATATGTGGCGAGGCTGCCCCACACACGGACATACATGACCATGGTTATAGCTTTGTGCGAGTAGTGGCATAGTGAGATAGCCACCTTCCACCTACCCATAGGGGAGATGATGGTGATGCTGGAGGACATGTACCAGATCTTCAGACTACTTGTACGAGGGACAATAGTGATGGAGACTAGAGAGATGACGGTAGAGGTAGCAGTGTAGGTATTGGTTGTGCCAAGGGTGGCATATTAGATTTGGAGGGGACAGTTTGCACTAGATGAGCATTTGGATCGAGTGGCCTTGGAGAGATGGATTTACTTCTACCTATGTGAGTTGGTATCAGGATATATTGCCCCAGCTATAAGGGGGCAGGAGTGACATTGGCATTGATCCCCATGATCATGTGGATAGTAGACGCAAGAGTCCCTACTACGTGGGGATCATTAATGTTGGAAGAGTTGTAAAGAGATCTTCACCAGATTGTGTATCAGGGAGCTAACTGATAGGGGAGGAGTATAGGGTTCCCCACTTTATTACAGGTATGGGCATGGGAGCATATTGAAATATTTAGGTTGATTGGGCAAAGAGATGGGTAGGTGGAGGAGCCAGTGGCATACAGTTGGGGGGAGCCACTGACATACCACCATACGAAGGATGTGGACTACTGGAGAGTCTAGATTAATGAGATTGCGGCAATAGTGTGGAGACCCTACATGGGTCTAGGGCCATGGGCATAGGAGGGATAATAGCTACCGTATACTATATCCCCATGCTTCATTTTTAGATGGTGAGAGTACATTGTAAAGTAGTACCGGCCAGACAAGGCCTTGTGGCAGTTTGGATGGTGATAGGTGGCTCTTGGAGAGCGAAACTAGAATCAGTGAGTGACTCGTGAGCCAGTGTTAATGTACAAACTATTACTACAAAGAGAGGGGCTACTTTGGGCTTGGCTAGAGTTAGAGCCATAGGATTGGGATTATTTTGGTGGGGCAGCAAATGCAGGCTCCACTTAGAAGTACCAAGATGGTTTTCAGTGACCAAGACTAGTAGGCCGAGCACATGTGACTAGGGCAGCAATGGTGGTAGAAGAGTTAGCCTAGGTAGTAAGGTAGGGGAGATATATAGTGAGAGGGCTATGACAGTGGGTAGAGGTCATTGCATAGGAAGAGGGGCCAATGTAACAGAGGTGAAGGGTAGGGAGGCAGGAGGAGAGAGGGGCACAGTTGAAGAGAGGAGAGGAGAGAGGGGCAAAGCTAAAGAGAGAGGGCATCAAAGGACAAGAGACCATAGTAGGAGGGGAGCAGAGGCCATAGAGGCCAGTAGGGGGTGGTGAGGAGGGTCATCTGTAGGGGGAGGGGATGATGGAGTTGTAGCCTGATATGCATCACTGCAGTAGACACATAATACTACCAGCCAACAACTATGAGATACACAGTAGGAGAGAGATCAACTCAAGATTGAGCAGGATTAATTATGCCAAGAGTAGGATGTGGCATAGGGTTAGGTTGACAGGGCAGGGATAGAGGTGGTGAGACTACAGATGGAGGTGGGGCAGATGGAGGGGAGGTTGGATGTGGTTAGCCTAGAGAGGCAGGCTGTATAGGTCAGATTAGATGCCATGTAGTAGGAGTGAGATAGACTAGTAGTGGAGGTGGTGACTCTATGAGCACAGATGGAAGTGGGTGGAGAGATGGAGGATCTAAGGGAGAAGGCAGGATTCTACTAGGGAGGTACCATGCAGCGGCCCCAGTAGACCAAATAGAGCACTACAAGTAACTGACATAGTCAAGGATAGCTAGGACCCACACAGGGATGCAGGGAAGGGGGAGAGTGGATGGAGCACTTGGGGCTCATAGAGGACAGGTGGGTCTTAGTGTACAAGGTATAGTCATAGGATAGGAAAGAGCTAGAGGTGAGACATGGGGATGAGGGGGAGGAGGGATGAGACAGAGAGCTCAGGGACATGAGGAGGATTGATGATGCTACCACCTCCACCACCAGTAGCACCAGGGGTAGGGAGGGATACAGAGGAGGACCCATATGCAGAGGCAACAGATCAAGGAGACTCGTGATAGGCTGGGTACACTTGTATGATTAGCATTTTTTTGTATGGATCAACAATTTTGAGATATATGTATATTTTTGTGGCACAGACCCATTGTAGCGATATGTATGATATGGATACTATATATATTTGGACTTTGATGGACTATATTCATTTATTCTTTACAGAGGATATATATATATATATGATGGATCATTCTTTGGGGTCGAATATGTGTTATGGACTTATGATTGCATGAGTATGGTTATATATGGTTAGATGTAGATGAGAGACTGATATATTTGATATCCAGGATGTGACATTGGATCATAGATATGATTTTGCTGATATGTTATGATGCAGGATGTGATTTTTTAGGATAGATATGATATTGCTGATAGTTTGTGATGTAGGATGTGGCAAATTTTGAGGATGAGCTTGGTGTTGATAGTGTGGGATGTGTTTTTCTATGATAGTACAAAATATGATGTGATATGTTTTTGATGATGTGAGTTTCTTATGATAGTACAGAGGTGATGTGATATGTTTTGATGTGATCTTTGATGATGTGATTTTCTTATGATAGTATTTGTTTTATGATGAGGAGAACATGTATATAGTATTTTAAAAATGAACACAAACTAAGGATGACTGACAAATTTAAAATGAAGACAAACTAAAGATGGATTAAAAATTTAAAATGATCACAAACTAAAGATGAAATTTTGATGAACATAAACTAAAGATGAAAATGTTGATTTAAAATGAAAACAAACTAAAGACGAATTACTAATTTAAAATGAACACAAACTAAAGATGAAATTCTGATTTAAAAGGAACACAAACTAAATATGGATTACATATTTAAAATGAACACAAACTAAAGATGAAATTCTGATTTAAAATGAACACAAACTAAAGATGGATGATAGATTTGAAATGAACACAAACTAAAGATGAAATTCTGATTTAAAATGAACAAAACTACAATTAAACATGATTTTTATGATAACCTAAAATGAACACAAACTACAATTGAACATGATTGTTATAATAAATTTTGATGATGACATGTGCAAAGTGAGCTAAAATATCTAATCATTAGATGAAAGAATTAATGCCAAGAGAGATCTAAGGTATGATAAAAGGGTAGATGAACATGAGCTATGATAATACAAAATGCTAAATTTGAGGAGGTGGGGAGATAGTAAATAGATGTAGGCAATGACAAAAATAATGAGATGGGACAACCAATACTTGAATTAGGATAATGAGCTATGATAAAAAATGATTGTAAACATAGGAGATACTAACTCTAATGAGGATGATGTTGGAAAATGAGTGACCAACAAACTCATAGTCAAGAGGATAGTAGAGATTAGAGCTAGAATAGTGAATTATGATAAGGATCACATCATGATGGTGCTGAAATCATAGCCTAAGGGATGAAAAGATGTAAGAGTAGGATAATTTAGCTAAGGCAATGTTTGATGATAAGGATTTTGAATTGAAAGATTATGATAGCAGAAAAATCAGGCATTTGAGAGAGGTCTGTGATGTAAAGGAAGAGGATATCATGGGTTATGATAGGAAAGGGAAGGACAAGCAAACAAATGTGAGGTGTATGGGAAGCTTGAGAGTGGGGTACTTCATGAAGAAGTACCACCATGTAGTGTGAGCACTTTATTTGATATAGGAATATTAGGGACCTGCCAAGGTTACTAAGAATATCAAGGCCTTTTCCCCAATATTACATAGGACTAACCCAAACAAGCACGCAAGGATTGTCCCAACATCACACATGAGTCTTAGAGAGATCAATGTGAGAACAATGCTAGGTGATCCACAAGAAAACAATATCATCCAAGTGCATCATGTTATCATAAACAAAAACATGTTTGAAATATGCAAACGTGATATCTAACTAACTCACAAGTAGAAAAAGACTGTGATCGAAACCATGCCTTTGAGTTGCCCCAATAAAAATACACCATGATATGAAAGAACATGGCAACCTTGAGGAGGCAAAAAAAGTGAAAAAAACACATGGAAGTGACCAACCAAAATATTAAAAAAACCAAAGATTTTCAAAAAAAAGAACAAAAGTACGAAAAACTAATCTTTTGCTAAAGAGATCAAGATTATTGGCTACTGACAGGCTGAAAACATGGAAAGGACTTTAAGGCTAGGATGTATAGGGTAATAACAAAAAGGGACAATGACTTCATTTCTATAGATGATAGGACAGGGAAACAGGGTGTTACAATAAGAGCTAAAGAATATGTACAAGCATGACTTATACAATGAATGGGGACTCAGGAACATATGACAAAATATAGTAACAGGTATGTCTATGAAAGGTGAGAAAGCTCAGGATGAGGAGATAGCATTGTATAGTATAGTTATTGTTATATGGGCATGATATGTACATCATAATTGTTGTTTACAAGGATTAGGATACTATAGTATATACAAGATTATGATACACAGGATATGATAGTTAGTACAACGATATGATACACAGAATACTACTTGCTTGGTAGGATATATATATGGTAAAGTACAAGGAACCCCTGATAAGATACATGTGGTAGAGTACAATGAGAGGGTAGACCCAATATGATACATGCGGTAGATTACAATGTTAGATATACTAATGAGAGCTATAATACAAGATATAGGTGGGGTGTTGTAAATTGGTGGAGATGAAAAGAAAATGTCGTAAGTTGGATTGGGGGTATGAAAGTGACACTATGAGGGACACCTTGAAAACAAGAGGATATGGGTGATGAGATATGGAGTGGCAATCGGGGAGATGCACGTCATTCATAGATAATGAAAAGACTAAGTATACCTGGTACCTAATTGCTAGTTTTCACTAGGGTACCTATCCAAGGCACTTGAATTGCCAAGTTTTCACCATTGTACACTTGTTTTTATTTACCTTTGTTGTCTACTAAGATTTTTTCTTTTAGGCATAGAATTTATTAAGGTGAATGATGTTGGTAGGATCATTCAGGACTTTTCCTTCAAGTGTAGATAGCTAATAGGCCCCTGAGCCAAAAGATGTTGTGACCACATAAGGTCCAAGCCATGTCGGCTCGAACTTTCCTTTCTTTTCTTGGTCAGTCTGAACCTTCATGTTTTATTTGAGGACCATGTCTCCTTCTTAAAAGTGGCACTGATGGACCTTCCAATTGAAATTGTGCTTGAGGCAATTCTAGTAAACCATGAGGTGGTCATAGGCCTATTGCCTTTTTACATCAAGTAAATCAAGTTGAGTTAGTCGAGCCACTCTATAATCCTCATCTGATATCTGACCCCATAAAAAAATGTTAAGGGATGGGAGTTGAACCTCAATAGGTAATACTACTTCAACACTATAAACCAAGGAGTATGGGGTTGTGCCAATGGATGTTAGAAATGAGGTGTGGTATGCCCATAGGGCGGGATTGATTTGTAAGTGCCAATCATGGCCGAAATCATTAACAAATTTCTTAAGGATTTTAAGTAGGGTTTTATTAGTTGCCTCTGTCTAACCATTACCTTGTGGGAAGTATAGGCTAGAAAAATGGTGATGATTATGAAGGGAAGTGCACAATTCCTCCATATTTAGGTTTTTGAAATTACCTCCATGGTTAGTAAAAATGGTAGCTGGGATGCCAAAGTGACATATGATATGATATAGGATAAATTTGGACATTGAACTCCTATGGTAGTGATAAGGGGAGTTGCTTCAACCCACTTAGAGAAATAATTAGTGGCAGTGATTATCCACTTGTGTCCTTTCGAAGAAAGAAGTCCAATAAGACCAACAAGGCCGAACCCCCAACTGGAAAAGGACCATGGAGGTGCTATAGGTTGTAGATCTTGAGTTGGGGCTTGAATTAGATTAGCATTTTTTTGATAGAGTAAACATTGTTTTACAAATTCACATGCATCATGCTCTAGAGTAGGCCAATAACACCCAACTTGAAGGATTTTCTTTGCTAGAACTATCACACTTGTGTGAGCACCACATGTGTACCTCTTTGAGAGCCATTGTAGCCTCATTTTGGTCTAGACATTGAGAGAGAGTATCATGATAACTGCAATGATATAGGGTTTGGGCAATGATAGTATAATGGGAAGGTTTTCAAATGAGGTTTTGGCATTGGGTTTGTGTGAGGTGAGGAGATATGATACCAATTAGTAGGTAAGCATTAATTTCATGGTACCATGGGGATTGGGAACCAACCAAGATGCATACTCGTGTTGATTCATCATTCTCATAGGTGGGCTCATGTAGCTATTCAACCAAGAATTCATATTGTGTAGCCTCACGTGGTATTTCCATAAGGGAACCAATAGTAGCCATTGCATCAATTGCCTTATTTTGTAGTCTAGGTATCTATATGAACTAGAGTTGAGTAAAATGTTCCTTTAATTGATCAACCAACTCTTTGTAAGGTAGTAGCTTTTCATCCTTGGTCTGGTATTCATTTAGGGCTTGTTTGATGATAAGCTAGGAATCACTGTAGACGTATAGTTCTGTGATATTCCATTCAATGGCTATTTTGAGCCCTGCAACAAGGGCTTCATACTCTAAGATATTATTGGTACACTAAAACTATAACTTGAAAGATTCAGGAATGTAGTCTCCTTGACGTGTGACCAAGAGTATGCCAACACCAGAGCCATGAGATGTGTAAGATCCATCAAAATATAACTTCCAAGATGGTTGTTCTTCTATCAAATAGAGGTGTGCATCTAGAAATATCATAATGAGAGGGTGGTCTATGACCAAGGGTGCATCTGCCAAGTGATCTGCAATAGTCTAGCCTTTGATAGCCTTTCTATCAACATATTGGATGTCAAATTTTTTTAGAAGCATGACCCATTTAGCTAGGCACCCTGTGAGTACATTATGAGATAACATATATTTTAATAGATCAATTTTGGAGATTAGTTGCATAGTATGGCTCAACATGTAATGATGCAATTGCTGGGTGGAAAATACCATGGCTAAGCAAGCCTTTTCCATTGGTGTGTAATTGAGCTCATATCCCACTAGGGCACGAATGATGTAGTAAATAGCCCTTTCCTTGGCGGCATCATCAAGTTGTGTTAAAAGAGCACCTAGTGTTGTAAGAGTAGCTATAATGTATAATATGAGCGAACACCCTGCAACTAGAGGAACCAAAATAGGTGGGTTAGCCAAGTATTGCTTGATGAGCTCAAAGTTGTGTTAGCAATTGGGGTCCCATCTAAAGTTTTGATCCTTTTTGAGTAGATGTGTAAACAGTTGGCATTTATTAGCAAGTTAGGAGATGAATCGTCTAACTGATTGGAGTTTCCTCTGAAGAGAACAAAGGTGCTTGAGTGTTTTGGGTGGAGCCATATCCATGATTGCTTTGAACTATTTAGGATCAATCTTAATGCCACACCATGATACAATGAATCCCAGGATGAAGACACATTTCTTAAGATTGAACATGAGATGATATTTAGCCAATCGATCAAACACTTCCTCAAGATGAGATAAGTGATCAAGGGCATTAAGAATTTTGACTAAAATATCATCTACATAATCCTCAAGAGTCTTATGAATTAAGTCATGGAATATGACCATCATGGGATGTTGATATGTTGTCCCAACGTTCTTTAGCCCAAATGGCATCATGTTATAACAGAATATTCCCCAAGCTATGGTAAATGAAATCTTATGTTGATCTTTCTTTGCTATCTAAATATGTTTGTATCTAGAGAAATTATCCATGAGTGATAAGAGCTCATGGCCTACAATGAGATCAACAACCATGTCTATATTTGGCAATAGGAAATCATCCTTGAGACAAGCTTTGTTGAGATCTCTAAAGTCTGTGCAAATTCTGATATCACCAGAAGGTTTTGTAATAGGTACCATGTTGGAAATCCATTTAGAATAGTCAATTAGGTGAATGATTTTTTCTTCTAGCAATTTTTCTAGCTCTGCCTTAACCAACAGAGTGCCTTTGGCGTGCATCTTACAGAGCTTTTTCTTGACAGGTTTGGCACTTGGATCCATGGCCAGATGATGTACTACTAACTTGGGCTCCAACTCAACATGTCTTGATAGGACCATGTAAAATGACCAACATGTTCATAGAGAACTTCAATGAGAAGATCCACTTGCTCAGGTGGTACAGAGGTCGCGATATATGTGATATATGGTATTTCACTTAGACTGATATTGAATGGTCTAGTTTCTTCTGTCAATATTGAAGATATGGGAGGCCTATGCTCCTATAGGGGAAGGATGAAATCTCCATATTTGGGTGCCTAAGAGAAGTTTTCACCATCAAATATGTCCTTTATTTTTATTTCATTTTTTCAGTCATCCAATAGTGTCCCAGAGGAGTTTTCACTAGAGGATGTTTGCATTTTCTTTTTTTCTTTTTTGTTTCCTTTTTTAATTCAATTTTGTGGCTAGAGATTTCCTCCTCCCAAAATTAATGCGTTGGATCTAGTTTGTAGACATATGTAGATGGTGGTGGCACTCATTTATGCAGTGTCTCTACTCCCATGAATTTAAGGAGTGCATGCTTGATAGAGGATTCATCAACATGGACAACACTTGGTTGGTCCCAATCAATGAGTTTGGGGTGAGAAAGTGGTAGGTCTATAAGATTCAAGGATAACTGACAGAGCATAGATGCTCCTAAGATAATCTCATCAAGGAAACTATCATTGTAAGATTTATTTTCTACTTCCTTAGGAATGTCTTTGACCTCAATGAGACTATTTTGGATGTTTGTGAAGGCATGGCCTTCTTTCATAGTGCCCCCAGTTATAGGGAGTCTATAGCCTAAGCCTTTCTTTTTCTTTTCTAGTTATGCCTCTACAAGCTACCTAATACCTATTTCCAGACTTCCTAGACCACCTACTTGATAATCCCATTATTTAGTGGCTAAGAATTGTGACCATGGGCACTTTTGTTTAAAGTGATAAAAAAAATCTTCACTCTTTGGAGTTGGCTCTTTGTATAGCCATGTGTTAATATTTGGAGCAGTTTCTTCACCGTCAAGGATACCCTTGGTGATGAATGTGGTAAGGTCCATTTGTTTTAGTTAAGATGTAGTATCTGGCTTTGATCCTTGATGTGTTGTGCATCCTTGATTATGTGAATCAAGTGGTAGAGTGCCAACAACAAAAGCATATGTGAGACTATATTCACCACATCCTTTTTAATTGATCTTAGCCATGGAAAGAGTGGAAGCTAAAATAGTATCCAGATCATGGCAGGTGCTAGAGGAACTAGCCGTGGTGTGGCCAATGTCAATTCTAAGACAATTATTATTGTATGAAGCTTCGACCACATTACAATAAGAAAAGGGTTTAGGATCTTCGTGGATGGTTATCTCCATGCCATTATGCAAAAATTTGATGCACTAATGATATGTGGATGGAACGGCCTTCATGGCATGAATCCATGGCTAGCCAAGGAGGATGTTGTATGGAAGGTTAAGATCAATTACAAGATAAAATATTTCTTGAGTGGTTGGGCTGACTCTAAGAGAGAGCAAGATGGTTCCTTTAGTGGTGCGCTCCAGGTTGTCATATGCTTTGATAGTGATTACTTCATTAATGATACCTACCTTAGTGTATCCTGCTTGTTTAATAAATTTTAAAGTACATAGATTTAAAGCCAATCCATTATCTATTATGACCCTTTTGATTGCAAAGTCAAAATCCATGACAACTATGTAAACTGGAAGGATCTGGTCTAGTTCAACTTCTAGGATGCTGGTGGTTTTGAAAGATAAAGCATATGATATAGAAAGATGGCCAACCAAGTTGCGAAACTTGGGGGCATTTATGTCAGTGGGATGCATGACTCATGGAGAGAATTATCAAGGATCTCTTGATAAAGTGGGCTTATTTGTAAGAGATCTAGAATGGAAATTTGAGTTGGCATGCTTCCAAGGTGTTCCAAGATATTATACTATGGTCCTAATGAGGGTGATCTTGATGAAGGTGTTCTAGATGGTGTTGGCCTTGATGGTGCAAACACAGGTGGGCCAATTATATTGAGTTGAGCTTAGTGAGTACTCACTGCACATTGGGTATCCAGGCCTTTGATGTTTATAACATTGACAGATGGCTCAACTTGTGATAGGCAACCAATGAGGCTCCCATAGTCCAAATATGCTGAGCTATAGTTTTGAGACTTATCTTGGTTATCACCTTGTTTAGTTTGAGCATTTTTTGGTTTATTGATATGAGTGTTCATAGGTGCTTTTCCTATTTTTGTGTTATAAGAAGGAAAAGCATTTTGATGTATCATCAATCTTACATTGGGTGAAGCTTGTGTCCCTACTATGATCTCTTTCTAGTCAATAAGATCTTGGACATAATCTTTGAGTTGCATGCACTTAAGGGTGGTATGTCCTTTGACATGATGGAATTTGTAGAACTCACTATCCTTATACCAAGATGCTCTAGACTGATTAGGTTCCAAGGGTTGTGTCTGTGGATATCAAACAAGATTATCCTTGGCTAGTTTTTCAAATATTGCATCAAGGTGTTCCCTCAATAGGGTGTATGTGTGTGTTTGTCTTTAAAAAGTATTGTTTTGGTCCAGTCGAATGTGTGATGGCATTAGTTTGATTGTGATGGGCGAGTACTTGTTGATTGTTCTACATAGGGCTCTGCTAATAAACAGGGGGTTGTTGCTGATAAGGTTGTTGTTGACAAAATGTGGTGGGGTTGTTGGTAGCTGCCCCAATGATATGAACATGTTAGGTGTCGATGATGCCATCAGTCATCATGTTTTTGTTTTTATTCCAATACCATATTTTGTTCTTTCTCGAGCCGCAATCTTGGGTTTTTTCTTAGTAAAGTTTGATGACACCATCATTGATAAGCCCTTGTTCAAGTCCCATCCCTTTTCCCTTAATGTCTTTATATGTTTGTAAATAGTTCATAACCATGTGATGGGAAAAACTAGGATGTGCATTATTTATAAATTTTTTGACAAGGAGACATTTTGAGATGGTACATGAGATTCTAGTTGTGAGGATTTTCCAATGTTGTAAGTATTCTACAAGGCTTTCTCCTCCTTTTTGCTTGGTATGAACTAGGTCCACAACAGATAATTTAGATTTGACAAGATGGGCATATTGAGTCACAAAAGCCTTAGAAAGATCAGTGAAGGTTTTAATGGTACCTTGGACAAAACCACGCTAGGGCTGGCCCTCCTAAGCTTTTTGGAAAAAGTCACATGAGGAATACATCATTATAGGCTACTTCTTGGCAATGCATATAGAATTCTTTGACATGCATGATTGAATCACTTTTCCCCCTAAATTTATCAAACTTGGGGATCTCAAAATGTTTAAGAAATGGTGTCATTGTGATGGTTTTATCAATTGGATATGGGCAATCATTTTCAAATTTAAAAGTTTTGGAATATGCCCCATCTTTGAGGGCCTTGAGAGCATTTTTCATTTCCTCCCATTCAGAATTTATAGGTGGGGGAGCCGATGCCCCCAGTCCATGTGCCCCTAGTGTGGGATACATAATAGATGCTAAGGATTGATATGGAATACCCTGACTATTATATGGTGTTTATGGAAAAATAGGTTGTGCAACTAGTGGGATGGATGCCATGGGTTGTGGGAATGTAGTTTGTGCGTAGTGTTGCATCTGCTGGGTAGATTGTGGATGGGGTTGGTAAGTATGAGGTTGTTGCCCTACTAGATAATTCTGTGTGGATACTTGAGCATATTGTTGACGTGATGATTGTGGCTAAAAAGGTGGTAGTGCTGACAATTCCTAGGCCATGCTCTCGAAATGTATACTTTGCCTGATATATGTTGGTTGTGCTCCTGCATGAGAGAGAAACTAAGTCTTAATAGGGGAAAGGTAATTAATATGAGGAAAAGTACTCACAATAGGGAATTTTAGTGGAGGGGTGATTTGACTATTGCCTAAGGGTGGCATAGAAAAATAGTTGGTAAGGGGTGGTAGAGAATAGCTTTGTGAAGTGAGGGATGAAAGTGTCTGAGGCATGGACATGGATGCTATCGTAAAGGGGATGCTAGTGATAGGTCCTTGTACTATAGTAACACCCCAAGGTCCTAGAGGAAATGAAGCTGACATATTTTGGCTAGTAACAAAGGGATTGATAGTGATGTTGGGTGGAATGGAAGATGAGGTATTTGACCCTAGTGGTGGCATTCTAGTGGTAATTAGACTAGGTGTGCTATGGGATGGAAGGGGAAATGCAATGTTGTTGGATGCAAAAGGAGGATTTTGTGAAGCAGTGAGATGAGTGGTGGAAGCAGATGCAAATGAAACACTTGGGGTTGTTTGAGATGTAGTATTTACTAGGGGTTGAGTGAGGATGGGATGGGTGTTTTATGGAATGGGAGCAGTCACCTATGTTGAGGGTATGTTCGGGTCAATAGGCTCTGTCTGCAGTGGTTGGTATCCACTTTTGGGTGAGGAGAAGGGATAAAAAGGGTTTGATGGCCCTACAGATGGTGGGTGCCACCCAAATAGGGGATGTGTGGGATCCATAATATGGGGAGGTGATGGGCATCAAAACTCAAAAGCACCAACATTGTCCCTTAAGAAATTTGCCATGATGGTTTCCTTATTTCGATCTATGATGGCATTAATAATAGTCATATGGCCAATTTTTTTCATGAAAGCATCAATGTCTATAGAAGAGCCTATGTCTTTAGGGAGTTTTAGTGGAGGATTTGGTTGTGTCATGGACACTATAGGGTAGGGCTAAGCCCGAGCTACACTATTGCTATGACTAAGATCCATATCTTTCTTTTTCTATGTGTTCTTACCAAAATGTGTAGTGGGTGGCATGAAATGCTTATGTTCCTAAGGGTGGAATGCAAGAAGGATGATTTTGAATGTATATAATGAAGGGATTTTTCCAAAGTGTGACTAGGGTGGACTAGTTTCCTGAGATGTGAGCAAAACCTAAATGATATGGTGCTAAAGGAAGTAGACTATGTTTTCCTTAAATGTGATCCTAAATATGGCAGTGGTATCAAACCCTAAGGTAGCCAAATGTCTATTTTTATAAGAGATATAAGAGGATCAAGTATGTAACCGAACCTTTGGCTCAAGGTGATGCAGGACACAAGTGAGAGCCTATTTGAGAAAAATACTTAGTTTTAAGGATAACTATGATGGTGAGATAGATAGAAAATTTTTTCAGTGAAACAAAGTTTTTCAAGAAATGATGCTAAATGTTTCTAAGTATATGAGTAAATGGTGGAAGGTACTAGGGCATAATGATGCATGTAGAGGATTCTTTGAAAACCTAAGGTTGATGCAAAAATGGGAGGAGGTGATCCTATTCTAAATGCTTGTATGGGGGAGTGGCTCCTATGTGAAAAAATAAAACCTATGAGGAAATATTTGCACAAGTGTGTGTGGAAAAAGGAAAACCTAATAAGAGTGAGTAACACTAGAGTTGTTGATAAGGCTATGGTTGACACCTCGTTGAAGAGTTAGGTTCTGAATTTTGTAATGCCACTCAGTTTGCAATGCAATGTCTACATTGTCTTTCTCAATTTGGTCTAACTTGGCAATCCTTGGATTGGGGGTATTCTTTTTGTGTTCTGCATCTATTTTCTTGTAAACTAGTATTTGTGGAAGTTTAGCCTTTTTGAACTTAGCTTTGGGTTGGCCTGACATGAGATAACCCTAAAAGATTTGATCGCAACTATGGGGTTTTATAGGCAGTGACTAAACTAAGTGTACCTTTTAACCTTGGGTTGGGATCATAAATTGATTGAGGGATAGCTAAGTTTCTAGAAATGGTAAAGTAGTGAAATGAGGCAAACTTAGACTTTTAGGTTTTGTTGTGAATGAACTTGCTAACAATCCTTTGGTCAAGAAGTAAGGAAAACCTTTTTTGAAGACAAATGTGTTATTTTTGGTCAAGTAGGATAGGTAACAAGGATACTTTTGAAAAAGGACAACTTTTGGATTAATGGCAAAAGGGTTTCTTTGCAACTGAATTTTGCTAGATAGTGTGGTTTTGAGCCAATAAGTATAGTTTGGAACAAGATAAGGATAAACCAAAGAGACAAATTTTTGTTGTGAATGGACTTGCTAACAACTACTTGTATATGAAAAGATAGGGTCTTTCAAAGGCAACATGTGTTGTTTTCAATCAAGTAGGATAGGTAATAAGGATATTTTGAAAAAAGGACAAACTTTTTGGTTTAAGGATAAAGGGTTTATATCTAGGACTTGTGTTATGGTTTGTTTGTTTTGAGGGAACAATTATAACTTTGGACAAAAAGGGGAAGTTGAACCAATGAGACAAAATTTTTTGTAAATGGACTTGCTAACAACTACTTTCTATAAGAACAAAGATGGGATTCTTTTGATATGAGGGATTTATGAGCAAATAGTTTCTCAAAGGACAAAGCAACTTTGAGAAAGACAAACAAATGATCTCTTTAGCAAAAGAATTTGATGGTAACCATAAGAATGTGTATGTTTTACAAATATTTTTCATGGGTCTTGAGCACAAATAAGACAATTCAAACACATGCTTTATCCCTAAGGTAAATTTTTTTGGTTGCAATATACTATTCAACGATGCACAACTTGATGTCTCCTAATTCTAGTGCAATATGTCCCTCTCATCGAAGAGGTGAGTTGATATAGGAGTTGATTAATAAATGATACACATTAAAGAATCTTCAAGGCATGGAAAATAGAATCCCCCCTTTTATGGGAACAAGGACCCTTGGAGATGAAACCCAAGTGGCCTTATGCCTCACCAGGGGAGCACAATGGTGAGTAATCTTGAGGGATGTTGTTTCCCTTGCACCATGAATGAACATACCATGGAAAAATATTGATAAAATTTGACTAAGAGGATTGTAAATGGGTTTGTGGCATCTCACCAAAAAATTGTTATGTATGTGATCCACTTAAGAATCTAGTCCAGACATGTTGAAATCGTGGAAAAAATTTCCCACCTCAGCCTACCCCTAGAAATACACTGCCCAAACTTGGATGATAGAGTGAGAAAGTTTACCTTTCCCCTCATTTATATACTAGCCAAACTTTTTACTAGTTTGAGCTTCTCACCAAAGAGGATGCACTTCCTAAAGGTGAATGAACTCATTAGAAGCACTCCTATGTTGTTGCGAATGGTCTTGCTAACAACTTTGGTACATGCATCACGTATTTAAATGGTTTCTACTTTGCAAGAAATAGAAAAGTCAAAGATGTGCTAAAAGACACAATCTCAATACATGGAAGACACTTGATTCATTACTATTTGGAAACTTTAGTGCTCTACTTTATGAATTGAAGACACATGTGATTATCATTCAAAGGTTCTTTTCAACTTAAGAACATTGCCAACAAAGTAAATCGAGTCAACAAAAGGGAAATTAAACACAAAAGCTTTAAAAAGGAGGGAATAAGAATGTTTTTACTTTAGAGCTTCAAGATTAGATGAAGTCCATTTTAAGCACCAAATTTAAAGTGTTCACACATAATGTTCATTTGCACTTAAAATGAAATGTTCATTGTATTGGTTCAATTTTAAGCCTTAGTCATTCATTCCATGGAAAATGCAAGTTTTGTTCAATTTTAAACTTTTAAAAGAAAATTATGGTGATAAAACTTGCAATAAAATAGTTAATTCAAAAACCTACAATAAAAAATGTTGGAATTTAAAATAGACCAGTCAAATCTGCTAACCTACAAGTATAGGTAGCAATCCCATAGGCACGCGAACATGGTCAAGGGTCATGGGAATGCTACACAAGAACTGGTGAAATATGCAGGAAAATGGGCCGTGAGATAAAATGTTACAGAGTGATCCCACAGGTTCTTGTAGCAGCATTCCTGTGGACAAGTTCTTCAGCAAGTTTGGCTAGAAATAGTGAAAGTGGATTTTGAAGGTTTGACTAATACGAGGATGCATTTCCATAGGTGAATTCTGGCATTCTCATGAGAAGAAAATGGTGGGGATGTGGGGGCTACTTTAGGACACATGAAGAGGAGGGTTAGTGGCAAACAACAAACTTGCTTTTGTGGGTTTGCATTCCCGTTGATATGTAGCTGCAATCCCATGGTAACGGGTTCACGTTCTTGTGGTTGTGGGATCGCAAAAAAATAGGTTTATGAAGTGTTTCAAACATAGAATTGATTTGATGGTTGGGAGTGTGATTTCCAAAGAGTGACTTATGTACCTTTAAAAATATTAGCAAGCCACCTGCAAGCACCCACAAGCACAAAATGTTATGTTGGTTAGTTTATCATAAAAAACCCAAAAAAATGATTATATTGACCCAAATAAGGGGTCCCACCGAGCATGCCAAAATGTATCACCTAATCTAGTAATATAACATGAATACTAACTATTAAATGAGAGTATTAACAAAACCAAACACGCTAACACTTAAGATAGGATGCAAGAAGACAATATAGAGGAAAGAAGACTAAGAATGGTAAACTCCTCAAGAGCTTCTCATGATGACAAAGCTATGTCCTTGATGAGAGGAGATGTATGCTCATGTTATTCTCAAGCTTCCAAAGGATGGGGGTTTTCACCAAATGTGTGTATGGATGAGAGTTTCAAACAATGGAGGTATGGAGGGATTTCAGCAGTATGATGGTATTTTGGTAGTTTTTAAGCTCTCAAAATAGCATTATAACTTTACATGAAAGCTAGATGGAGAGGGTTGCATTTATAGGCCAAGGGGTAGAGAGATGGATGATCAAGATGCAAGGATGATAAAGTAGTGAGGGAGGGTCAAGATGCACTCAAAAGGGAGCACATGGATTGTGCTTTTTTAGAGCCAATAGGGAAGTAACACTTGTCACAAGGAGGATGAGTGTGAGAGGATATGATAAGGGTTGGTTAAGGGAGTAAAGAGGGAGGTTGATTATGTAAGAGGCATGTAAGAGTCATAAAGGAGGTTGTAAGAGTCATAAATGTTGAAGGGTGAGGGGAGGAGATATTTTAACTTTAGCTTGGGTTAACAAGTCTTAACCCTTGCTTAAGGTTGTGCACATGTTTAGGAGGGGGATTAGGATTAGCTTAGAAAGGGGGTTAGAGGGTAAGTGGTTTAGCTTTGATGGGATGGATTAGTTAGGTGGCTAAGTGAGGTTAGTATGGGTGAATGGGTTAGATTAGGGGTTAGGATAGGGTTTAGGGACACCTTAAGGGTTTTAGATATTTTATTAAATGATTTATTAAATAAAATAGGGATATGGGATTAAATTGAATAGATTTGAGAATTTATTTAATTTAATAGAGGAATAGGGATTTAATTGATAAATTGATTTTGGGTTATCATTTGATTTTATCAATTGGACTACAGTTATTTAAATAAATAAATAAACTAAGGGATGATAATTAATTAATTAATTAGTAAATATTTAATCAATAATGTCCTAGGAGATAACTAAATATGATTACCTAGTGATGTAATTAGATTTAGTGTCTACAGATAGCGCTAACCTTTATAAATTATATGAGTAGTTCAAAAATATTCTATCCATCCCACTGCTAAACTCTTCTATCCATCCTAAGGCTTACATGAAAAACTTCCACCATTCTAGCCAATAGCCATCTCTAATAGGGTCACCCAACTAGAACAAGATTATGGCTAAGAGAGTGTATTACTAGCATACAAGAGACTTCGTATTAATTTTCCAGCAAGAGCCTTTTTTATATAAATTATTGTACTTATATCTTGTTACCAACAAACATTTGGTTAACATCCATTTCAAGAATTAAAGCCTATCACATGCAACCCTTCTAGTCATTATGTTTGTTCATCCTAATGCTTTTCAATTTAACTTAATAAAACAAACTTGTTTAATAATGCACAAGAAAATAAAGCATTCTTCTAGTATATGCAATAACACATGACTTTTTTTTATATCTATGTTCTTTCTCAAATTGGAAAAACTCCAATTTAATGAAGGTTTAGCACCCATTTAATACAATTCTATCTTTTATTTACACTTCACTATTTTTCCTCCATTTAAATCTCATTAATTTCATCTCATTGGAGCTTTTATTAATTTAAAATTAATATAAATGGGGTTGACCTTTACTTTTCTTAAATATTTTTTCTTCATTTATTAATTAATTAAAAATAATATTAAAAATTAGTCCTATCTTAGATAATACTTGTTGGAGTTCCTTTAGAGCTGATTCAATACTCTCTAGTTGGTAGTTGTCAAAATTAGATAACTCAAATGCAGTAAGTCTACCCACTAGACCTTCAAGGATTAGATCATTTCCTATTATACATCTCAACTCTTGAAGTGCAGACACTCTAATGGCATACACACGCAACAATGTTCTCAAGACTTTACTTACCATAGTATCATCATCTATTTTACCAATAGCACCTTTTATTACACTAACAACTTCTTTCATTCTAACAACATATTGAGCAATGTTTTGTCCTTCTTCCATTCTCATGTCATCAAAATTACCTCTTAGGCTTTTTGACTTGGCTCTTTGAACATTTTCTTTGCACTTTTAAGTTCTTTGATATCATAAAACTCAGCATAGCTTAGGGCAGAGGCAATCTCCAACATCGCCTGATTGTGTTCTTTCTTTTTCTTTAGGTCTTTAGCAGTTAGGGTGCCTGCTGGATCAACATGTTCTCCTGTAATGCAAGTTTGTGCATAATCTCCAAGTCCTCCAAGGTGTAGCTTCATCAAAATTTTCCATGTAGAAAAGTTATCTTTGTTTAGCTTGGGTACCTCTCTTTTTGACATCTTGATCTTTATGCTTTTAGTACCTTAAAACTAATCCTGTTAAAAATTGCACTTTGATACCAATTATTGGAATTCTTTTAGATTGATTGGGGGGGTGGGGGGATGAATTAGTTAATCAAGGTCCAGATGTCCAAATAAAAATTTTCTCAATTTAATGAACACATATAACATTCTTAACCATGCATCCATTCATTGTGTGTCAACCAAAACTGATATGTTACTGTTAGTTCAATATGCAGGAATGTAAAGCACAAAACACAACACATTCACCAGTACACTGGACACAATGTTTTAACATGGAAACCCAATTTGGGAAAAACCACCAGTAACATGCTACTCTTTTTTCACTCTTCTGAAGTGATGCCTTGTTAAAGGCCAAACCTGTTAAAGGTTACAACACACACTGTTAAATGTGACCTAGTTAAGGGATTTCAATCACCTTGTTAAAAGTAAGCCTTGTTATAGGACTTTAGGTCATTCATTTGGAATGCCACCCTATTAAAGGATTTTCCAATGAGTGTTAAGTCAACCTTTCTCCAAAGCATTTACCCTAATTTGATACAATTATTTTTTATTAAGTAAAACAGGTTTTACAGGGATCCTAAAACCTGAAATTTTTTACAGCATATCAAAAATAGAAATATTCAAACAAGTCTAGCTACAAAGAAACCACTTAACAAAAGCCAACCCTAAACAATAGGCCCACAACTATGAAACAAAAAACTAGCTACACTAGAAAAAGTAAAAAAGTAGCTACACAAGGAGAATACAAGACAACAAAAGAAGCACTAACTTTCAGTTCTCTCTATCAAGAACTTGCAAGGTCTCTATAGCTTCATTGGTCTTCCTATCATCTGCATCCTCCTGGTCCTAGTTTTGAGCATCCACCTGGTCCCTGGTTTCTTTTGGATCATCCTCAACCTACCCAATTTCCAAGCTGGCCTTCTCCATCTTTTCCACGCCAAATCTAGCATTGATTAGAGATTCACCCAGACTATTAATATTCTAATTTAGGGAATTCAAAGTGGCGATCACCTAATTAGCCAAGTTCTGGTGAGAGAACTCCATCCTTGGAACTCTTTGTTCAACCTTGGTGATTCTGTCCTCTTAGTCTACCTTTTGTTCCTGGACATTGAAGTGCCATTGGCTTCCATCCTAGCTTCTCTCCTCTTCATTGTGCTCCTAGTCGCTACCAATTTTTTGGCTTCCTTCTTGGCTTCTTTTACCTTTAAGTTTTTCAATTTCATGGAATAACCATTTGATTGATCGAAATTTATCTATCATGTTGTTCTTAGCATTATTCAAAAGGTTAAGCCTAGTTTCCCTCGCATTATCAGAGATCACGACCAGAGCAGGATCAATAAGATCATCATAGTGGGCTTAGCCATCAATGTCCTCCATCACTTGGATATTCAATAGCTCCCTAACAATCCCCAATTTAGTTGTATTCAAATTAAAATTCCTCAAAGACCTCCTCCTATTTTTTGTTATTACCTCCCCACTCTCTTTTCACTGAATATCTACAGATAAAGAGGTAGTGGGGCTAGGGCCTAGAATCTCAAGAATTTGGTCATTGGTTTCTAAAGCCTCATCTGCTTTCCTTTTCTTGGGATTCACTGACATGTCAGCTGAATCCTCCTCCTCCCTTTCACTTTCCCTCCCCTTCTCCTCCTCCTTCTTATTATCCTCCCCCTTCTTCTCTTCCTCTGAATCAATATCCTCATCATAATCATTATCCTCCTCCTCCTCTTGAGCCTTAGGTTTAAGGGGAATGGGGGGTAAACCTCTGGGGCTCTTTCTGCAAGGAATTTGGACAGAGGGAGTGAATTTCATTTCTTCCTTGGGGGCTTTACCTTTAGAGGAAACATTGTCCTCTTCTTTTGATTTTATGCTCTACACATCCTCGAAGTCAAAACTCCTAGTTTCCTCCAATGCATACTCAGTATCACCAAGGGATTTTCCCCTAGTTTTAGTCTTTAGATACTCATAAACCAGGAGGAGTAATCCCTCGTGAAGAGTTGGGTTAGTGGTTGGTTTCCTCTTAAAACCTTTGATACCCTTGCTCATGGAGGTGAAAAGATAAAAAGGAAAAGAGATTTTGATACCAAAAGTGATTACGCAAGACAAAATGATGCGCTCTAATTCTATCAAATCTAGGGTCAATTTGATACAATTGTTAGAGAGTAATAGTAGAGTTTTATCTTATACAACTTACAACCTTACTTGCAAATTATAGATCACTATTCAGTCCTCAACACTGCTTGGCTTCCAATCTTTGTAGTTCTGACAGCTTGTCCACCCTTCAAGCATTCATCCTTCTCTAGCCTTTTTACTTAGCTTGCCATTGCAGACTTCTCCTCTTGGTTCACTTGATGAAGCAAACCCTCTTCCTTAACCTTGTCAAATTTTTACATCTAAAAACTTTTTGACTTGTAACTAACTTTAATTCATGACCAGACATCCCTACATATAGGGAATTAGAATTCTTTTTCCCACTCATTATCCTTCTCAAGAATTAGGATTTTTGATGGATTAAGTATGATACAATGTATCTACCCCATATCTTGTCTTCTCTAGAAACTTCTCCTAAATCCATTTGAATTCACCTCCAAAATGGTTTACATAAGATTCTGTACCTCCAACTCATCAATCTTATCTTCTTCCTGATTTACAAGTTCCAAGAAAACAAACTTGTCAGATTTTATTTGGTGAATCTTTGATCTTTTCATAATGCAGCAACTCAGCATTATCAATTTACTGATGTTCAATACATATTGTGTTACTTGGCATCTATTGAAAAATCACTCAACATCAATTGGATTTTACTAGTGCTCAACATCAACTAAAAATCACTTGGCATCTACTAAGTTGCTCGGTACCTAGTGGTTTGCTTGGTATCCACTAGAAATTGCTTTCACTCAGCTCCAAGTGACATTTTTCTTGGCTTGCATTAACTTTGCTCGGCACCTTCTATCAACTTGGTCAAGCTTAGCAAATGAACTTTGTCCAACCCTTTTCTTCTAAACTTTCTAAGTGTAGCCAATCATTTTGTAACTTCAAGTATATTATCAATATATTATGTTATCACTATCTTAACTGATTCTTACACTTCAATACGTAATCATAACTCAACCTTTCCTCTTGGTACTTTTGTTACATCTTGTATATCAAATCCTCTTCATCAATCAACTAAGTAATAGTGCTTGAAACATATAAGCAATTTTCTTACCAACACATAGCAGGTTTGACATCAGTGACAAAAAAATGATTGAAATCACTTCTTCAATAATAACAATCTTTTAACTTTAATGATCTTTTCAATCATATATCAACAATACTTTCTCTCCTACATATTAATATTAGTTGTCTCCTTTTAATCTATAAATTGGGGTAGACCTTTATTAATTCAAATTAATAATCCTTAATTTACCCCCCCAAGAAATGTTGTTATGACCAATCATTTATTACATCACTTTAAGATGGGTCTAATCTCATTTTAAAGTTCAAGGCATTGGCCAAGTTGAGATTTTTATAAAAGAGAGCCTTCTTGTTTCATTGTCACATAATGCATTCATAAGAACAAGCACTAGCATTGAAGCCTTCAAGTTACAAATCATTCAAGTCTTCAAGAATTCTTCAAGAAAACTCCTCCATTGAATATCAAGGATTCAAGCATTCAAGAAATTGTGGGATCCATCTTCAAGATCTCCTTCAATCCATTGAAGATCCTTTGTTGCTTCTTCGACATCCTTTCATCTTCATCTTCTTCATCCAAATCAATTTGTGAAGTAAGCACATTGCATATGATTTAAGAGATCTTACTATTGTAAGGAAAATTCACAAATTTACTTTCTCTTTGTACAATTCAATTATTTCAATTCAAGTTTAATTCCGAAACTATGGTTTGACCAAGGAAACCCCCAAATCAACAACAAAAACCCTTATTTATTGCAAGTTGCAGATCTCAAATTGACAAACAAGTTGTAGATTTGAGTACCTTTTTGACTTTTTTATGAAACTAAAAAATCAAAATTAGTATCACACTCATTCCATTAGGGTCAATCTTGTGGGCCTTTATGCATCAATGATGAACATTTTGGCCCTAATTAGGGGGGTCGGCCCTGATAGATTACTAAACAATGTCTGGGTTTTTTTTCTTGTAGTTTTTAGTCTAGATTGCGGGAATCAACCCTTTTAGAGGTCATTTGAGGACTCTTTTATAGGTTTCTATTTCATAAGGTAAGTTTTTGTTCCTTCTTTATTTCAATACACATTTATATTTCCTTGTACTTAACTCTTACATTGCACATGTACTTATTTCTCTTCATAGCTCTTGCTACATTAGGATTTTATGGACTTTCACATTATTTTTCCAACCTTATAACTATTAGATCTTTGTTTTCATTAGTGCTCCTTTATCACTTAGTTGTCACTAATCTTCCTAGATCTAGTTACCTTAGAGTTGGGATTGAAAGGATCAATCTCCTTGACTTCCCCCTAAGGTACAAGGTTAATAAACCCTCTCCCCTTTGAAGTGAATTCCAAATGCCTCACATTTCACACTTGTACATTTTGGTGAACTTGATGCCATAACCTATTTATTTTATTGTGTTAGATTATCCTATGCGTTCTTTTGTATTTTCACCTTATACATTTTGGTGAACCCACTTGTGACGACTCTTTCTTATATTTTTGGAGCTATATTTTTCTATCTTGTAGAATTAGGTTGTTTTATCTCTTCTTTCTACATTTACTTAGTTTCCTTTTGCATTACATGTTTGCATCTAGCTTGAAAGTATTTTCTTCATGTTGCATAGGTTGTTTAGTGCATTTTCCACCATTTTTCTATCCCCTTTTCCATTAAACAACATCCTCCTTCAAAAAATATTTTCCTTAAACAAAATCAATTTTGTGTATGTGATGTTTGCTTCTCTTCTCCTCCATTCCCTCCCATGGAATTATTAGTGCAAGAAGATGATTTTAAACATTTCCCTTAATGCCCTTTATCTTTGTGAGGGACAATTAAGGACTGATGTTAACCTTTCTCCTCATATAGGCCTTATCTATAAGAATTTATTTTGTAAGGATAATTTTCTACCCTCTTTCAAGTACTCTCATTTTTATTCTATGGTGTGTTTCCTTAATCAAGATACTCTTCCCATTGATAATTCTTCTATTTGGGATGAACCCTTGGATGATGACATTGATTATTCACTTCCTCATGAAAGAACCTTAGTTCCTAAGGACACTATCATCGATGACAATTAATTTTAACATGACAAACTTTATAATTAAGAACAAGATGAAGATGTTATAAATTCTTTTCTCCATGTGATATTGTCTTCATTTGATGCTCCTAGTATAGAGGAACCATTAATAGAAATCCACAATCCCTATTCTATGGATTCCTTAGAAAAAGAGGATAATAATTATTGTTGACACAAACATTTGAATCCACACTTGGGGTATGAACGTCAAGAAACCTTGTATAAAGTGGAAACCACCACCAAGTGTGGGAATTATTCTTTGAGGTTAAATCTCGAGAGAACACTAACTTCCTTACAACCAGAATGCACCTAAACTACTGCTTTGAGGGAAAATAGAGAAGGGGATGCTAAAATTTAAATACTAAAAGGAAAAGGTGATGCACCAAATTGAAACTTGGTTACTAACTTTGCCTATGAATGCACTTAACATCAATGAAACACCCAAGCATACACTAGTGTGAACTCTAATCTACTTCATAAGAAATTGTATGAAGGTTAAAACTATATATGCTACTTTAGTATGTTAGAAACACCAAATTAAAACAATCAAAAGCATTTGCATACTAATTTAATATAACTTCATGAGAGACAAAGTGAAGTCCTCAAATAAGAATATGAGCCATGGATAGGCTCTCTCAATGAGGATGATCACTTGATGTAGAGGTGTGTCTAATAGCTAAGATGGCTTGATTATGTATGTATGCTCAAATGCTCAAATGGGCTTCAATGTAGAATTTTTGATAGATTTTGGTGAATGGATTTGATGTAAAAATGGCTTCTCAAAATGGCATTATGGCTTTACTTTCTAGATTGTGTTAAAATGGCTTGGGAGAGGATTCCTTAAATAGGAAAAGGGCTTGAGGGATCAAGGGCTAGGATGCAAGGATGGGAAAAAGCTTATGGAAGGTTTAGATTGAATGAGAGGAGAGCACATGGATTGTGCTTCCTTATAGCTAATTAGGGAGTGACACATGTCACAAGGTCATTGGTTAGAGCAAGAGGGGTTGAGGGGTCAACAAAGGAGGCTCAAAGCTCATAAAGACCCTCATAATGGCTTGTAAGAACAATGAATGAGCTTGTAAGAGTCATTTATGGCTTTGTGGGCTTCATAAAGTTTTATGGTTGGGATATTTTGAGGGGATAGACTTTGGCTTGGCTTAGGAAAGTCTTAAGCTTGTTTAGGATTGTGCAAATGATTAAAGGTAGGATTAGAGATGGCTTAGGATTAGATTAGGGATGCTAGAGATGGGTAAGTGGATGACATTTAATGAGGGTGAGTGAAGGAGGAGATATTTGTTAACTTTGGCTTGGGTTAGCAAGTCTTAACCCATGTTTAGAGAATGTGACAAGGTTAGGAGGGGATTAGAATTAGGTTAAAAGATAAGGATTGAAATCTTCTAGAAGAGTCTAGGCTTTGGATGAGGATGAATACTTTCTAGAAGACTCTAGAACTTCCTAAGATGAGGATAAATAAGGTTCTTAGGAAATAAATAAAGTTGTATTTATTTCAAGGGTTTGGGTTGAGGAGATATTTATTAAAATATTTTTAATAAACATGAGGATTAATATTTAATCTTAATTAAATATTTTGAGTTGAGATTAGGGGTAGGAAATGATGGGATTAGCCTTTAATCGAAATTAAAGAAGCATTAGAAGATTTTGGAAGAGGTTAGTGGTCTTAAGGAAATTGGCCAAGTTTTAGACAAAAAATAAATAAATTATTTATTTTGAAATTTTTGGTCAATTTATTAATTAAATAATTAATAAATAAAGAAATAATGTTTAAATAAGATTTAAACATTTTTGGGAGGGATTCCTTAATTAAATATTTTTAATTAAGATAAAGGGATTTAATGGCATAAAAATTAATTAATTAATTAATTAAATAATTAATTAATAAATGATGATGTCATCAGGGACTTTTTTCAGAAAATAAAAATATTTTATTTTCTAAAAGATTTTTAGGTGTCTACATTTTGCCCCTCTTTGATGTGATGCCGCAAGTGGCATGGCATCAAAGATAAGAAAATAAGATGCCCAAGGCTAGAGCAGAAGAGGAGAGAATGGACTGCGAGATGCCCCCTCAAGAAGGCGATGGGAAGAGAAAATGAGGCTCGACGGTTTCTTGAAAAATACAAGAATTCAGGATGAGCAAGGAGACTCAAATTGGCAAAGAGAAGGGGCTAAATTAGCTCAAACTCTCACTATGGGAGAATGATAAAGGAGAATAAGAGGCACAAGAGGAAGCAAGCTTAAGACTTTAGGGAAGGTGGAGGATGAAGGAGCGGAGCACTATAAAAAAGAATCCAGGATAGGGAGAAGGATGAGAGGATTATAAAGCTGATGCAACAGGATTTCAAAGAGTCAAATTGGCGGAAGATGGGTTTCAGAGATTCCTAGGACTAGGATTGTGGATCTCAAAAGATGAGGCTTGGTGGATTGATTGGATTAGTGGATCCCTAAGACTAGGATTGTGGATCCCTAAAGCTAAAAGTGAAGATTGATTCAAAGAGATACTGATGCATAGGCTGGGGTAGGAGAGACAGATATTAGATATGGATGGGGGATAATGGAGATGAAGGGAATCCATTGAAGCTTTTTGAGTAAGGGGATACTTCAAAGAGAAGTACCACCATGTAGTTGAGCACTAGATTTGCTATAGGAGTGTTGGTTAATTGCCAAGATTACCAAGAACATCAAGGCCATGTCACCAATCGTCCAGAGGACTAACAGACTGACTCGAAACAAACACACAAGGTTTGCCCCATCACACATGAAACTCAAAGGAAATAGCATGGAACCGACACTGGGTAACCCACAAGTAAAAAAAGAAACAAACGAAAGACTTGATCAAAACCGTATGCTCAGAGTGCTCCATTCGCAACATACCATGATATGGAAGATTGTGGCAACCTTAAGGAGGGAACAAAAAGATTGCTTGGAAAAGATACGTCAAGACCCAGAAGGGAAGATTCCAAATCAAAAGAAAGCAAAAATCTAAAAGAGAACTGTTTGCCTATGAGATGCGTAGGACGAGGTTCTAACAGACCAAGATCAGACATGAGGAAAGCTATATCCTACAAGGATCTATCGAAGAGCACCTAAGTTGGTAGATTTGGATGAGTGATGCACTTGGCAAGCTAAACTGAGAAGGATAACACGTTGATGACAAGAGATCTAGCTAAAGGATGTAGTGGAATAGCTAACCAATATTTGTGCGATGTGTGCAAGATGCTGATCAAGGATGAACTGACACGAAAGATTAATAGATACAATGGTACTAAGCTAAAGAGGATGTACAAGATGACAGACCAAGATATGTTACAAATGTACAAGGTTGTTCATGTTGTGGTTTTTGTGAGATGGAAATGTTTGTGAAGGGTGGGATGTCTGTAATAGTTGATAGGCGGATATGTAGATGGTTTGCGAAAAGCTTAAGTGAAAATGGGGTTCTTTGTGTGCATATGATAGGATACAAACTAGGATACAAGCTTTGGTATATAATATAAGCTAGAATATGGTACAAGCTTTGGACAAGATTTGGATATAAAAGCTATGATACAAGGGATGATACAAGATTTACAAGCTGGGGTACAAGATTTACAAGCTGAGGTACAAGATTTACAAGTTGTATAAGAGGTATTTACAAGCTTCACTAGATGTTGGATATTTGGTTGGAACACTAAGGGAACAAGCAGGTGTTTTATGGGATGGTGAGTGGATGGATGAGGGATAGGATAGTGATAGATAATGGATTAGTCTTAGTACTCAAGGCACCTAAATTACCAGGTTTTTACCAAGGTACCTATCCAAGGCACTTGAATTGCCAAGTTTTCACCATTGGATGCTTATTTCTCTTTACTATTTTTTGTTTTGTATTTTTCAAAAGCTGGGTATACCAAGGATCTTCAAGCATAGAAATTCTTGAGATGAATGATGTTAGTAGGATCATTCAAGAGTTCTCCTTCTAGTGTAGATAGCTAATAGGCTCCAAAGCCAAAGGAGGCAGTGACAACATAAGGACCAAGCCATATAGGTTCAAACTTGCCTTTTTTTTCTCGATCAGCTTGGACTTTCATATTTTCTTTGAGGACCATGTCGCCTGGCTGAAAATGTCGAGGAAGCACCTTCTTATTGAAGTTCTTTTTGAGACGAGATTGATAGACTGTGAGATGATCATAGGCATGTTTTCGCTTCTCATCTAGGAGATCTAGCTGGGTGAGCTGAGCTACTCTGTATTCTTCATCTGATATTTGCCCTTGCAAAGATATGCGCAAGGAGGGAAGTTCAACCTCTATGGTTAGTACTACTTCGACACCATAGACTAAGGAGTATGGAGTTGTGCCTGTGGATGTTCGAAAGGAAGTTTGATAGGCCCATAGGGCTAGATTTATTTGTAAGTGCCAGTCGTGGTCAAAATCATTGACAACTTTCTTCAGGATTTTGAGGAGGGTTTTGTTAGTTGCCTCTACCTGGCCATTACCTTGTGGGAAATATGGGCTAGAAAAGTGGTGATGGATGCAGAGGGAAGTGCATAATTCCTCCATGTTGAGATTTTCAAAATTAGCTCCGTGGTCGGTGAAGATGGTGGATGGGATGCCAAAGCTGCAAATAATGTGGTACAAGATGAACTTGGAGACCTGAACTCCTGTAGTTGAGACTAGGGGGACTGATTCCACACATTTAGTGAAATAGTTTGTAGCTATTATTATCCATTTATGTCCATCAAATGAGAGAGGTGTGATAGTTCCAACTAGATCAAAGCCCCAACAAGCGAAAGGCCAAGGTGGTACAATAGGTTGTAGATCCTGTGCTGGAGTGTGCACAAGATTTGTGTGCTGCTGACATGGGAGACACTTTCTGACAAAGTCATAGCAGTCTTCTTCAATGGTAGGCCAATAGTAGCTTGCTCTAAGGATTTTTCATGCGAGGACAATACCACTTGTGTGGGCACCGTAAAGTTTGGAGTGCACTTCATTTAATTCCATCGCGGCCTCATTTTCATCTAAACATCGAGAGAGAGTATCATGATAACCTCGACGATATAGGGTATTGGCTATGATAACATAGCGGGATGATTTTTGGATGAGGTTTTGGCATTGGGTACGTGTGAGGTAAGGGGAGACGATACCATCTTTAAGGTAAGCGCTAATCTCATGGTACCAAGGGGATTGGGGACCAACCAAGATACAAACACGATTTGAGTCATCATTCACATAGGTAGGTGTGAGGAGCTGCTTGACTAAAAACTCATACTGCATAACCACTTGGTGAATTTCCAAGAGCGAGCCGATATTAGCCATAGCGTCTGCTGCTTTGTTCTGCATTTGAGGCACTTGTGTAAACTGAAGCTTTGTAAAATGTTGGGTTTTCTGATCAACTAGATCTTTGTAGGGTAATAGCTTTTCATCTTTGGTTTGATATTCATTTAGGGCTTGCTTGATGATGAGCTGAGAATCACCAAAGATTTGTAACTCAGTGATTTTTCATTTTGCAGCTATCTTTAATCTTGCTATGAGAGCCTCATATTTAGCTATATTGCTGGTGCTAGGGAATTGTAGCTTGAAGGCTATTGGAATGTAATCTCCTTGAGGTGTGACCAACAATATTCCTACCCCTGATCCATGAGATGTATATGAGCCATCAAAATAAAGTTTCCATGGGGGTTGTTCTTCAATTAGACAGATATGCTCATCTCAAAAATTCTGTGATCAAAGGATATGTATCTACTAGAGGCACATCAGCTAGGTGATCTGCTATAGCTTTCCCTTTGATTGCCTTTCTGTCTACATACTAGATGTCAAATTTACTAAGGAGCATAACCCATTTGGCCAAACGGCCTGTAAGTGTTGTTCTGGAGAGCATATACTTGAGAGGGTTAATCTTGGAGACTAGTTGGATGGTATGACTTAGCATGTAGTGGCAAAGCTTTTGAGTTGAGAAAACAACTGCCAAACAAGCTTTTTCCATCAGAGTATAATTGAGTTCATAATCAACTAGGGTTCTACTAATGTAGTAGATGGCTCTTTCTCTATCGTAGTCATCGAGCTGTGCTAGAAGTGCCCCTAGAGTAGTAGGCGTTGCTGATATGTACAAGATCAAGGGATGACCAAGAACTGGTGGAACCAAGATAGGGGGATTGATGAGATACTACTTGAGATGATCGAAGCTGCGTTGACATAAAGGATCCTGCTTGAAGTTTTCATCCTTCTTCAGTAAATGTGCAAATGGCATACACTTATCTGCAAGCTAGCAGATGAAGCATCGAATGGATTGAAGCTTTCCTTGAAGAGTGTGAAGCTATCACAGTGTTTGGGGAGGAGGCATGTCTAAGATAGCCTTGACCTTCTTGGGGTTGATCTCTATACCTCATTTAGAAACTATAAAGCCTAGAAGCTTGCCAGATGTGACCCCAAAGACACATTTCTTGGGATTTAGCATGAGATGATATTTGGATAACCTATCAAAGACTTTCTCTAGGTCAACAAGATGATCCATGAAGGTGTGAGATTCAACCAAGATATCATCCACATAATCCTCCAAAATTATATGGATAAGATCATGGAAAATGGCTTTCATAGCTCTTTGATAGGTAGCCCCAGCATTCTTTAGGCCAAAAGGCATCATGTTGTAGCAAAAGGTTCCCCAAGGGGTAGTGAATGTTGTCTTATGTTGATCCTCTTCTGCAATCTTGATTTGATTATACCTAGAAAATCCATCCATGAGGGAAATAATTGCATGTCCAGCTATAAGGTCTACAATCATATCTATGTTGGGTAAGGGAAAATCATCTTTTGGACAAGCTTTGTTAAGATCTCTAAAATCAGTGCAGATTTTGATGTCATCGGAAGGCTTAGTGACGGGGACCATGTTGGAGATCAACTCTAAGTAGTCGATAGGTTGAATAACCTTAGCAATGAACATTCTTTCTAATTCAGCTTTGACCAATAATGCCACCTTGGGGTGCATTTTTCTAATCTTTTGTTTGATGGGCTTGATTTTTGGATCGACTGCAAGATGATGAACTACAAGCTTTGGATCAAGTCCTGGCATATCCTGATATGACCATGCAAATTGGCCAATTTTCTCTCTTAAGACCTCAAAGAGGAGGTCATCTTGGTCTTGTGATAGGGATGTAGCAATGTGAACAAGTCTGGAGATCTCTGAAGAACCGATGTTGACCTCTCTAGTATCCTCAATTAGAATAGAAGACACCTCTGGTCAATTATCTTGAGGAGGCAATGCTAAATCCTCATGTTCTGCTTGTGACTCTAGATTTTCTTGCTGAGGGGTTCTCTTCACTACCTTAGCTAGTCCTGGATTCACCTTAGTTCCAATTTTGGGTGTATCAGAACTAGGTTGGGGATTTTCTCCAAAATATCCCTTGGGATCTAGCTTATAGATATAGGCAGAATGTGGCTTTGTTTTCTTGTGAGGAGTTTTGGCTCCCATGAATCTTAGAAGTGCTTCCTCTAATGTGAACTCATCAATGTGTATGACACTTGGTTGGTCCCAATCTATGAGTTGTGGATGGGCGAGTGGTAGGTCAATGAAATGGATGGATAGTTCTTGGAGAATAGAGTCTTCGAGGAAGATTTGGTTTGGGATATCGTCGTAGGCTCTCTTTTCAACTTCCTAAGGAATGTCTTCAATTTCGAAAAGGTCGTGGTGAATCTTTGAAAAAGCGTGACCATTCTCATTGGTGCCCCTAGTTGTGGGTATGCCAAAGCCAAGACCTAACTTCAATTCTCACTTGTTTGTGTCGATGGGGCACTGCATGCCTCTTTCTTCTGGTCCTAGCCCACCACCTTCATAGTTCCATTTGTCAGTGATGAGCTTATGTTCTTGGGGATACTTCTGGCTGAAGTGATCAAGGCGTGCTTGATTTATTGGAGGTGCATCCTTATGTAACCAATTTTTGATATTTGGAGTGAGCTCCTCATGAAGAGGGATTTTTGAGGATACAAAGGTTGGTGGGAAAAACTGTTTGTATCAAGGAGGTGGAAGCTCCTTAACTTTGTGATATGTCAGTTGTCCATGGGCGTGTGGATCAAGTGGGAGTGCCCCGACAACAAATGCATCTAACAGACTATACTCTCCACAACCTTTGTTATTGATCTTCATGGTAGATAGGGTGGAGGCGAGGATGGTTTTTGGCTCATTACAAGTGTGGGATGAGTTGGTGATGGTTGTGCTGATATCAATTCTAGGGCAATGGTTTGTATATGAAGCTTCAACCACATTGTAGTAAGCAAAGGGTTCTGGATCGGCATGGATGGTTACCTCAGTGCCCTGATGCAAAAATTTGACGCACTAATGGTAAGTGGATGGAACGAATTTTATGGCATGAATCCATGGGTGACCGAGGAGGATGTTAAATGATAGGTTTAGATCAATAACATGGCAGAGTGTTTCTTGGATGACTGGCCCAACCTTGATTGGTAGAAAAATAGTTCCTTCTGTGGTTCTTTCCAAGTTGTCATAAGCTTTGATGGTGATAACCTCACTGATGATATTTGCCTCAGTATACCCAGCTTTTTTTATGAATTTTAGGGTGCCAATATTCAAGGCTGATCCGTTATCTATCATTACTCTTTTTATGGCAAAATTTGATACCATGATGGCTATGCGAAGTGGAAGGGTGTGATATAGCTTGACCATGGGTATGTTGATGGGTTTGAATGATAAGGCACATGAGGAGGATAGGTGTCCAATGAGATTATGAAAATCAGTAGCATTGATAGCTAAAGGGACACAAGATTCTATAAGAGCACTGTCAAGGATGTGTTTGTACATAGGATTAGTGCGGAGAAGGTCTAAAATGGAGATTTGGGTTGGCATGTTCCCGAGGTGTTCCAAGATATTGTATTGGCTTCTAGATGGAGTTGATGATACTACTAGGGTTGATAGTGCTGATGGGACTGATGGGGCTGTGATGTCCAATCATGCTCTTCTAGTGGTGACTACACACTCATTGTTTGGGCCTTGGATATTGATAACATTGACAGAAGGCTCTTTTTCAGATATAAAACCGATGAGGCTACCATAGTCTATGTAGGATGAAGTGTGGTCATTATTATTCCCATGTTGTTGGTTTGGTTGGCGGTTGTTGGTGTTGTTGTTGTTGGTTTGGATAGGTGTTGTTGTTGCCTACATTGGGAGAGGTTTGGGCACCAACGATGATTTCTTTCCAATCAATGAGGTCCTGCACATAATCTTTCAGTTTCATGCATCTGAGGGTGGTGTGACCTTTTACCCTATGAAATTTGCAATACTCATTGTCTTTGTACCATGCAGCTTTGGATTGGCTTGGGTCAATTTGCTGGGTAGGAGGAAATTTGATGAGGTTTTTCTTAGTCAATTTCTCAAAAATGACATCCAATGGCTCACCAAGGGGTGTATAGTTTCTAGGTGCAGGTTGGAACTTAGGCTTTGGTCCTACAACTACATTGATGGCATTAGCTTGATTGCTAGACCCTCAAAAGTTGGGTCTTGAATTGTGGCTTTGATAGCTTTGGTGATTCTGTTGTTGGTAGTTGATAGCTTTTTGATTTTTTGATTGATACGGTGGGTTGGACTAATTTTGGGAAGGACCAACAATATTCACATGTCTTGTATCAGTAACCCCATCTGTTGCAACATGCTTGTTTTTGTTCCAATACCTAGACTTGTCATTTGAATGTGTTTGATTTTGGTTGGCTTCCTTGTAAATCTTGACCACACCATCTTTAATGAGTCCTTGCTCAAGGATCATTCCTTTCTCTTTGATATCTTTGTAGGTCTGCAAACAGTTCATGGTCATGTGGTGAGCCAAGCTAGGATGGGCATTATCAATAAACATTTTCACCAAATGGCGCTCTAGCAAGGTGCAAGATATGCAAGTGGTAAGGGTTTTCCATCTTTGCAGATATTCGGGAAGGCTTTCTCCACCTTTTTGCTTAGTGTGGACTAGATCAACTACTGATAGTTCTGTTTTGACAAGATGGGCATATTAGGCTACAAATGCCTCAGCCAATTCAGCAAAGTTTTTAATTGTGCCATATGGGATTTTATAAAACCATTCAAGAGCTGGTCCGGCCAAGATTTTGGGAAAGAGAGGCAAGAGGAAGATGTCATTGTATGCGACTTCTTGGCAGTGCATGTAAAATTTTTTGATATGTGTGACAGGGTCTCCTTTTCCTCTGAATTTTCAAACTTGGGTATCTCAAAGTGTTTCGGAAATGGTGCCATGCAAATGGCTCTGTCAAATGGGTAACGAAACACATTCTCAAACTTGAAGATTTTTTGATCATTTCCCTCCTGGATGTTCTTCAAAGCTATCTTCATGGCTTTCCATTCTACATTAATGGGTGATGGTTGGGGTGCCCCCAATGTAGGAGTGCCCTGAGGTAGGTATGTGCTAGGTGGGGCAATGGAATATGGATGGCTTTGAGGTATGGGCTAGTAGGGATTGTACATGGCTTGGGAAACTAAATGGTGGATGATGGGTTGCTAAGGTGGAGGTGGCACATATTGTTGCATGTGTTGCGAGGCTTGCTACTGATATTGGATTTGAGGTTGGGATTAAGGAACATAAGCTGGCTATGGGATAAATGGATTTCTTTGTGAAGGCAAGGTGTAAGATGGTCGTGAAGCTTCGGGAAAGGATTGGGGAGCTTGTGGAACTTGACTTTGGATTTGAGGAGTTTGACCAATATATGTGGGTTCTGCCCCCATTTGGGAAGGTATCTGCATGGCAAAAGAGGCCAAGGATTTGGTGGTTGGTGGTGGTGGATTTCCTCCTAGAAGTGGCATAGAAAAATAGTTGGTAATAGGAGGTAATGGATTAGTTGGTGGTGGAGGTGGTGGTAATTGAAAGCTTGGGAATGGAACTGATGGGGTTTGATAGCTTGGTGGCTGGATTTGAAAGCTTGGTAGAGTGGTGGCAAGAGCTTGGGTCACTTGAGAGCTTGGAAAAACATTGGTAGTAGCTTGTGGGGTTTGATAGCTTTGTGGAGTGAGGGCAGTAGCTTGTGGATTTGTGGTTGATGGCACTGAGCTCCAAGGACCTAGTGGAAATGATGGAATTGTGTTCTGAGCTGAGGTAAACAAGTTGGGGGTGATGAAATATTGATTACTTGGCCCCATGGGTGGCATCCTAGTTTTATATTGCTGAGGTTGGCCAAAGATGCTAGCATTGATTTGGGAGATGGGTGGATTTGGAAGGCTAGGTTGGAGAGCAGCAATAGCAATAGTGAAGGGAGTGAATGATGAGGTGTTTTGGGTGAAGGGGGTTTGGGATGGAGTGGTATGGACCAATGGTGGAGTGGTGGTGGCCGGATTGGCTTGTGAAAGGGAGATTTCAACTTCAGTGGAGGTTGGTATGTTTGGGTCTGTTGGATCATAAGGATTGGCTTGAGGCTCTTCTTTTGGCACACATTGAGGATAATCTGAATCATAAGAGCCTATTGGGAGTGGTAGTTGTCCAAACAATGGGTGAGATGGATCTGATAAGGGAGGAGGTCTTCCAAAGTCGAAGGCTCCTATATTGTCCCTTCAAAAGTTAGCCATGATTGTTTCTTTGTTATTGTCTATAATGGCGTTCACCAATACTACATTTCCTGGTTGGTTCATGAAAGCTTCAATGTCAGTAGGTGATGGTATAGTGTTCTCTGGGCTGAAGGATGGTTGAGTGCTCAAGGGGAGTGATGCTGTTTGATCCAAATGATAGGGTTCCATTGTTTCTTTCTTCTTCTTGGCTAAGAAAGTGATGGGTGGCATGAAAATGTTCCTAGGGATGAGATGCAACAATGCTGATGGATGCAAAGGGGGAAGGCTTTTCTATGAAAATGATTTCCTAGGTTGAGGTAAAGCTATATGACAAACCTAAGGAGGATTGGGTTGGGGATTCTAACTTCAAAGATATGTTGCCAAATCATGAAAGGTCTGCTTTCCTATGTGCAAGCTTGGTGGTGATTGTGTCAACTTTAAGGATAGACTAATGATCCTTTAGGAAAAACATGAGATTGACCACTTGTGGATCCCAACCTTTGGCTCAAGGTGATGAGGGATAACAAGTGACAAAGCTAGATTACCCTAGACAAAGTTCTATTAGAGGGATAACCTCGGTGAGGCTGGTGGATTTGCAAGATGGTAGGAATGGAAAACCTTTGGCAAGGTGACAATAATTTTGAAGGATTGGATGTGAGAATTAGGCTTTTTGGGATGCTAGCTAGGTTTGAGGGGATTGGTTTGACTCTAAGGCAAAGACCTAGATGAGATGGATGAACTAAAATGATTTAAAGGGATAACCTAGAATGGATGGCTTTCCTACAAAGATGACTATAAAGTGAAACTTATGCAAGAAGATGTGGAAAAACAAGGGGGCCTAATCATAGAAATCATGCCTAGTTGTTAAGACATAAGCAGGGTTAACTCCTGGATACTTGCTAAATTTGATAGTGCGATCTAACCAGGCATCCTAATAGGTTTCGTCAGCTGCTTTGTCTTCTACTTTGTGGAGTTTGGCAATTCAAGGGTTTGGTGTTACTTCCTTTCTCTTGGCTGAAATTTATTGGTATGCCTAAGAGGGCTTGAATTTGGCTTTGTGAAACTTCTGTTTGAGTTTGGATTGTTCTGACATAAATTCCTGAATCTATTTGGCTTTAAGAGATCATGGTTTTTTTGCTTCAACTTGTTCAACTTCTGAAATAGGCAGTGACTACGCTAAGTGTGCCCTAAGCTAGGATTGACCAAGTTTGGCAAACATTCATTCAACAAGTAAAAGATCAAGCAATAGATAGGAACAACCAGACATAATTTTTTGATTCTCAGAATGTGATACATGCGCCAAGGAGTTTTTATATTCTACAAATGTTTTGATCAGTCACTTCAAACACATTAACATCTTAGATGGTTGTCTACAAGGCTGACAGTTGGTTTAGCTAGGGAGTCTTCGATATAACCAAGGTACATGAGGGCCAAATCTGTAGATGAAACCAAAAGAATGTCACATAGCCGAGAGGAGCGATAACCCACTTCTCCTCTTTCACTTCTCAAGGGTATAAAGTTCCTTGAGGCTTAGCCCGAGTGACAAAATCTTAATCCCAAGATAGGTGTCTTTGGATTCACCTCCCGATCTTTATACTTTGCCGAAATGCTGGAGTTAAGGTCATCCCAAGGGGTGATGAAATCCCCAAGAAGGCCTCCTAAAAGCTAAGACAAGATTTTGGATCCTAATCTTATGCACCCAAGATGACCTCGAAAGATGACAAGGGGAGAGAAGACTTGGATGATCTTGGGCTAAAAGACAGAGTTCTTTTCCAACTGACACTTTAAGTTTTTTGATATAGACCTTTTGAAAACATACGTGATTTAGATGTAAAGGTTCAATTCCAATTTGAAATGCACCAAAAAAAGAGAAGTGATCGAAGAATGAATACACCAAGAAGATTTAGGGTCAACAAAAAGTAAACTCGTGCACCCAGAGGCCCTCCATGTCAAGTATCGATTGATTTTCTTTAAGGTATTCAAGATTGAGTGTGAGTTTGTTTTAAGCCCAAAACAAAGATGTGTGTAAAGCTCGATTTCAAGCACACACTCAGAGGCCCTCCACGTCAAGATTTGTTCAATTTTTTTGCCCAAATGAAGTGTTAGCGAGACTAATGTGCATTCAAGAAATTTTCTATGTTAGAAAAACTAATAAAAACTCAAGTGAGTGGAATTTGATTTTTGTGGAGCACTTAACACCTTCTTAGGTAGACCCATCTCCATATATGGTGCTGATATTGCAACCAATGGTTAGAATGATTGGTGATTAAAGAGGGTGAGTCCAACAACAAATTCACTCAAAGTGTCTTTATTTGTTTTTATAACTTAGAAAGTTTCTAAAATGTAGATTCTTTTTATGCCCCAAAAGATGAAGTGTGAGATATTGTAATGATTAATTGACCATTTGCATTCAAGATTGGATTTGTTGTTTTAATCATGCATTCATAAAAATAAAAATAAAACTTGATTTTAATCCATGGCACTCAAGAGCGATTTTAGCAACATGCATTCAAAGACAAGTGATTAAACATTCAAGTTTTTTCCTTTGAGCATTCAAGATTGAGATTTTGCGTGTTGTTTTAAGAACTTTGAAGTGCTTTGTTTTAACCTTAGATCATTCAAGATTGTTCTGGACTCAAAAGTGAAAATGACTCTTTGGACTTTGGTTTTCATTCAAGATTTTGTGTTCTAGTTTGCATGTTGTAAGCCCAAAAATGATATTCCTAGATTGTTTTGATGCATGAAAAACCTCAGAAACATGCAAGATTTTGCAACAAGACATTTGTTTGGAACATATAACAATGTTTTTTAGGACAATTTTGGGAACCATTTAGGACTCTTAATTTTCATGAGATTTTTAAAAGAACTTTAAAATATTTGCAAATGAGGTTCATTTTATCCTTGATTGATGCTTTGAGTTTGATTTAGATTTTAGTATGCACTTAGTGTTGATTTTGAACCTTTTGAAATGGAAACTTGAAGTTCTTTTTAAATTCTCAAAAATGAAGTGTTCCTAACTTTGCATGAATGCATCTAAAACCTTGATGTTGCAAGGATGCAAATGATTGGATTGGTTTACTTTCACTTGTTAAAAGTTTTTTTTTTTTTTTTTTGCAAATTTTTAGTTTTTAATGGATTTAAGTATGATTTGGGGGTTCATTTTAAGCACTTAAAAAAAAGTGTGTATGATTTTGCTTCCTTTAAAAAAAAAAGGCCAAGATCCCTCAAGCAGAAGAAGAAGAAGAATATAGACAAGAAGAGGAAGAAGAGTTCCAAGTGCTTCGTCCACCTATAAGTTTGAAAAATCTACAAACACTATGAGATAGACTATGAGTTCCTTTGTCTTTTTCATGCTCATGTGGACCTACAAAACCAATTTATACAATCCTACCAATCACAAAAACAAGCAAAATTAGCCAAAATCAGCAAATGACATACAAAACTTGACTAAAAAAGCTAATGAAGATGACCCATGTGAGGTCCCACCGGGCGTGCCAAAATGTATATGCTACTTTAGTATGTTAGAAATGCCAAATTAAAACAATCAAAAGCATTTGCATACTAATTTAACATAACTTCATGAGAGACAAAGTGAAGTCCTCAAATGAGAATATGAGCCATGGATAGGCTCTCTCAATGAGGATGATCACTTGATGTAGAGGTGTGTCTAATAGCTAAGATGGCTTGATTATGTATGTATGCTCAAATGCTCAAATGGGCTTCAATGTAGAATTTTTGATAGATTTTGGTAAATGGATTTGATGTAAAAATGGCTTCTCAAAATAGCATTATGGCTTTACTTTCTAGATTGTGTTAAAATGGCTTGGGAGAGGATTCCTTAAATAAGCAAAGGGCTTGAGGGATCAAGGGCTAGGATGCAAGGATGGGAAAAAGTTTATGGAAGGTTTAGATTGAATGAGAGGAGAGCACATGGATTGTGCTTCCTTACAGCCAATCAGAGAGTGACACATGTCACAAGGTCATTGGTTAGAGCAAGAGGGGTTGAGGGGTTAACAAAGGAGGTTCAAAGCTCATAAAGACCCTCATAATGGCTTGTAAGAGCAATGAATGGGCTTGTAAGAGTCATTTATGGCTTTGTGGGCTTCATAAAGTTTTATGGTTGGGATATTTTGAGAGGATTGACTTTGGCTTGGCTTAGGAAAGTCTTAAGCTTGTTTAGGATTGTGCAAATGATTAAGGGTAGGATTAGAGATGGCTTAGGATTAGATTAGGGATGTTAGAGATGGGCAAGTGGATGGCATTTAAGGAGGGTGAGTGAAGGAAGAGATATTTGTTAACTTTGGCTTGGGTTAGCAAGTCTTAACCCATGTTTAGAGAATGTGACAAGGTTAGGAGGGGATTAGGATTAGGGTCAAAGATAAGGATTGACATCTTCTAGAAGAGTCTAGGCTTTGGATGAGGATGAAGACTTTCTAGAAGAGTCTAGAACTTCCTAGGATGAGGATAAATAAGGTTTTTAGGAAATAAATAAAGTTTTATTTATTTCAAGGGTTTGGTTTGAGGAGATATTTATTAAAATATTTTTAATAAACATGAGGATTAATATTTAATCTTAATTAAATATTTTGAGTTGGGATTAGGGGTAGGAAATGATGGGATTAGCCTTTAATCAAAATTTAAAAAGGATTAGAAGATTTTGGAAGAGATTAGTGGTCTTAAGAAAATTGGCCAAGTTTTGGACAAAAAATAAATAAATTATTTATTTTGGGATTTTTGGTCAATTTATTAATTAAATAATTAATAAATAAAGAAATAATGTTTAAATAAGATTTAAACATTTTTGGGAGGGATTCCTTAATTTAATATTTTTAATTAAGATAAAGGGATTTAATGACATAAAAATAAATTAATTAAATAATTAATTAATGATGATGTCATCAGGGACTTTTTTCAAAAAATAAAAATATTTTATTTTCTAAAGGATTTTTAGGTGTCTACAAAAGCTAATCAAATGCTGAAAGGAAATAGATTTTTCATTTATGCAACAACTACCAACAAATTAACACAACATGAAAGTCTAAGAAAATGGAAAGAAACATTTAAAAAAAGGAAATAAACATTCAAAAGTTAATGAATGACAAGAAGAGATAAGACTGTAGATATTTCATTAATGAAAGGTAAAGCAATACAACTACAAAGCATAGTGCAACTGCAAAAATATAACAGAGGAGAACCCATAAAATATATACAAAGCTGCCTTTTAAAGAGATCATGCATAACTCATATTACAATAATATAGTTCAAATTCCCACCAATTGGAGTTAATATTACAGAGAGAAAACCAAGAAAAAAGAAAGAAAAAATTTGATTCTGTACAAAAATGTGCTCATGAAGTGACAAAAAATGGGCCAATAAATGCTTCCCAAATCAAGAAAATTATGCCCATACCCTTTGCATGTGGAAACATAGAAATTAAAACTACTTACATCATGTGAAAAATCCCCAAAAAGAAGTTTAGAAATAAATATTGAGCTCTTGAAATATCCTATGATGCCCAAAAATACACTACAATGCAACATCGCAACTTGAAATATCCCCTCTTCAATTTTAGCAGTGATCATGTGTGGGAACAAATATGCACTACTATTTCAACCTATGAATGTCAACTAAGAAAAAAAGTGTTCTTTCCATAACCCAACTCATTCGATGCACTCTTACAATGCCCAAAAATGCACAATGTTTTTGTGCACTTGAGAATGCCAAAAAATACATAACTTTTCTTGGTAAAAAAAAAATAGAACTTGGCCTATAAAACTTGAATTCAATCAATTATCTACAATAGGCTAAAGGGTTTTTAAAAATGTCAACATTTATGGAAAATCAAGGGGTATGCTTTCCTGCTAAGAATATGAAATCCATTGGGCTTAGAGTCATTAGCATCAAAACATGATGCACATCTTTGTCACAATATAAAATCAGCAACTCTATAAACTAGTAAAAAAACAAAATCTACTATTTCTAGGAAGGAAACAACTATACTTGTGCACTTCTTGGAAAGATGAAAACATCTAACCTACTATGTATAGAAAATTAAAAGCAAATAAATTAAGCAAATCCATTGACTGGATAGTTAAAATACCTTCCCTTCCTAACAAGTTAATTTCTTTTTTCACACATATGGGTAGTCAAAAAAATCAGAAAACATGCCAAGCATGTTGCTATATTTTGGAAAACTTTCCAAACATTGAGAAAAATAAATCTCTCCAACACTGGGACATGATCTTCTTGAGAAAGATTTACTTCCTTCTTGTGATCTTCACCCTCATGCTCTAGAATGAGCATGACCCAAGGTGACTTGCATTGTTGCAGATCTAGATGCCTTATTGGGAATCCTCTTGATGGCTCTAGGTCTAAGAAATCAGCCTTGACCACATTTTTATGTTCTACAAACTTTGTATTTTTCTAGTTCAAAAGAGATGGCTCAGATGGTACAGATAGTAGTGCTCTCTCTTCTTCTTGTTGTTGCAACACATATTCTTCATATGGGGAAAATGACTTGTTAGATAAATACAAGGCCTCAAGCTCATATAAATCAATCTCCCCCATTCACTTTGATATCCCCATGTCATAATAACCCCTATGATGTCTTAGAGAAGAAAGAAACTCTTCTTCTTGGACTAATTTTTCTATTATGACATTGTACATGGGCAAAGGAGAAACTGCACGCACATCAATGTGTTCCATCTCAAGGACAAGAATATCCATCTAAAGTTCTTCCTCCTCAACCTTATGTTGCAACACATGTTGTTCAATTGACAGATGCTCTTATGTTATCTTTGATGTGGGAAAAGATATATCCACTTCTTTATCAAAAATGAAGAAGGGACAATAATCAATTAGGGGATCACCATCATCAACATGGGGAGTTGTTTGAAGCACAGGCTAAGGATAAGGGTAACTTGAAATAGAAATTTGGGGAGGGCATCTCTATTTGAAGTTGGAAAACTTATGCCTTGTAGGATCTTGTGCTTCAAATTCTTGTATTTGGGCAATCTTAAACCTTGCCTCTTCCTCATATTGCCTATGTCATATTTCTTCCTCCTACTAAAACTTGAGGAGATCCCAATGAGCCTCATTGTAAATATTATGTACTTCAAAGACCATCTCACAAACCTACGAATCATAGTTCACTACTAAATTTGGACTTAAATTGTGATGGCAAGTCATTGCAATTGCGACAGTCAACCATTTCCTAAGCAACAATACCAAGAATTAGCTCTTATTGGAAGGGTGTCACACTATTGGCATCACACATTATAGAAAAAAGCTCTTCCATCACATTTTCAATGCAAAAAATGTCACTATTTGGTAGACAGTAACACCAATAGGTTATCATCACATTGTCATAATTGTGATGGGTAGGCATCACAATTATGACAGATGATTGTTCTATTATGCCATCCCCATAGTGATGTATGCACTCTATGGCTAATAGTCATCTATCAGAATGTCATCACAAGTGCAACGGTGTGTGACAACCATGTCATGGATCCAACGATAATCCATTAGATTTTTCTATCATAAGTGCAATGGACATTTGATGACACTGTTGTTGGTCCAACATCATTCCATCGGGCTAGGCCATCACAATTACAACGGCCTACTAGATTTTTTTTTAAAAATGGTTTGATAGGAATAAAGATGGACAATTGCAATATACTTTGATGTAATTATTTTCTTCTAGCTCTTCGATTCTAGGCAATTGCAATATACGTGAGATTGTGGTTGTGAGGATACTGACCATACATATATGGTTTTTTGGAATATGTTGGATAAGCACAATAAGAAATATTCAGATCCTTCAAGGGCACTTGAAAAATATGGAATCTGAATCTTAAATATCATTGTTTGTATTTGTTGAAGAGAACTATTCATTGTAAAAGGGCATTGCAATGATCTGAAGCATGACAATGTAATGATATCTTGCACTCCAGTACATTAGCCAATTATTGAGCTATGAATATTTAGATCCTTAAAGGGAACTTACAAAATATATTGTAATTTGGAGACTTCTTATTTGACATAATACATGTGGTGCTTCATTGCCAATACACATTCATCGAGCTCTGTAATGGACTCATAAACTATTTCTTGCACTTTCTAGACACTGGCTATGCTATTTCTCTAAGATGCTTACAACATGAACTGCACCCATTAATACTATATGATTTGCATAACTTCCATGACCCATCCAACTATTTATGTAGAATGAGAATATTAGTAGCAAGTACAAGTCTAGATGGTGAAAGGAGACTTTGGGGTGACACATTTTGTATCCATTGGCTAACATGATGGTTGTGGTCATCATCACAAAGGAAACTATATCTCTAATTTAATAGAGATGTATCTTGTCCTCCAATATCTATTCTTTTTCATGACATGAATCCAACAACAGGGCACTATGAGCCTATTTTTTCAAGGAAAAGTGCATAGAGTGCTTGACAAAATCTTTGATTAGACATGACTACTATACATTGCACCATAAAGGATACTTGGAGCATGATTGGTGAAGATTTTTAACAAAATTAGCCTCACTCAACTTAAGACATTCACTGATCTATGTGGTGAGAGCATGTTTGCTGCTATAGCATTATTAGTTGACAATCGGTTCGACAGAATAGCTTTACAATTATTCACAGCTCAATCATTGGCTAATGCACTAAAGTGTAAGATACCATTGCATTTTCATGCTTTAGATCATTGCAATGCCCTTCTACAATGAATAGTTCTCTTCAACAAATACAAACGATGATATTTAAGATCAAGATTCCATATTTTGCAAGTACCCTTGAAGGATCTAAATATTTCTTATTGTGCTTATCCAATGTATTCCAACAAACCATATATGTATGGTCAGTATCCTCACAACCACAATCTCACATATATTGCAATTTCCTAGAACCAAAGAGCTAGAAGAAAAATAAGTACATCAAAGTATATTGCAATTTCCTAATCTAATTCTAAAATCAACAAAACAAAAACTCTTGCCCTTGTAATTACATGTAAATAAATTAGAACTAGAAGAAAATGAGTACATCAAAGTAATGATTGAATAAACTAACTTTTCCTATTGCTTTCAAGCCAAAAAAATGAATGCTTTTATATTACAATTTGTTCGCTACTTGCTAACCTTGTTTTTAGTGCTTGGATGAAGGAATTGTTTTTTTAAACTCCTTAGCTCTCTTGAATTCTAATAAAAAAATAATTCTTTACACAATTATTAATTCAAAAACTATTCAACATTGTAACACATTTTCAAACTAGTTGAAATAACAACAAATGCAGATGTCAAAAAAATAGAGTTTAAGAAGAAATGTGAAGCAAACCTATTGGGAGCTTAAAAAGATAATAAAATGGGAACCCTAGAAATAAAAAGAGAAAAATACTTGGTGCCAAAAAAACCCTAAGATGACATAATATGCTTGTTCAATGCAAGGACATCTTGTAATCAAATTGAGGGGTTTAAATTAAAGAGAAGGTGATGAATGTACATTCATGTAGGTGATTAGTTGAAGTATGGGAAATTAATTGATAGGACATGAGCCATGATGAGATCTTGATTTAAATTAACAAGCAAGCAACAATTGTTGTCAATGTCAGATTTGACAAGACATTAACAACTATTTAAAAATTTATTTAAGAGTGACTTTAATATGGATACTAGAATTCTCTCTCTATAATTTATTATTATTATCATTATCTATATAATGTTTGAATATAGTATGATCACATTTATTAAATTTTTACATCTATATGAATCTTGTAATAACTATTAGGTTAAAAAAAAGTGAATAATTGTTTTGTTTGAAATTTAAAAAAAAAATTTCTATACTTCTATCAATTTCTTTATTTTAGTTATTGTCACTTACCATCATCCCCATCCTAAAATTTTGGGGGATAAAAGGAAATATTAGACGAAGGTTTGTGAGATCAAAGATGCAATTTTTTTTACAATGGCAACAACACAAGGAGTTATTTCTTCTTCTTGTAAACATATTATTCCAAAAAATACAAATCCTTTTGTCTAACAAATAATTTCACCCTGTGCCAAAATGATGCATTTGATATGAGAACAAATAGACAATTGGGTAGAAAAAGAAAGAATGATGTGAAAACACTAGAAGAAAATTGGAAAATATAATAGTGAACAATCAATAGAAAACTGAAAATAAGTTCCAGTGAGAATGTAAATACAAGATGAAGAATCCAATGATCTATTTATATTAGAAGTTAATGGAAGTTGGACCAGATTATAAGTATATCAATAACACTTCTCTGATAACACTTCTCCTTATGTCATACAACATAATACAAAGGTTTTGACCAACAATGAAAACATATAAAAATCATACCATCAAGGGTATAGGATTTTTTCCTTAGTAACAAAGATGTCCAATGAATATTTTCAATAGTAACTTACAAAGTGATTTGGTCCTAAATTTGTAAATTAGGCCTAATCTTGTTTAATCTAGGTGAAGGGATTTAGGAGAAAAAACTCAAATACCTCAATAGGAGGGCTAATTTTATCATGTCACTTTTAGCCCTTACTATAGCAAATTGTATAGTGGGTTTTTTTCATGGACAAGAACCAAAGTATCTATGGTTACATGTTGGGTCTAAGTAACATATAAATGCATCCATTCTCTATGAGAAATTCTAATTTGATTATATCCTAGTTAGTAAAGCACTTGTGGAAAGGTAGTCCTTGGGAAGGAATAGGATTCAAGGTTTGTTTGCTTGGAGAGTTTGTAACTCTACCAAGAATTGTTGGATTGTCTTGTTGGATACCTTAGGAAGGCCACTAATGAGTAGACAATGGATCACCATTAAAACCTTGTTAAAAAAAAATGTGTTTGGTTAGTTAAATCACAACCCCCTCTGCATCATATTGGTATCAAATCCGTTATTGTTGTGATCAGTTTGGTATATGTTAGTCACCAAAGAATCATTATTTCTATAAATATCAAAGACCAACACAATGACTAAATATAAGAATGTAGTACTCTTATTTCAATACTTAGCCAATGAAGAAAGTGGTATCCCAAGGAATGAAAATGTCTAAATTATCATATGGAAAAGGTACAAGTACAATTTTGGGTATCTCTTCTTCAAGCTTATACATATATGTTGTATGACAAAAAAGTAGGCAAAGCACCACTCTTTTTTTAGTGTTTGGTATTTGGTAATTTCAGACTTGATGAATAATCAAAACTCTGATCTTAACTGGGATCTTTAACATGGTATCAGAGCCTAGTTAAGAGAAAGATTAGATTTATTCAAAGAGATACCTCTTCTATGATGGCAGGTTCTGTGGAGTTTGAAATAATGTCTATTCATGTTTATTGATACAAGCTCAACAATCTCAAGAGTTTTCTGCAATTTCTTGAGACAATGACTATACTTCAGGATCCTTTGCTTCCTCCCTATAATATTATTCAACATATCACTATACTCAAAAGAAATAATGAGAATAGTTCATGAATCAATGTATACTTTAGAATGATCTAATATCATTTGTTTCCACTATTCCAATTCGTCTTCATGTCTCCCAATTTACAACAAAATTTATCAAAAGCAATTAAACATGATTGTAGATAAATAGAAACAATAGAATACCTTAGAGAGGAATAATTTGAGGCAATCCCATAGTAAGCCATTCTTTCAAATACTTCATACACTGTAACCAAATTTTATAAATAAATGAGTTTGACTATGGCGTCCTTCTGTATTTCCTAAAACCAAGAGATTCACACAGTTAGTTGTCATGCAATCATAGGTTAATGTTGAGCTTCACTTGGTTTCTAGAATATTTTAATATTCTCTACTAATCAAGGCCAACCACGTGAAGGTGGAAGCTCATTCCCCCCCCCCACAACATCTAGATTTCTCATTAAATTAATAAAATGTAACATTCATTAATTATCACATGATAACATTCAATAACACATTAGTTTCATTAGAACATTCACATTAACATTGAAACATAAGATTCATTAGAACATTCACATGAGCATTTAATAGAAAATAAATAAAACATCCATACATAAATATCAATCATTATCAAATAAGTTACATAAGTTACATGAATCATTTCTTTTTTTCTTTTTCTTTTTCCTTCCCTATATTTTTGCAAAGGCATATCCATGTTGTCAAAGATATTTCTTCGCACCCGTGAACATGCACTCACTATCCTTTGCAAAGGAAAGTCCTCTACAATAAAAAATAAAAGGTTTAAATTTACAAAAATTGAGACTTTAAAGATTTTAAATAACATTGTAGCACTCTTTACCCTTGTCCAACTACATCATCTTGCCCATTGGCTTGGACCTTAACATGCTCATTAGGAACAACCTCTGCATCCCTTGCAACTACAATACAAGAATTTTTTTTCTTAATCCCAACACATATTATTGTTAAATTTGTATTACTACACCAAATTCAATTAAAAATGTTTACATGTATTAATATTTCAGAAATAAAAAATTGAATAGAAAATATATGTACCTTGAGAACTAGGATCCACATTTAAATCACCGCCACCATGGTGCTCGGCTGATGTATTAGGATTGGTAGGCTATAATCCAATGTAAATAATTAGTGCATTTATCAATAATATACACATATAAATACAAGAAAAATACTGAGATATCTTAATTATTTTTTTTAATATGTATATCAAATAAATAATCATTATTTCCTTACTTTAAAAAAATATAACGACTTGTATTTTTGGAACTTAATATCAAATACAATAATTGGTAGAGTATTCCATTTGAAATAAAAATCAATTGACTCATTTACCTCATTAATGGATCTAGTAGAAGAACCTTGCACTCTCATTGCTTGGAGTTGTTCAGCCATGGCTGTATAGCCTTTTGTGTAGCCTAATTTCTTGTCCTCTTCAAAGATTGTTTTTTTAAAACTCCATGGCCTACATTTTTGCTTGGTATCATGATTTTTTTTGTAATCAATTTCATCAAGACCAAATTATTTACAATTTATAAATATTTGCATATAATTTTTCATTTACTTATACTTATAACTCATGCAACAAGTTTTGAATATCCACCCGAGCTAAGCTTGTGCTACCCCTGCTTCTATTTTCTTGCTTTGATTGCCTTTGATGTGTCAGGCAGCCTATGTGAAGTTTGAAATATGTTATATCACATAAGTATTAAGAGAAATTATTACATAATTTCATTTTTAATATTATGACATACCTTCTTTCCTCAGGTGGTACTGGTTCTCCATCATCTCTTGCTTTTATCTTAGTGGTATTCTTTATAAGATTATCCCACTCAATAATGGGAATAAAGGGGGCCATTAATAACAAGGGTTTTTTTCATTTGGGTCTTGTAGTTGAACCTAATATACTTTAAAGCTTGGTCCACTTTCTCAAAGATCCTAAGTCTTTAAAAGATGTTGGGTCCAAAAACTGATGTCATGGCATTAATGAGTTGGTCATTTAACTCTTTCACTTGGAAATTCCACCTTTTAAGAAAAGAAAAAAAATTGTTAGATTCATAAATGAACTGAAGTTACCTTTTATTTTACTTGAAGAAATTGATAAAATTAAGGAAACATGATCTCACAATGAAATCAAAATATGATACCCTATGCACATGGTCAGCCCAAATATATGCAAACATTCACCATTAAGTTTTTCATAAAATATATTATTCTAAGTTAGCCAAAAAAATACAAATTTGATGGTGTGTTTATCTTCATTGCTTGGAGTCGATTTAAAATGTGCATAGTATGTACCACCTTGCCCATGATAGTGGCTTTGTTTGTATCTATGTAAGTCAAATTGTAATCAATAAGAAGCTCTTCACCTCCACATATTGATTTTATTGCACATACAAATATGTGATTTCCCTCTCATGCCTCAAATATGCAATTGGGTCACTTCTTAGTTGACACAAGTATAAAACCTACAATATTCCCTGATGCTTTTGGTCTTCTATCAATGTATATAGCTACTATTTTACTTTTTTCACTAACTTTTTTTTGTATATAATTTTCCATGATTGCATACCTACACATACTTTTTTTATATCTAACAATCTGCATCCAACTACTGTAATCATAGCAAGGTCTGACATACTCCATCAATTCAATAACCTTGTTATAAGAGACCTTTATGTCATCCATGGAAAATAGGCCCAAACCATGTAATAAAGATGGTGTTATATGATATATTTTCTCTCCAACACAAAAATTAGTGTTTATTGGAGGAAGTTCACTAGGAACCCATTGTTTCTTTAGATGTTTGTACCTAAATGACATATTGAAGTCCCCTTTATACCTATTTGCTGGTACCTAGACTCCATGAAATAAGAGAGATATTTTATAAATGGTAAAAGATATTAATCTCTATGGGGTATACTGACTTATACTTGATGATCCATGAGACTGTGTGAGATGCGTGTGAAAGGGCTTCACATTTTTGCAATAGTAAATCAATTATCTTATGTTAGCTTAAAAATTCATGATATATATACTCAAAATTACATCAAATATTAGCATCAAATATGAATTATAAATAGTAAAAGCTTATAATCATCATCATCCTCCTCATCATCGTGATCAGTAGAAGCATCATCATCATGATCAATAGCAACATCAGGAGCATCATCTTCTTAATGTTTATATTTGCACATATGGTTTTGAAAGAAAAATTTCGCGTAATAAATGTATCTATCTAAAAAAATATTGGACATGTTGTACCTAATATTTATATCTACAAATATGGTTTTGAAAGAAGAATTTGGTGTAATTAATGTGTATATTTGCAAAAATATTGGACATGTTGTACTTAATGTATATATCTGCCCATATGGTTTTGAAAGAAAAATTTGGTGTATTTATGCCTCTTCATTTTGATTTTGTTCAAGGGAAGCCCATTAATGGTAATAGAAAATAATAATGCATTTTCTAAGAGTTTACAATTGTTCAACAAAATTAATGTTTTACAAGAAAATACACCTGAAGAATTGTTAGCTCAAAAGCAAGAACATGGTGTTGATATTAGATCTACCTTTCTAACTTCTAATGGGTTGGGCTATTATTATTTGTCCCCATCACATTCACCTTGATAGCCATGTTAAGGAGGTGATCTCACCTAGTTAGTTCATCCTCATGACTTTGAAGTCCTTAATCATGATCTTGGGTGCTCAAATTAGTGTCCAAGACATTTGCACCTTAGGGCCCTATTTGATCATCATTTGAAAGAGCCTCAATGTCAACCACAAAATGTCTCTCAATATGTTTAGAGGTTTATAGATAATGTCACTAAACTCTTCAGTGAAATTATTCTTCAACATCTTTAGCTTCCATTGTTGGGCCAACATATGGAGCCTTTATATCCAACCATTCATTATAAGTTGGGGAATGCACTTCATGCCTGACATGCAAGTGATGCATCTATATATGCAAAATTATCACCTTGAAAAACAATATTTGATCATGTTAGCTAGGAACAACTAATTGTTCAAATTATTTTCACTTGAAAATTTATTTCTCCATCTTGGTACATAAAATTTCAGCAAAAAATAGAGGGAACAAAATTTAAATAGGAAGTCATATTACTTAAAAAAATTCATAATATGCAATATGAATTACAATGAAGAGATAAATTAAACTAAATTTGTAGAAAAATAGAGCTAGATATGCGAGTTATAAGTGCATGATATGTACAATGTAAATTTATAAATTTAGGCTCGATTAAGTGAACTTAAGTTAGAGCATGAATGTACAAACATGTTCTTGATTATGTTGAAAAAATGTCTATGATGATATTCGTAAAAATGTAGGTAATTAGTTAATGAAAGATTCCAAACTCTCTGAGCATGAAATGCATGAATAGGTCCTAACAAAAAATACCTTATTAAGTACCCTTTCATAATGAAAGCCTCTCAAACTAAAGAAAAAGGAGAAAAACCACATGGTCAAAAGACCCTCTCCAAAAGCAAGCAATGTAATTATATGAAATGTAAAATAAAGGAAGGCCTCAAGAGGACCCCTCAAAGAAAAATTCCTTCATTGAAATAATCAAGCACAACTAAAGATAGCATGGACATGCCAAAGGCTTTACAAAGATTGCACAAAATGTGAATAACACTCTAATTATCATACAAAAGAATAATGAGACCATTAGGAGGAAAGAGAAACTCTATCATTAACTAATTAAGCCATAAAACCTTTTGACCGTTATGAATTTTTTCTTTGTACTTAGCCTTTGTAGAAGACAATGCAATTACCGATTAGTTCTTTCAAAAATATGTAATAAGGCCTAAACCAAGATAAATAAAGTTATGAAGCAATGTAATTCCTCTTTAAGAATGATGTGGTGAAACTTGTCTAAACATGCCCTAAGAATTTCAAATATCTTCCATGGTGTAGGATAACATATAAAATCCTTGCCCACAACCTCTTTTTCAATCATTGAAAATATTATCCAAGTGTCTAATTCAAGTGATGAACAGTTTGTAGCAGCAATGGGTGATTCAACTAACAGTCTCTTTTTAGGACTAGATCGCACCTTGGGAGGACTAGCTATACTTCTTTTGGCAGTTTTTCTAATATCTTTACAATGTTATCTTTTCAAAATGGGTAGTGTGGTCTACATGGAGTCTAATGAATCTAACTCTAAAGAAAATCCTATAATTATTTCCACCATGACCTTGAATAAAGAAAGTCTAGATGATGTACCTATATTTGAGTATAAATCAAAGAGTTGCAATCAAGGACAAGATTGTGTAGTCTGTCTCTTTGAATTCCAAGAGAATGAGAAATGTATAATTTTGTCAAACTTTAACCACAGCTTCCATACATAATGTATTGATATGTGGTTTTACTCACTCTACTTTTCCCCTTTGTAGAACTGTAGTGCAACCCTATTCATCTTCAAAGGTTAAAACAAAGGAGGAGGCATCAATTTCCCTAAGTAATATTGGAAGAATGAATGGTAGTGTTTATACCAATTTGATGAGAGGTCAGATGAGTTCTACTATGGTTCACTATGAGAACCCACCATATATTGTTTTATGGGTAAGAGAGAATGAGTTGTGTCAAGGACTACCCACTGGAAGACAATGACCACAAATTACTCTTCTTAGCCCTATCTTTCATACATGAATTTCTCTTTTTCTCTTTTTTTTCAATCTTTTTTGAACATTTTGACATGTTTTCCCTAAAAATCTCCATTAATGGAGGCTTTTAGAACCACATCAAAACAATGAGGACACCACATTGCTTCATGTAAACAATAAATCCTCAAAATGCATAGAGAGAGTCTAGTACCTCAAAATGCATTTGATTGTCTACCACTCACTCATGTGCATCATGAGAAAAGTGAGCACATAAAGGTCAACCATAAAAGTAATATTAGAACAAGTATGTGTTAGGTAGAAAATATTGCCAAATGAAATATCAACTAATAAAGAAATGCTATTGGTATTCAAAACAATACCCAGTTGAAAGAGTGTGGTTGTAGGCTTGGAATCAAGCATGCCAAACCTTTGAAAGCATGTCACTTTTGTTGACAAATGAAAATAACATGGAAGTATTGAACCTCAATACCAAGAAAATAGTATAGATGCCCAAGATTTCTCATTTCAAAAATCTCCATTGATGTTCACTAAACACTTTGAATCATATAGTGAGATCTACATGTAAGGACCAAATCATCTACGTATAATACCAAGATAAAAGTATACCCCTCCTTTTGTTTCCCTCATGCTATTAAGTGTAAACTATGGGATTGGAATGACAACGAGTGAAACTATAAGAGAGAGAAAAATAGTTCATCTCCTACCAAGCCCCACAGACTTGCTTGAGGCCATATAATGAATGTTGGATACTTTAAGAAACATAAAATTCATAAAAAAATCTCTATAGTTGATCCATATAGATCTCATCATGAATATTTCAATGCAACAATGCACTCTTTACATCTATTTGAAAAATTCACCATCCCTATGGTATTATTGTACAATAAGTAAAATGATGTGGAGGACAATGTTATGGAATATTTATGTAGTTGGATCATTTTGGGTAGAGTTGATTGTTTGTTTTATTGTACCTAATTTGATGATAGTTCTACAAGAATTTGTAATTAACCCAACTAATCAACATCTAGACCAATTTAATTGGGTTATGGCTTGTTTATTTCTAAAAATATCTGCTATGATATGTTTTTGTAAAATTTCTTGTGAACTCTATGCATTTTTTGTGGTCTGCATTATTTTTGTGCAGAATCTTGAGGTAAGTCACTTAGCACAGGTTGAGTGAGTTTTATTGTTTTATTATTTGGATTATGGAATATGTATGCAATTAGATCATTTTTGGTAAAGCTGATTGTTCATTTTATTGCACCTAATCTAATGACAGTTATATAGGAATTCGTAATCAAACTAGTTAATTAGTAACTAGACTAATTTAAATAGGTTATAGCTTGTTTCTTTCTAAAAATATCTTTTGTGATATGTTTTTGTAAAATTTCTTGTGAACTCTACCCATTTTTTGTGGTTTGTATTATTTTTGTGCAGGATCTTGAGGTAAGTCACTTAGCATGGGTTGAGTGAGTTTTATTGTTTTATTATTTGGATTCTAGAATATGTATGTAGCTAGATCATATATGTAATAAGCACCTTGAAAAAGATCTCTCTAAATATATAAAGATATACATGTTTAGAAGGAAATATAAAGTTATACATGTTTAGAAGGAAAAGAAAAAAATATTTACATGTGTACCTCTTCTCACCCTTGAAAAAATCACAGAGCAAGGGCACAACATGAAAATCAAATCGCAGAGCAAGGGCACAACAATAAAATGCAAAGATCACAAGGGCACAACAACCAAATGCACCAATCACAAGGGCCATGACAACATTCACAACTCTCCACCCTCGTAATTTAGAGATCTCCACCTCTTTTGTGTACAACTCTACAAAGTCAAAACAAATGTAAAATGATTTTTGTGTTTTGTTTTTTTGTTTTATGATTGCAGGGCATCACAATTATGATGTCAACATCGATATTGTGATGTCGTCGGGGACAATTGCAAAAAAAAATGTAAATGACCACAAATTACACCATCATCACAATTTGACCCTAAATATTGTAGTGCTTCCACTTCTTCATGTTTTCATACAACTCATTGAAATAATTGGTCATTAGGAGTATCATGAAAGATAGATTCCTACTATATATATTCTCATATAGATTATGAATGTATTCAAAATAGTTTCCTAGATAATTGAATCCAAGGGCCATATTTTCTATGTAGTTAGGGAGGCTTCCTCCTCATGGGTTGGAATAATCATTGTGGGGGTTCATAAGAGATTAAGCAAGAAAAAATGGGGCATCACTATGTTGTAGTCTTGATTGAGATAGAAAATATGAGGGGGAAGGTGGAGGAATATCATGATATGGAAGGAAATGGGAAGCATTTCTATGAAGGGGATCTATATTAACACATTTAAGAAAAAACTTCATAAAAAGCCCGAAGAAACAATAAAAACCAAATGTAATCATATTCATACTAACACTTGGTTTGTTTGAAACTAGTATACGCATAGACTTGCCATGGTGTTATATGGAATACCTCCAAAGGCTTATGGCACTGAGGAAAACATCCAATTTCTCAATGAATAAATCTTAGACTAGTTAACCAGTGAACTTATGAAGCTGAAATCTTGTCCCATCAGGCATGTACAAAATTGTTGACACAAAATTTTGCACCCACACTTGAGGTATGGCCCTCAAGAAACCTTGTGTAACATGGAACAAATTCCAAGTGTGAGACTTTTTCTTTAAGGTTGAATCTCTAGAGAAGGTTGACTTCCTTACAATTAGGATGTAACTAAACTACTACTTTGAGGGAAAAGGGAGAAGGAGATGCTAAAATTTAAATATTGAAAAGGAAAGGTGATGCACAGGATTGAAACTTGGTTATAACTATGCCTATGAATGCACTCAACATCAATGAAATACCCATGTGTACACTAGTCTCAACTCTAATGTACTTTCTAAGAACTTGTATAAAAGTTAAAACTAATCAAATGGTAAAAGGAAATGGATATTTCACTTATGCAAAAATTAACATCAAATTAAAACAACATAAAAGTCTAAGAAAATGGAAAGAATCATTCAAAACAAGGCAATAAACATGTACAAATTAATGAATGATAAGAAGAGGTAAGAACAAAGATATTTTATTAATGAAAGGAAAAGGAATACAATGCATAGCATAATGCTACTGCAAAAATACAACAGAGGAGAACCTAGAAAATATGTACAAAGCTATATTTTAAAAAGATGCTCAAATTACAATAGTATAGTTCAAAATCCTACCAATTGGAGTTAAGATTATAGAGAGAAAATCAAGAAAAAATCTAATTTTGTACAAAAAAAAATTATTGAAGTGACAGAAAATGGACCAATAAATGCTTCCCAAATCAAGAAAATCATGCCCATACCCTTTTCAAGTGGCAACATAGAAATAAAAAAGACTTACATCATGTCAAAAAGCCCCAAAAAGTAGTTTATAAATAAATATTGATCTCTTGGGTCGCACCACAGTCAACAAAGAATATTAATATAGGCACAAAAACACACCTCATTTTCTGCCCATGCACCATTGCACTGCATATTTCCTTCTGAGTAAAATACTTGAAATGTCATGCAGAGCACAAAAATACATCACAATGGAACATTGTAGGATGAAACCTTTGTCCTCTCAAAATTCATGTGATGTTGCACGAGCACAAGATCACAACTTGTACAAGATCACAACTTGTGCAAATTTGCAACATTGAATGAGAAAAAAAGGTGCTTCCTTCAATGCCCAAAAATACACTACAATGCAATATCACAACCTAAAAGCTCCTCTCTTCGATTTGACCTATAATCATGCCCAGGTACAAAAATGCACCACATTTTTTACATACAAATGACAAATGAGAAAAAATGTGTTATTTTGATAAGCCAACTTATTCAATGCACTCCTACAATGCTCAAAAGTGCACAATGTTTTTTTGTGCCTAAGAATGCTGAAAATACACAACTTTTCCTGGAAAAATTAAATAAAATTTAGCCCATGAAACATGTCTCTAATTGGTTATCTGCAATGGGCTAAAGGGTGACAAAAAATGTCAATAATTATCTCCTTAATGTTCTCCCTTCTAGTGATGAATCTATGGACACACAAGCTCCTAACCAAGTTAACATTTCTCAACCCATCCTCAATGTCAAATGCTACCCTCTTCTTATGGTTAAAGGTTTTCCTCCTCTAACCATTAAGGGAAAGTCTAGTGACCCTTGGGATTCTCAAGAAGTGTCTCACACCTATCATACAAGGAATAATCCTCAACCTACTACTTCTCTTCCATTTTTTCATCATATTTTTCCTCCTCCACCTAGTATTTCTCAAAATCTTGGATTGGATTCTGATTTAGTATTACAATCACTTAATACCCCCACAAAGATTTCTCTTTGGGAACTTCTTAAAACATCTCAAACATCTCCAACATACCATAAAGCCTTGAACAAGTCTTTACTCAATCTCACAATTTCACCTCCTCATCAAGATAGCATCAATGCCTTCTTACAATGCATGCATCTACCCCTATCCCACCTTTGATTGTGTTTACTTGTGATGATTTTCCTCCTAAAGAGATTCAATATTGTTATGATCCTCTTATGATAGATGTGTCTATTAATAAAGCACCACACGATATAATTTGATTGATAATAAGTATGTTTTGAATTTTTGTAGTATAGATATGTTAAAGGCTATGGACATTGACCTTTCTACTATTCAACACAATAAAATTCTTATTAATGGATTCAATAATAGTGCTAAGAAAACTTTAGGTATTATAAAGATACTTGTGAAATTTGGTTCAATGATCTTAAATACTCATATACATGTTATTCATAGACCTCTCGCTTACAACCTTCTCTTAGGAAGACCTTGGTTCCATTCTATGCATGTTGTTCCTTCAACTCTCCATCAAAAAGTTAGATTTGTTTATTACAATCTTATGTATACTCTTCATGTTGATGATTGACCTAATCCTTCTTTAAATGTAGAATATGTATGGGTTTCTCCTCCTACATAAGAAGTGAAGAAATCTAAACCTAAAGAAGACCCTTCTTCTTCTACTCTATTTGAAGATAATTGGGGTACATTAGATTTTACCCCAAATTTTATTGGAGAGTATAGAGTCAATTATCTTTCATTCATGATAACTCAAGTTGCTTCTCTCTTTACTAATGTTATATCTACTTCCATTCATGAGGGACCTATCAAACCTACACTACTACATTTGATACCAAATTACCATGGCAGGTCTATCGCAATTTTGGTGTCACAACTTGTCACTGTCAGAATTGTGATGACAACAAGTTACGATGCCAAAATTGTGACAATCCTGCCATGGTAATTTGGTATCAAATGTAGTAGTGATAGTATGCCCCTAAGTAATGGGGGCATTGTTAGAAAGTAAATTTTACCAAGGTAACTGAGGGGTGGGGGGTAGATTAGTTATAAGATCAATATATATTTTATCAACCTTATTAAACCTTAAGCATGTGAACAATACAACCAGCAACCATAAGAAGATACACATACACAATAACACCATATATGTTAACTAGGGAAACCCTTGATAAGAGGGAAAACCCCAATGGGGATGGTACCCACAAAATGATGTACTAATATATATATATATATATATATATATATTTCTTGTAAGAGGATGGACTCTATTAGGAGCCAATGAATTACATTTAGTACATATCAATCCCTATTAGGAGATTCCAATCCTATTAGGAGTTGTAGAAGGAAGATGGACCCACTATCCAAACAACTTCAGTGGAAAGACCATCAAAATCACTATCCAACTACCCTCTATATTATTCCTTTTAGAATAATAGAAATGAAACCAAACTCTACAACTCAAAATCTTTCTTTGTGATCTAACTATTCTAATACCACACCAAATGCTTCTCAAATCTCAATACCAGATATTCAAATTTGCATCACACTGATCCCTTTTATTGCTTAGATGTATTTACCAACTTCACATATCACTTGTACAATTCAAAATTTCACATGCTTCACACACATAGTCACACTTCATCATAAGGACACCGACCTTTATTTATACCATATCCTCAAAAGAACTCTTTGAGTTAGCCTTGAGAATTTCTCAATTAATTATAATATGACTTCATTAATATATTACAATTCATTACATCTTTTTACAATTACAAAACATTGTCAACTCAAAATAATTTCAAATTTTCACACATGTGACCTTGGACCTCATGTACTTACTGATGTCATCATCAATTTTTTCAACTATCACTTTCTAACTTTTCTCATCATGATTCTATCGATGTTAAGAGATACAATCAAAATACCAAAAACTACTTCTCAAGTACTTTGTATGCACGTTGTCCTATGTAAATCATGAATAACTCTCACATGTCTTTGACTTTCTATATGTGCACTTGTCCACTTCACCACGACACAATATAGAACATATCCTCAATTGTACTTGACCCCATCATTAATGCATAATTTCTATGACGTTGTTCTCTATCTCCTACTCTACCAGTTTTTACAAAAATAATACTATGGTGATATCAATGACAAACACAGTCATGAATGCAACATGTCAATCTTCCCAACTATTCTAGAAATGCTTAAGATATTCTCTCAAAGGAATACCATCAACATTCATGCTAACAATCTCCCTCTTTGGGATTGATGGCAATATAGATGAAAAACATCTAAGTTACGAGAATACCAAATCCAACTCTATTGTTGTTGTTGCTCTCATCTTATCAAATCCTCTTCATAAATCAAATTCTAAAACTTATAGGAATAACTCTCCATCTATGCTTCCTCATTCTTACATGGATGACATCAATTGTTTGCACTTCTCCCTCATTGATATAACTCAATGCGCTTCATCATCCTTCAGTACATCTCTCCCACCGCACACTCTCCCCCATACATAGGAGATTTTTTTAATGCAATCTCTCCCAGATTGACATCAATGAAAAAGGTATCATTATGTCAATCAATTGCTGAAAGTCTTAAACCAACTCAAGTTTCCAAAGACATTGTTTCATACCAGCTACCAAGAGTTCTTAATGACTATGCTCAATCACAAATACTCCCCCATACAGGAAGAATCAACATTTAGTCCAAATAAAAATTAGTGCTATGTACCACTAGACTAATGCATTATTTGTATCATCTAATCAAAAGTAGGTAGGGGAATAACCCAAAGTATACCTCATAAGTACTCAAATGTATCCTTAGAAAAAGGCTTTGTAAAAATATCTACAATATGCTCTTTTGTTCACATACTCTAATCTGATTTCTTTTTCTACAAATTTCTCTCTCAGAACATGATACTTAATTGATACATGCTTAGTATTAAAATGTAACATAGGATTCTTAGAAATTCTCACTATACTTGTGTTATCACAATATATGACAATAGGTTCTCAAAACTTTATCCCAATATCCTTCAGCACCAGTTTCATCCACATGATCTGATTACAATTATTTGTTGCCACTACATACTCCACTTTTGTTGTACTTTGTGAAATATAATCTTATTTTTTTCTCAGCCAAGAAACCAATCTTCCTACAAGGAAAAATTCTCCAAGGCTTGTACTCTTTATATCATCTATATTGCATGTCCAATCAACATCAATATATGCACATAGAGTAAAGATATTTAATATATTATACCATAACCCAAAATTAGGTGTACCCTTTAGATATCTGAACATTCTTTTCACTTCTGCATAGTGTGATTCCTTAGGGTCTTCTTGAAATCTTGCTACTATACCAATTGTATTTTTTTGATATGGTCTTGTGTTAGTCATATATTGTAAACCTTGAATCATGGATATGTACTTCTTCTACTCAACTATAGGTGTCTCATCTTTTATAGATATCTTGTCACCAATTATCATAGGTGTACCAATAGGCTTACAACTTTCCAAGCTAAATCTTTTCAACAAGTCTTTCAATAATTTAGTCTATGATAGAAAGATATCATCATTGTTCTGCACAATGTGTAAACCTAAGAAATATTACATCTCACCAATCATACTAATCTCAAATTCATTCTGCATTTCATTAGAAATTTTTCCACTTCATCATTATCTACAAATACCACAATAATCAATTACGAGCCATCTTCAATTTATTTCAAATATAAGTTGCTATCTGCAATACCTTTAGAAAATCTCAACTTTGGAAAATACTTCAAGGTGCTTGCTTTAGCCCATACAATATTTTATTCAACTTACATACCATGTCTCCTTCTACTTTCAAAGGAAATTTTTTAGCTTTCTCAATGTTAACTTCTTCTTCAAGTTCTTCATTCAGAAATGTTGACTTCACATCCATCTGATACACTTTGAACTTCTTACTTGCTACATAAGCCAAGAACATCCTTACTGCTTCAAATTTTGCAACATGTGCAAATGTCTCTTCATATTCTATACCTTCTTGTTGTGAATATCCTTTACATATCAATCTTGTTTTGTTTGTCACAACCTCACCTTGTTCATGCATCTTGTTTTTGAAAACCCATTTAGTTCCTATAACATTCTTTTCTTTAGGTCTAGGAATCAATTCCCATGTCTCATTCTTCACAATCTGATCTAATTCTTCCTTCATTTCTTGAATCCAATGATCATCCTTGCATGCTTTGTCTACACTCTTTGGTTCAACTTGAAAAATCAAACATAATTCTTCATGTACTATGTTTTTTATCATAACTCATTTGTCTTTGCTTCCAATAATTAGTTATAAGATCAATATAACTTTTATCAACCTTATTAAATCTTAAGCATATGAAAAATATAATCAACAACCATAAGAAGATACACATACATAATAATCTCATATATGTTAATTAGGGAAACCCTTGATCACAGGGAAAACCCTGGTGGGGATGGTACCCACAAAATGATGCACAAATATTTCCTTGTAAGAGGATGGAATTTTTAAGGAGCCAATGAATTAAATTTAGTACATATCAGTCCCTTTTAGGAGACTTTGAATCCCTATTAGGAGATTCCAACCCTATTAGGATTTGTAGAAGGCAGATGGACCCATTGTCCAAATAGCTTTAGGGGAAAGACCATTGAAGTCATTTTCTAATTGGCCTTTGTATTATTCCTTTTAGAATAATAGAAATGAAACTAAACTCCACAACTAAAAATATTTCTCTATCCTCTAACTATTTCAATACCACACCAAATATTTCTCAAATCTCAATACCAGATCTTCAAATTCACAACATACTGATCCCTTTGATTGCTTACATGCATTTACCAACTTCATATATCACTTGCACAATTCACATTTGTACACACATCACTCACACAGTCACACTTCATTGAAAGGTAAATAACTTTCCTTTATACCATATCCTCAAAATAATTCTTTGAGTTAGTCTTGAGGATTTCTTAAATAATTATAATAGGACCTCATTAAGATATTACAATTCATTACATATTTTCACAATTACAAAACACTATCAAATCACACTAATTTTAAATTTTCACATGTGAGACCTTAGACCTCATGCAGTCATTGATGTCATCATTATGCTATACACTATCACTATCTAACTTTTCCTATCATGATTCTATCTCTATTAAGAGATACAATCAAAACACTAGAAACTACTTCTCAGATACTCTGTCTGCACACTATCTTTTGTAAATCATGGGTAACTCTCACATGTCTTTGAATTTATTTATGTAAACTTGTCGAATTCATTAGAACACAATGTATAACATATCCTCAACTATGCTTAACCTCATCATCAATACACAGTTTGTACGACCTCGTTCTCTCTCTTCTACTTTGCTAGTCTTTATAGAAACAATACTATGTGGACATCAATGACAAACATAGTCATGAATGAAACATGTCAATCTCCCCAAATGTTCTAGATTTTCTTAGGATAGTCCCCCAAAGGAATACCATCATCATTCATCCTAACAAGCATAAGCATTCTTTCAACACCATTGATGCTAATATATTAGGATGTGCACAATAAAGTGATTCTTTGTCCACATCCTTTCCTTTAACGTCTTCTACTAATAAAGAGATCATTTTTCCTAAACTTATTTGTGCTAAGGTGATTACTACACCTAAATGTAGAAAGAAATATATTAAAATACTAATGAATCTTCCATTTTACATGTATCATTATTATCATGATCACTCTACTAATGATTGTCAAGCTTCACATTACAAGATTCAACAACTTTTTGATAAAAAGGTTACTCGTATATCTCCTTATGAGGAGATCTCAATTAATACACATTTCTTTAAATAACATATAGGTCCCTATTATGTTGGTCTACATCATGTATCATTGTTAGCTTTTATCTTGGGTACTCATTGTCATACATGGTTTTCTTTGTGAGTAGAATAATAGGTCCTTTTTTTTCTCTTGGTTCCTATGCTTGGGGGCAAGGGAATTTTTTCTATATTTCTCATTCTTTCAAGGATCCACTATTTCTTGTGCTTAAGTGTTTTTTTTATCATGTCACTTATAATCTTATATTATTAACAAGTGAGTTTTCATGGTAGATAGATTACTTACCTTGGAGACTCATAATAGTGTGATATCCTTTCCAAGGATTTACTTTTTCATTTATTGCATGATTTCCCATTGAACTCTACCCTTCCATGGCCTCATAGGAGTTCTGATCTCTTTGGTTTGGACTAGGTGTTGCTTATGGATACTATATTGATGCTGAAATTTCTTTATCCTTCTAAATCACTTCCTTAAGATGCCAAAATAAGAAATTATTTTCCCATCTTAAGGGGAGCATACATAGTTCCCTTATTTTCATATGTCTTGGATTTGGTTGACTAGCACGATACACACACTTGCTAGACCATTTGACCTTTCCTTGCACATCCTCAAATTATTCTCATGGAGTAGTAAATATGGATTCTGAGCACGGATTAGGGTACTTTAGCCTTGTGGGATTAGTATGCTTCCTAAGCTATCCTCAAATCTATAAATTGCTACTTTGACCCTCCTTTTTCCACATATTTTCCCTTTATATATTAGGCATAATTCTAAAGAATGGATTATTTGTAGGAAGAGAGCATCCTTGACATTCTCTCTCTCTCTCTCTCTCTCTCTCTCTCTCTCTCTCTCTCTCGCTCTCTCTCTCTCTCTCTCTCTCTCTCTCTCTCTCTCTCTCTCTCTCTCTCTCAAATATGCTAAATCTTGTCTATGGGTAATATATAACAATTTGCTAAGTCCCATACATAAGTAACACATTGTAATGCCCCACTCGGGAACCCAAGAGAAATAAACCTAAGATGTTACAATGTTCACTGAACTATTTTATTTTCTAAACTTTAAACAACATCAAGATACTATTAATGCGGAAGCAATATGAACATACACATCAAATACACATAATCAATTACAGATATAGTTTCAATTCCTCAAGGGTTCCTTTATATTGAGTCACATTTAATAATTTAAAATTAATTAGTTTAAGTTCCAAGTACAATGTCTCAAGATCATAAAGAAATAAAAAATACATAATCGCATAAGCAAATTCATAAGTATAACTAATACAATGAAAGTACATCCAATAAATAACATCCACTACACATGTCGCAAGGTATGTGAGAATAGATACAATACAATAGAATACATGATAACATATATACATCATCTGAAAAGAAGTCTCTGAGATAAGAAATAAGAATGATAAAGGTACATCTTCTGCAATGAACATCCAACAGCTGGCAATGTGAGGGGAACCCAAATGGTAAGAAGGCACTACCTCCTGACTATGTGGTTACCTAGTTAGGCTTCCACTCCCCTCTGCAGGGAAGATAATGAACAATCCTCATACGGCTAATCAAACATAAAACTTTCCTAGGCAAGGAATCCCTAATAGCCAAAACTACCTCAAAGGTAAAACATGCTACTCAAGAAGATAAGATAATCCAAAAAGAAAGAACACTTTATCCAATACCGACACCACATAACCAAACATCATACACAAACCAAGTATAAACCAAATACCAAGATCATAACCTAAAGTCAATGAAAGATATCCTCCTCAAGTCAAGAACCACATGTCAAAAGTACATCATCCATGAATTCACCAATCATCATCAATGAAAGTAAATAACCACAATAAACACATCAACAATAAGTACACCACCAGAGGTACACAAAATCTACAGAGGAAACTCAAGCTACATACTAGGGAGTGTCATCACATGGCTGCTTGAGTTACCCTCGACTGGTCTCTCAATAGACCCCGAACCCTCAACCATTGAGTTACCCTTGACTGGTTACTCTGAACCCCAAACCCTCAACATGACACATGTAGAAACGAGAAAGCCCTCTCAAGAAGATAAGGCAATCATCCCATTCCCATCCTTAGTCTATACAAGCACTCAAGGCATAGGTGGGTCAAATATAGCTAACTTCTCTTTTTAGTGTGTTTCCCCCCAAGAATTTTAATTACTAGATTATCACTTATTACATAACTTACAATAGGTTACCCTGGCACTGACCACTTTGGGTCCCGAACCCTTACTGCAAGCCACTCCCAAAGACATGTACCTAGACAACCTCTCCTAACCACATAAATACACAGTTGTGTCCCATACCACAACACCCATAATGATCAAGTTCAGTTCCTTAGCAGACAACCTGAAAATAAGATGGTTCTCCCATCCAAGTACACATAAATGCTCCACAAAGTAAACCTTATAAGTATAGTTTTCAATTTGAATCACAAGACACATCATGGCATCCAGCCACATAAATGGTATAAAAGAAATTACACAAAGCCTCTGGTGTACATCCTAGACTGGTCAAACTCAGTCAACCCCAAAATTCACAAAGCATAGACAGTACATAGAAAACATCATAGTGTCACAGTTGATTTCATTTGAAAGCATATAGTTGAGTTAAATGTAAGGTTATAGTTTCAGTTCAATGTATGTTTCAAGTCAAATGTTTCATAATTCACCCTTACAAGTTAACCCACTCAGTCTAAATTTACCCTTATTGATTTAAGTCAATTTCCTAAAAACAATCCTAGAGTAATTTATTTAAATTATTAAAATAATACTGTTGATTCTTAAAGATATAATCTATGACTTTATCAGTATTAAATACATTTAACACTTAATTGAACATCTTATATTATTAATTGATTCTCATTAAATAAAATTTTAACTAAATTAATTAACAATCTTTAACTTTATTAATATTTATTAATTACATTCATTAATTAAAATTTTAAACAAATTTAATATAATTAAATAAGTATATATATAAATATATAATAATAAAAATTATTATTAAAAAATCATAATATTTATAATTAATAATTAATAATTTAATTTTAATATAAATTAATTTTAACTTATTTAAATAATATTAAAAATACATAATAATAATAAAAAATTTTAAAAACAACCTGCGGCTTTATAATAATCGTCGACCCTTATAAAGGGTGGCTGTTGCGGCAGGCCTAATGACACAGGGCTTGCGGCAGCTTGCTGACACAGTCCCTGCGCCAGCAGTGACTGCCGGCAGCATCATTAAAGGGGGAGTGGAGGAGGTCATGGCCCTCACCTCCCATCATTATTATTATTTTTTAAATGTTTTTTTAAAACTAAGTCAAATTCCCTTTAAAAAAACAATAATTCTGTTTATTAAAAGAACAACCCTCCCTCCAATAAAATTTAGATAAATTATTATATATGAAATTTTAAGAATTGTTTTTATAATTTTATAATCTTTATTTTATTAACATTTATAATATGTATTTCAATGAACTCCATAACAATATTATTTTTAATATATATATATATATATATATATAGGAAAAAAAAATTGAACCCTTCGAATTTTCAATCTAGGATTTTCATTTCCAAAAACAAACCCTTTCCAAATTTAAATTTCTTAATTCCATTTTAATTCAAAACCCAGATCTCGATTTAATACTAATTCCTTTCAATTGTAGAACGAGGTTATCTAAATAGTTTTTCAATCCCGATTCCCAAAAGGAATCAAATAGAAAATGATTTAGAAGAAAGGGTAGCAAGATTCATTCAATAAAATTTGAGAAAGCAATTTTCAACAAGCACGAAGAAGACAGAGATCCGAAAGTATTCTTACAATGGTTCATAAACCCTACCTTGATTTGATGCTAACAATCTGGTCAAACCCTTGCTAATCCAAACCCTTCAAAGCTTCCAAAGATTTCTTTGTTCCCCTTCCAAAAGTGTGTTCCCTGAAACCTGTGTGTGCAATAATGACCCGAAAACCCTCTAATATAAAATCTAATTACCTTTTAGGGTTTCTGTCACCACCAGTTCTAAATTAAAATTATTTAATTTAATTCTTTCATTCTTTGAATATTATTTATTATACCTTTCATGCACGTCAAATGAATTACTTTATTTAATTTTCCACTTAACTTTGCTTTATTTAATTTATTAACTTTTTAAATCTCATGCACACTTTAAAATATCTTTATTAAGTTCACATATTTTATCTTTTGATTAATTTCTTATATTTTAATCTCATACACGCATCATGCGAACTTAAATCTTTTTCATAAATTAATATCTTTTAACTTCTTAATTTATTTTTGAACATTTAATTTGATAAATATTTATTAACTTACATAACAATAATATTTAGCATTTACTTAAAAATGAACTCTAAATATATTATTATTAAATTAAATAAATATCATCACATTCTAATTTTATTCTTATAACTTTTATCTTCGAATTCAATTCTTTTTATTTAATTAATTTCTCAATTAATTAAATATCAAAATGTCATAATAATTTTAAATCATTAATTTAATCCTTTGATTAGACTTAATTAATAAAAAAATCATCAAAAACTAATAAAACAACATACGCACAAAAGACTCATGGGTTTTAAAAAGGGTAGACAGTTTGTTACGAGTCCTCCTTGCAGGACAAGTATTTTAGGCTATGGCTGAGATTAGACCTGATCATTATCTTCCCATTCTCACCATTTGAGTATTTGTAATAGGGCACGCTCATCTTGGCAATTCAGGGAAGTCGATGCCCAGTACCTGCATCCTACATAAAAGACAAGCATGTATATGTATATAAATATATCTAAAACAAACAGGCAATGGTAGGGAGTGGTGCATCATGTAGATCCCGACTAGCAGGTGACTACGACTCCCTCCCTTAACCACATAAAACACATCAAATAGAAAGATAAAATAAACACGTGCATCGTACACATGCATGTATGGGGTAAGTATCATAAAAATCACAAGTCTAATATCAAATGTGTACATATAATAATGCATCTTCATTAATACAAACATAATCATCATTAAAGACATTACGTTACATTGTTACAAAAGAAACCACATTTACTAACTAGGAATCATCAAAACATCATTAACAACACATGAAATGAAATCAACTAAGCAATTATAACAAATATATTTGTAATCCAAGTCATGAAATAATATCATAATATTGCAAATCCGATATCTCTAAAACTAATCAATGCATATAATCGACCTAAAAAAATTTGACAATGACAACAAAAATGTGATCTAGGGGCAGGGACTACATCCACCCCCCCTAGAATTAGGCTTACTCCTGGAAGCCCATTACTAAGAGACATGAATCAACTCAAAACTAAGGTCCACGGTTAGGGCAATTGGTCACTCTATGACCATATTGTTCACAAAAGTAGCAATCTCCACTAAAGCCTCCCTGAGCTCCAAGTGCATGCAACTGATAAAAACTACCAACACTAGCATCCTGACTGTAACCTTGAGGAACTCGATCCAACCTATTGTGCATACTACGCTTCCAGTTGCGATAGTTCCCTGACTATGAACCACCACTGTTACCATGGAAGAACTTCCTTCTCGGCTTCTCCTTATTACCCTTAGAGAAGTTAGGAGAATTTTTAGAACTTCTAGCTCCTTGAGACTGGTTATCCGTGAATGCTCTTGAATAAAGTGACCCTCTAGCATGAACACGTGGTAGGCCACCTTGACCTGAAGTCACACTCATCTCAACCAAAGTATCTTGCAATATTGCATCCTTAAGGGTTTTAGGTTGGAAAACCTTAACACCCCCAATGATGTTAGCATTAGGTCCTCTAATGAAATGTTGGACCATTAATGGTGAACTATCACTAACTCCTGCATAAGACATAAGCTCAAAGAACTTATGCTCATACTCCACCACAGTCTTGGTACCCTGTCTCAAGTCATGAAACTCATCTGCCCTTTGTAGTTGCCACTACTCTGATAGAAATCACTCACGGAAGTGTTCAAGTAACAACTCCCATGTGATAGTCTACATATTTATCCCAAGTTTCTTCTCCTCTATATTCCACCAAATCGCTGCGAAGTACTCTAAGTGGGTAATGGCATATCTTTCTTTGATGTTGGAGTCAAATTCTTGCATGGGAAAACATCTATCTAGTGTGATCAACCAATTATCAGTATCATATCCAGTACCTTCTCCATTGAAAGGTTTGATTTTGACCCGTAATAGGTCCTTCATCTGGATGGGCTGGCTAGAGTGCCATATGCTCTCTAGGTTCCTCCCTTTAGGACTCATGGACCTATCTCTATCTCCATGCTCTGAATGATGAGCTCTATCCTGCAAGGGCAGGCGTGTTAGGATCTCCTTGACCAAGTCTCTAGTAACCAGTCCTTCTATCTCAGCATCTTGCTTAATACTATTGTCCCCTCTAGCCTCTTCCTAAATAGGGTCCCCTGAATGGACCATGGAAGGGATACGGTGACTAACTCTCCCATGACTTCTACCACATCCTGAGCTACGACCCCTAGCAATGGATCTAGAACCAGAACTCATCTCTCCTACAACACCAAAACAAAACAATGACATCTAAGAATCCATCATAACCATAGGTTCATAACTTACTGACATAAAGCAATAATCCAAAATATTTTATAAGTTTTCTAGTTCTATGTTCATAATTTGTATTGTTTTAGAGTTTGTTGTTCAACAATTTGGTTTCAAGTTTGATGTCAATATAAGTTTTTTGTTTAAATAAGTTGCAAGTTTACTAATTGCTCAAGTGATGGTGCACATAATGCCCAGAGTTCCCAATGTTGAAACTTAGGCTCTGATACTAGATGTAATGCCCTGCTCGAGAACCCAACAGAAATAAACCTACATGTTACAATATTTACTGAACTATTTTTTTTAAAAAGTTTAAGCAACATCAAGATACTATTAATGCAGAAGCAATATGAACATACACATCAAATACACATAATCAATTACAGATATAGTTTCAATTCCTCAAGAGTTCCTTTACATTGAGTCAGATTTAATAATTTTAAATTAATTAGTTTTAGTTCCAAGTACAATGTCTCAAGATCATAAAGAAATAATAGATACATAATCGCATAAGAAAATACATAAGTATAACTCATACAAATAAAGTACATCCAATAAATAACATCCACCACACATGTTGCAGGGTATGTGAGAATAGATATAGTACAAAAAAATACATGATAACATATATACATCATCTGAAAAGAAGTCTCTGAGATAAGAAATAAGAATGATAAAGGTACATATTTTGCAACAAACATCCAACAGTTGGCAATGTGAGGGGAACCCAAATGGTAAGAAGGCACTACCTCCCGATCACGTGGTTACCTAGTCAGGCTTCCACTCCCACCGTGTAGGGAAGATAATGAGCGATCCTCATATGGCTAATCAAACATAAAAATTTCCTAGGAAAGGAATCCCTAATAGCCAAAAATACCTCAAAGGTAACACATGCTACTCAAGAAGATAAGATAATCCAAAAAGAAAGAACACTCTATCCAATACCGACACCACATAACCAAACATCATACACAAACCAAGTATAAACCAATACCAAGATCATAAGATAAACTCAATGAAAGATATCCTCCTCAAGTCAAGAACCACATATCAAAAGTACATCATCCATGAATTCACCAATCATCATCAATGAAAGTAAATAACCACAATAAACACATCAACAATAAGTACACCACCAGAGGTACACAAAATCTACAGAGGAGACTCAAGCTACATACTAGGGAGTGTCATCACATGGCTTCTTGAGTTACCCTGGACTAGTCTCTCAATAGACCTTGGACCCTCAAGCGTTGAGTTACACTGGACTGGTTACTCTGAACCCCAGACCCTCAACATGACACATGTGGAAACCAGAAAGCCCTCTCAAGAAGATGAGGCAATCATCCCATTCCCATCCTTAGTCTATACAAGCACTTAAGGCATAGGCTGGTCAAATATCTCTAACTTATCTTTTTAGTGTGTTTCCCCCCAAGAATTTTAATTACTAGATTATCACTTATTACATAACTTACAATAGGTTACCCTAGCACTGACCACTTTGGGTCCCAGACCCCTACTGCAAGCCACTCCCAAAGACATGTACCTAGACAACCTCTCCTAACCACATAAATACACAGTTGTGTCCCATACCACAACACCCATAATGATCAAGTTGGGTTCCTTAACAGGCAATCTAAAAATAAGATGGTTCTCCCATCCAAGTACACATAAATGCTCCACAAAGTAAACTTTATAAGTATAGTTTTCAATTTGAATCATAAGACACATCATGGCATCCAGCCACATAAATGGTATAAAAGAAATTTCACAATGTCTCTGGCGTACATCCTAGACTGGTCAAACTCGATCAACCCCAAAATTCACAAAGCATGGACAGTACATAGAAAACATCATAGTGTAACAGTTGATTTGATTTGAAAGCATATAGTTGAGTTAAATGTAAGGTTATAGTTTCAGTTCAACGTATGTTTCAAGTAAAATGTTTCATAATTCACCCTTACAAGTTAACCCACTCTTAGTCTAAATTTACCCTTATTGATTTATCCAAGAGCAATTTATTTAAATTATTAAAATAATACATGATGATTCTTAAAAATATAATCGATGATTTTATCAGTATTAAATACATTTAACACTGAACTGAACATCTTATATTATTAATTAACTCTCATTAAATAAAATTTTAACTAAATTAATTAACAATCTTTAACTTTGTTAATATTTATTAATTACATTCATTAATTAAAATTTTAAACAAATTTAATATAATTAAATAAGTATATAAAAAATATATAATAATAAAAATTATTATTAAAAAATCATAATATTTAAAATTAATAATTAATAATTTAATTTTAATATAAATGAATTTTAACTTATTTAAATAATATTAAAAATACATAATAATAAAACTTTTCAAAAAAAACAACCTGCAGCTTTATAATAATCGCCGACCCTAATAAAGGGTGGCTACCGCAGCAGGTCTACTGACACAAGGCCTACAACAGCTTGCTGATGCAGTCCCAGCATCATTAAAGGGGGAGTGGGGGAGGTCGTGGCCCCCACCTCCCATCATTATTATTATTTTTTTAAATGTTTTTTTTTTTAAATTAAGTCAATTTGCCATTAAAAAATAATAATAATTTTGTTTATTAAAAGAACAACCCCCCTCCAATAAGATTTAGATAAATTATTATATATGAAATTTTAAGAATTGTTTTTATAATTTTATAATCTTTATTTTGTTAACATTTATAATATTTATTTCAATGAACTCCATAACAATATTATTATATATATATATATATATATATATATATATATATATATATATATATATTATTATTATTATTATTTTTTTAATTTTTTTTAAAGAACGTTTACGATATTAGTCTAATAGGAAAAAAAAAATCGAACCCTTCAAATTTTCAATCTAGGATTTTCATTTCCAAAAACAAACCCTTTCTAAATTTAAATTTCTTAATTCCATTTTAATTCAAAACCTAGATCTCGATTTAATACTAATTCCTTTCAATTGTAGAATGAGGTTATCTAAATAGTTTTTCAATCCCGATTCCCAGAAGGAATCAAATAGCAAAAGATTTAGAAGAAATGGTAGCAAGATTCATTCAATAAAATTTAAGAAAAGCACGAAGAAGACAGAGATCCGAAAGTATTCCTACAATGGTTCACAAATCCTACCTTGATTTGATGCTAACAATCTGGTGAAACCCTCGCTAATCCAAACCCTTCAAAGCTTCCAAAGATTTCTTTGATCCCCTTCCAAAAGTGTGTTCCCTGAAACCTATGTGTGCACTAATGACCCGAAAACCCTCTAATATAAAATCTAATTACCTTTTAGGGTTTCTGTCACCACTAGTTCTAAATTACAATTATTTAATTTAATTCTTTCATTCTTTGAATATTATTTATTATACCTTTCATGCACGTCAAATGAATTCCTTTATTTAATTTTCCACTTGACTTTGCTTTATTTAATTTATTAACTTTTTAAATCTCATGCGCACTTTAAAATATCTTTATTAAGATCACATATTTTATGTTTTGATTAATTTCTTATATTTTAATCTCATACACGCATCATGCGAACTTAAATCTTTTTCATAAATTAATATCTTTTAACTTCTTAATTTAGTTTTGAATGTTTAATTTGATAAATATTTATTAACTTACATAACAATAATATTTAACATTTATTAAAAATGAACTCTAAATATATTATTATTAAATTAATTAAATATCATCACATTCTAATTTTATTCTTATAACTTTTATCTTCGAATTCAATTCTTTTTATTTAATTAATTTCTCAATTAATTAAATATTAAAATGTCATAATAATTTTTCATTAAATTAAAGCATTAATTCAATCCTTTGATTAGACTTAATTAATAGAAAATTCATCAAAAAATCATAAAACAACATACGCACAAAAGACTCACGGGTTTTAAAAAGGGTAGACAGTCTGTTACGAGTCTTCCTTGCAGGACAAGTATTTTAGGCTATGGTTGGGATTGGACCTGATCATTATCTTCCCATTCTCACCATTTGGGTATTTGTAATAGGGCACGCTTATCTTGGTAATTCAGAGAATTCGATGCCCGGTACCTGCATCCTGCATAAAAGACAAGCATGTATATGTATATAAATATATCTAAACTAAATAGGCAATGGCAGGGAGTGGTGCATCGTGTACATCCTGACTAGTAGGTGACTACGACTCCCTCCCTTAACCACATCAAACACATCAAATAGAAAGATAAAATAAACAAGCGCACACATGTAAGTATGGGGTAAGTATCATAGAAATCACAAGTCTAATATCAAATGCGTACATATAATAATGCATCTCCATCAATACAAACATAATCATCATTAAAGACATTACGTTACATTGTTACGAAAGAAACCACATTTACTAACTAGGAATCATCAAAACATCATTAACAACACATGAAATGAAATCAACTAAGAAATTATAACCAATATATTTGTAATCCAAGTCATGAAATAATATCATAATATTGCAAATCCAGTATCTCTAAAACTAATCAATGCATACAATCGACCTAAAAGAATTTGACAATCACAACAGAAATGCGATCTAAGGGCAGGCACTACACACATCCATACATATATGCTAAATATTATATATGGGTAGTGTGTACAAACTCACTATGTCTCATATATAGGTAATGCATTCAAGAAAACATGTTAAGTCACATACACAGGTAACATATTTTTATTTTTATTTTTAAAAATTATGTGTTTCACAATGAGATATATATTTCTCATTGGAGAATTAATCAAACCCATTATCGCTTAGTGATTTCTCTCTTGTTATGATCTTGAAGTTATTAAGGGCTTAATCCCTTGGGGCTTGGTTGTTCTTGGTCCTTAACCACAATAAGATTATCTCATTTATTGTGCTCTATTTTACCAAGAGTTGGATCGAGTGCACACTCTCACTAAAGTGGGAGCTAAATGTACTCTCTTAAATTGAAAGCACTCTAATTTAGTGAAGGTTTAGCACCCATTTAATGTAATTCTATCATTTAAATGCATTTATTCTATATTTTTCTCCATTTAAATAATTAATTTGATCTCATTGGACCTTTTATTAATTTAAAATATAAATGAGTTTGACCATTATTTTTCTTAAATATCGTGTCCTCATTAATTAACTAATTTAAATTAATATTTAAAATATCTACTATAAATTAATATTATGTATTCCCTCTTATTTTATAATTTGGGGTAGATCTTTATTATTTCAAATTAATAATCCTTAATTTACTCTCCCAAGATATCTTATTATGACCAATCATTTATTACACTACTTTAAGATGGGTCTTACCTCATTTTAAAGTTTGAGGCATTGGCCACTTTGAGATCTTTGTAAAAAAGAACCTTCTTGTTTCTCTTTCACATTATGCATTCACAAAATCAATCCCTAGTGCTCAAGCCTTAAAGGTCCAAAGAATTTAAGTCTTCAAGTATTCTTCAAGAAAACTCCTCCTTTGCATATCAAGGATTCAAGAATTTAGGCAATTGTGGGAGCCATCTTCAAGATCTCCTTTAATCCATTCAAGATCCTTTGTTGCATCTTCTACATCTATTCATATTCATCTTCTTGATCCAAATCAATTAGTGATGTAGTGAAAATTTGGATGTACTAAAAAATGAGGTGATCCATAACCAACACACAAACACACAGCAAAAAAAGAACAAGAGGAACATGATTCAAATCCAAAGAGACAAAATTTCACATATTTGAATCAAGAAGTTTACATTCAGCATTCCCAGTTCTATGACCTCTAGGTTATGACCATTACAAAGAAGAATACATCTTTCAAAGAAGAACAAATCTTCCAACTCAAATATAGACTTCTATCTCCATGCTAAGATTCCTCAACTAAAATGACTTCTTCATGACTCCCCACATCTCCATGCTTGAACAATAATCCACTATCGAATAATGATGCCTAAGATTCTAACTAAGACCCCTTTAAATACTTGCACAACCACAAGTCGACCTGTTACAAATTACCAACTAAATAAAACCTTACATTAAATGCATAACCAAGTCACAAGTTGGCTCTCAATAAATATTAAATACCCATCACGCAATTAAATATGTGCACGGTAGTTCCAAACTAGAACTAGGCATAGACAACTTGGCCAAAGAAGGACCAAGACAAATACTAGCACTCGCCATATACAGGAACACTTGGCACCAACATGAACACTTGGCACATGAAGGAGCACTTAGCCAATACTAGATAACTTGGCCAACACTACAACTCAGCAATCACTGCAACTCAAAAATCATTGGCTACCAACCAACTTAGCACTTGAAAGATCACTCAAACAATACTGGCAGAATAAATGGGATAACATGCAAACCAATATGTTAACACAATTTTGAAAAACTTCAAATCAACTGATACTAAAAATTTACCGGCACTCAACAATTGTTGTAACTCAGCGGCAACCAAAAAAATTAGTGGGATAACATGATGACTAGGATGCTCCTCCATCGGACTACTGAGGTCAATAGAAAAAGCCTCAAATGCTCCTGCATCAAATTCCCTAAGTAAATAGAAAAATGTGTCCAATAGTTTGTTTCCAAAAGAAAATTCTACACTCATCTTCATCTTAACAAAAGGTTTCCACTCCATCATGGATAAAAGATCAAATCTAAAATTCAACCATCTATGCTTCATCCATCCAAAAAATAAAATCTCATCCAACCAATCAACATATAGACTCAACTAAAAATCATACTACTTCATCTACAACCTATCATCACCATTGTCCATAACAATATCTCCATACATGAAAACTAGATCAATAACAATATCTAAATAAAAAACCCAATTAGCAATAACATATGAACTCAGATCCATCATAGAAAAATCATATAAATCTATAGTATAGAAATGATCCACCAAATCAATAGTAAATGAATCCATATTAGGTACATGAAACAATAACCCTATGTCATCCATACTCATAACAATATATATACTCATTCTTCTAATGACATGTAGTTTAGCTACATTATCAAAATCTACATCAGTAGTTACATCCATATCCTTCAACATCTTAGCAACAACATATAAGTTCAGATGCATATCAACAACAACAACATCATGTAAATCCACATCAAAAACATCTCTAAGACCCTCAACCATATTACCAGAAAGTAAATCCACCTTCATACCACAAGCAACATCCATAACAGAATGAACGTATAACTCCAGATCAGCAATGAAAACAATAGATAAGTCCTTAATCACATCCATTTCAACATTAACATCATCTTGAACAATAGTAACATCCAATTGTAAGGAAACTTATAAGAAATAATATAACCATTTCCACATAGCCCATAATAGATTTGAAAACTGAATACGAAATTAAAATCCACATGCAAGAGAATAAATAACACACTTACAAAAATTGTGACACAAGATATACCCTAGGAAACCCTCATCGAGGGATAAAACCTAGCCCCCAAAAGCATCCATCACCATGTATTATTCAACAAAAATATCATTACAATACAACCATGGGAGCCTTCAAAGCTATAGCCACAACTAAGCAATCCATGTGAACAAACATGAATCCACACATCCCACACCATGCTTCCAACCTTCACAAATGATCCCTTTGCTAGCCTATCAAGCCTTGTCCTGCTTGACTCTTTGCCTTTTTTCCTCTTGTCTTCTCCTTACAACAACACTACCCTTGTGGCTGCTTATATAGTATCAAGTCCCACAAAAAAAACCAAGTGGTATTACATAAACCATGTGCTACCTAACCCATTGACCCCTCATTTAATATTGGATTTTTAATTCTTTTCTCCAATATTAAATAATGACATGAAATTTTATCACAATGTTACAATAAAACTCATCAAGTATATCCCATGGGAATATTTACAAGTTGCACATCCATCTAGGTGCAACATTACATGATAAAATAATATAATATAATATAACAATATTATGCAATTTGGACAACACCCATTATCTCAACAATCTCCCACTTGTTGTATACATTGTATAGGGTCAATCCATAGCCACATAAATGAACAAGGGAACAATCCCTCCCAACACATCCACCATCATAGATCAAAGTACATGAAGTGCTCCATCCTTGTACCTGCAATAAAATCAAAGTATCTAGCATCTCACACATGAATGATCTCACCTTCTACTGTGCCATTGCCATCGAACATACATAGAAGCCATCCAAATTGAAAGCAACCCAACCTATCACATTAGAAGATCATAAAATCATGTACCAACTAAAATTCCAAGCACAAAAATTATATCCAAAGGTAATAACATGTATCTATAATTGTCGAATATATCCATAGCTGAAATAGCACCCACATCAAGTGCCAAACCCATCCAACTATAAATACCTTCAAAGGTATACCAAGTGAATCTCACATCATCAAGATATCTGATCTATAATTTGCAATCACAAGCCTCAAGATTAATACTTGCCACATATATACCAAGAAGCTCCCACTGCAAAAGATAATGTCAAATCTATAACCAATTTACTCACAACATCTCAAAGAAGTGAATCCATGTAGTCTCAAGGACATCCATAACACATAAACCAACAACTTGCAAGAACAACTCTCATAACAAGTCTCCAATGCTCTCCCAAGCTCTCCACAACCAACAAAGGAAAGAGATAAATGAATAACCATGTCATCTCTCGCATGACATATATGAGGACAAACTAGTGATTACAATCTCTAATCAATATCAAATCCAATGTAAGCAAAACCAAACATCTAGGAAGATAACCAAGATCAAAGAGAAATCATGCAAATCATAACTTGTATCATGTCCTTCTATATACACCTCTAGATGTAAACTGTGCAAGTATGATCTCCTCCATAAAAACCCAACCAAGAAGCTTCAACAACACCCAAACCATACCATATAATTAATCATGGATGTAAGCCTATCACAAGAAGATCAAGCTCATAAACCATTCCTAATCCAAGGAATATGCCCAATATAAAACCATCTCCCAAACTCAACCAACATAACCAATGCTAAACCATCTCTCAAATGAACCCTCCAAAACTATCTCATGTACCATAGCTTAAGATCCATATCCATGAAAGAAAAGCATAAATATAATGCACCTAAGAGAAACAATGGGCTATACCTCTCAAGTAGAAAATTTCCAAGTAGACCAAGAGTAGAGAATGAGAATTTTCATCAAGATATCCAAGTCTCCAACCAAGATTCATCTAAGAAAAATCTCCTCTCAAGTCCATATGAGGTGAATTCCCCTTAGACTCTCCTATTGAAACCATCAACCGTCCCAACAAATACTTCTCTAATCTAAGAGAAATCAACATCACCATCATCTTTGTGTATCCACGATAACTTATAACCAATCAATCCATGCCAAATCCAAATGCAACATAGCAATATCATGAAGTATTGAACTTATGATCAATGTACTCAATACCAAGAAATTAAACCAAGATCAATGTCAAAGTTCCAACCATGGCCTCAGGAACATAAATATAACAACATGATTTAACCATGTCAACAAAAGAGATAGTATACTCCATATGAAGATACTATAACATGTCAACACTCTAAACATGTATCAAGAGTATACCATGACATAGTAATCAAACAATCCTCACACTAAAGATAACATGTCAAATGAAAGCATAAACCACACCTTTACCAAGAACCCTATAAGTCTTCAAAATGTAACCGTCTCCACACACCATAAAGAAAACCAAGAACCCCATGAGTCCTCAAGATCTAACTATCTTCACATACCATGAAGATAACTAAGTGCACCATGAAAATTTCAAAGATGCTTCTGTAGCAACATGATCTAAGACAAATCTCCAACATCTAGAAACACTCAATAAATATATCAATGCCAAAAACTCTCACTCAACCATGGTACCAAGTCACCCATGACATCATGAAAACAATCTCCTACATAAGATCCTGTAGGTCTACACTCACACTACCAAAGTTTTAGTACCAAGTAAAACCAAGATCTCCAAACCAAGAAGATATAAACCAAACCAGGAACTAATTCTACACTGTCACCTCATCACTATCACAAGCTCCCACTAAACCATGTATCGAAGCTATCTATGACATCATGATGAAAAAACTATCATCTAACATGGGAATCAACCAAGGCATCGAACCATCAAAGAATTCAAAGTGCACATCATGAGATCCTAAACAGAAACCAAATAACCATGTTCCTCGACCAAGAAGATATACCACCATAACCAAATCAAGAATCCAAACCAATAAACATCAAGGATGTACCTATATATCCAATCATGTCATGCCAAAATCCATGACACCATGATCACATATGTGAATTGAGCAACTAACTCTATATGTGTCCAACCTATTAGCATAAAATAGTCAACCACAATCCTCCACCATGACTATATATGATAACATCGCATCCCTTCTACATGAAGAAAAATCATCAATTCATGTAACTTAAGACATAGACAACCCAAATATAAGCCACCAATCTAAATATGAATCAATAATAAAAGATCAATAGGCAAAGACAACCCATAACCAAGCCATAAATATAACCTGTAAGTATAGATAGCTTACAACACTACACAACGTGTAGACCCAACAAGTCATCATACACATCCAAATTAAATACTGATAACCATATCATCATGAGATCAATCTGAAATCTAAACTGAGTAGATAATGACATCAAATCCAAATCTCCAAAATATACAATGTCATTAACTCACAATGTTACCATAGTCAATATATACCATAAATTGTTTAGATAAATATATCACCAAATAAAGCATGCCAAGCCTGCACCAAATCTAAACCAATGTGTAGAGCTTTCCAGGAGCTTTTTGTTGACTACTTGAAGTCCAAAATTCAACTTTGTATGCCCAAGTTATGCTCTAATCTATGTTCAAAATAAATAACATCTTATTTTTAGACTCTTAAAACTTGACAAAATATCAAAATCACAAAACCAAAACTATACCAAATTGTAGTGCTCTGAATTAACTTTCCAAGGCCTATAAGAAGTCTAAAATCTAATAGCCTAAGATAAAGTTATGGTTGTTCTACCATTTTCACTGTAATTTTTCATTTTTTAAATTTTTTTTGTGACAAAAATTCTAATGGGATTAAATTTGATGGCCATCCCAGGCTGAAACTGAAAAACTCTTTCATTTCCTCTAAATATGGCCAAATTAGGGTATATTATATGTCAAAATTTATGGAAACATTAACCCAAATCGAAAGGTGAGGTTTTTTTTTTTCCCTAGGAGGTCATTTGTACAAGCTACCCCCTAAAACCCTCATTTACATGAAACATCCAAAAAACCATTTTGTCCAACAATTTCACATGCCCAAAACTCTACCAATATCTCATCACAACAACAAATCCAAAACTCTCAGATCTACAATAAACAACTCATATATCTTTCCCTTTCTTTTATCCTCTCATGCATTTCCATGGATTCAATCTAGGGTTACAATAATAAAACCATAGCTTTGATAACACTTATAAGGAAACTTTCAAGAAATAATATAACTGTTTCTACATAAGCCATAATAGATCTTAAAATGAATACAAAATTAAAATCCATATGCAAGAGAATAGACAACATACATACAAAAATTGTGACACAAGATATACCCTAGGAAACCCTCATTGAGGAAAAAAAACCTAGCCTCCAAAAGCATCCATCACCATGTATTATTCAGCAAAAATATCATTGCAATACAACCATGGAAGCCTTCAAAGCCATAGCCACAACTGAGCAATCCATGTGAACAAATATGAATTCACACATCCCATGCCATGCTTCCAACCTTCACAAATGCTCCCTTGGCTAACCTATCAAGCCTTATCCCGCTCAACTCTTTCTCTTTTTTCCTTTTGTCTTCTCCTTACAACAACAACTACTCTTGTGGTTGCTTATATAGTAGCAAGTCCCAAAAAACCACCAAGTGGTATTACATAAACCATCTGTTCAAACCATGTGCTACCTAACCCATTGACCCCAAATTTAATATTGAAATTTTAATTCTTTTTTCCAATATTAAATAATGACATGAAATATTATCACAATGTTACAATACAACTCATCAAGTATATCCCATGAGAGTCTTTACATGTTGCACATCCATCTAGGTGCAACATTACATAATAAAATAAAATAATACAATATAACAATATTATGCAATGTTTGCAACACCCATTATCTCAACACCAATTCCTTACCAACATAAGTGAAATTCTCCTCTTCAACAATCTCATTGCGCACAACAAGATGCCTTACAATTTTCATGTCAGATCTATCCATCTACTCATGAAAACCAAAAGATACTTCATCAATTTCAGCAAAATCATCATGCCCTTCCATGATCTCTCTTCTTATCTTTATAATCTCTTTAATTGGCCAAACATTTAGTGCCTCTCCCATTTGATTTCTGTAAGTCATCCTGATGGATGCAACCTTTTTGATCTCTCCTTGAGAAGGGATCATGATCGGGACCATGAGTGGTCTACACCCTTGAGGTGATTGGATTTATGTTACTGTATCCATTGCTTTGATTATGCTTATGGCTAATTTATGAGATTATAATGTGTTAGATGGTTGACTAAGGTTTGTGCCAATTGTTACTAGGATCAATGTGGTATCATGATGTTGTTTCGTGATTACCTTGAGATGTGTGTAGAGATTGCACTGTGTATAATTATCTTACTATACGGGACTAGGTTCTTGTAGTAGTGGTTAGTCATGTTCATGAATGTGTTTTCTTATGTGTTTTAAGTGTCTTTACATTTTATTTAAATAATAATTATTTAATGCTTAAATAATTAGAAATGGATTGTCCATGTTGGATTCATTCATTATGTGATGTGGATATTTACCTTGTTATATTTTGATTCTAGAGATAATTGTTACTCATGTCATGTTTTACATTTGAGATGACCTAAGGGTCATATGTTATACTTTGATTTTAGTATCATAGATGTTAGACCACTATGTTGTTCAGTTGATCACATTTGCATGATGATTCCATTTTGAGATGATAATATGTTTTATGATGATATCTAGATATTTAGTATTTGGATATATCTCTAATTATTTTATGTGATGGATTTAATTCTATGGTTATTTACTTCATTCTTGCTTCATTATGCTATATGTGAATGTGAGTGATGTAAATAGATTATTTCAACATAATTTAACCAAATGCATTTCTTGCTTCGGTTGAGTTATTATATGCAATTGCACTTAATCATGTATTTTAGTTTGCATGATTTATATCACTAGTAGTGGCACATGGAGTTAGTGATTCAACCATTCATATTTTACCAATATCATCCCTATATGGTCGATGTATCCTTATTCTAATTTATTAATTAAACTTTTCAATGATTATTGAATCTAAACTCATTTGCATTATGTGATTAGACTTGTGAGCATGCTTGTGCATTTAGAGGCTTGCATTTGTTGCAAAACTTGTTAAGGAATTCTAAGAATTTTGGGTTTTTGGGCTTTATTTTAATTAATTTTAGTTTCTAGAAGCTTTTCCATAGATGAATTCCAATTACTTGGACTAGCTTGTTTTCATTTGAGTTGATTCAAAATTTAACTAGTTTTCCTAGTTATTTACTTGAATCCATTATTCGCTTGAAAAGCGAATAAGTATCCAAAAAAAAAATTAATTCCTCACATCTCACTATTGAATTAGAAAGTTTGAGAGTAAAACCAAAAATCCTCTTCATGAGGATTTACTATTCTATTCATTGTGGGAGCTATGGGAGTGGGATTATTGTGAGATCGGTCTCGTTGTATCCAGTTTGGGGAGACCTTGGATTACTGTGATTTTTGGCTACTTCTGCGAGATTTTTATTTTATGGTTCAAATTCTTATTTTTCCCTTTTGGCTACGAGGTAGGGCTTCGGATTTTCCATTGTTATGCTAGCCATTTTTGCATACAGACTCCAAATCTAGATTTTATTTGATTTTTGTGGCTTTTGTGCCCTGAGACCAAATGGGTTTTATTTTCAAAGTTTTTGAGTTTTGAGGTTTTTACCTCATTTTGTGTGTCACCCAATTTTCTTGAGTTTTCTTGACATGTTGGTCGTGGACTTGGATTATCTGTAGGATGTCAATCATACCTTTGTTGCATCTTTATGGTAGCATTGGGATGCATTTCACTGCTATACTCCTGACTTTGTGTTTGGTTGAGTGATTTATGCCTCATGTTATTACTTCTTTTGGATCCTTCTTTTTATTTCATGGACACTAGGATTCGTGTAGAATCCATACTCCCAGATTGAGGTCGGTAGAGTGAGTTCATGATGTTTAGTCTTGTTGCATCATTGGGATTCATGTAGAATCCATACTCCTGGATTAAGGCCGGTTGAGTGATTTCATGATGTATAGTTTTATTATTTTTGGGATTCATGTAGAATATATCCTCCCCAAATTACATTTGATCGAGTGATATTTTGATTGTGTGCTCATCCAATCCTTGGGTTATGATCTTCATGATGGTGGTGAGCCACCCATGAGAACATGCACGTGCATTTTTTGGGTGACTTGTGAGGTCCAATCTTCCCTGGTACTTCTGGGAGTTATGATCATTTAGGGTTGAGTTTTTAATATGCATGCCTACGAGAACTCATCATTAGATGAGCATGGGTAGGGTGGGGTAGCACATGGAGGGGCTTCTATCTTGCAATCTAGTAAATATTTCTCATTGGTTGGTAGAGGAAGTTTTATACAAGTGATAACCAATTAAAATATTGGGTGGTAATAAATTTAAGATAATTAAAAAGTTGGGATTGTGGACTTTTCGTTGGGAAGAGCTACCACCTGGAGTGTGTGCCTTCCATTGGGGAGTGTAGTTTCCAATACTAGCTTGGGCTTGTTGATGCCAAGCGACTCTCCATGATGTTAGCCCCTACATAGTAGCTCATTGAGTGTCTAACCAGGACCTATTGTACTTGTATTATTTCATGATCTTGTTTTTAGTCATCATTATTGTCTGATGTGAGTGTTAGCCATGAATATTTGTTTTTGGTGTGTTTTTTGTTGGATCATTATCTCCATCAGCATGACTGGAGTGGACCTATGGGTTTCATGTGGTTGGGAGGTGTAGCTAGCTTCACCACTATTGGGAACTGCTACACAAATGCATTCTATTGTCCTAGTGCAACTGTTTCTGTATGTTTTCACTTGGTACTTTGGGTTTCAGAGTATGCTTTCTTGTGATTTATGCTTTCATTGAAATGCTTGCATATCATGTTAAGATGATGTTAGTTTATTTGATGCATTCCCTTATTTTATTTTTTAGCATACGATTAGATGATGTGATTTGCTTATTTAGATTTTCATCTAGCAATTTAGTTTTCAAGTGTCTATGCCTTAATTTGTGGATCTGATACTCCTGATGTGGAGGGAATTCATTTCTTATCTTTTTACCTTAATGTTTTTTTGGCTTGTTGTCTTGGTTCCTCGCATGAAGTTATACTTTCTCATGTGAGAGTGCAAAGGTTTGCATGGTGTACTAAGTTTCCTCGTGCAACTCATGGTATATCCCCGTGCGAAACCCCACACTAGTGCAATGCTTTTGATTGTTGATCTTGACATTTCCTTGCGTAGCTTTGTGTACTTTCTTGTGAGAATAGGTACTTCTTCACATAAGATTGTCAGTTGTAATTTCTCTTGCACAAAAAATAGGGGGCATCTCTCCTATTTTTTGAAGAATGCAATTTGGAATTTTAAGTACCCTTTAGGAATGCTCTTGTTGCCATGCTTCGAAAAATCAAAGTTTTTAGTTATGTTGTCATCTTGGATTTTTGTCGTTAGTTTGAGTGTGTCAGTTTGGTTGTGGCTTCTGGAGATTCAATGGTTTATGAGATTGTTGGTAAACTCTTATGTTATGATCCTTCTAATCCCTATATGATGTTGTTATGTGCATTTATACTTGTTAAAAAAATATTCCTTGTTCCAAACAATCTCTTGGCTTGGATTGAATCCTTGTTCCAAAAAATCTCCGGGTGGGGCATTACAAAACAACCTTCTTTCTAATCCTCAAATGCCAACTCAAATCAAAATTTTCTAGATCATCAATCCTTTCATGTAATTCATCCCAAAAAGAATCATAATCATTTCTCTCAAAATCCTTAAGATGTCTTCCACTTTCTTGTGCTAACGCAATAGCTTCTACTTTGGCTGCAAGTTTCCTCAACATGGCAAATAATTCTAGATTAGCATCTCTCCTTCCACGAAACATCTTTTCATAAACAATGATTGAACGAAAAGTCCTCTACAAGTGCAGGCCAAATTCACATATCTACTACCCTACACAAAATTCACCAATTAGCTAGGACTTTCCAAAATCAAACTCTTCTTCAATAAAATTTTAACCAATCTAAGGTCCTGGTACAAACTACCTCACACTTCAACAATCTGCTTGCACACTTAAGAACAACTAATCTCTAATACCACCTACTGTAACGCAAATCCAGATGTACCCCAACATGAGGTGATCAGGAAACCAACACACAAACATAGTGAAAAAAGAACAAGAGGAATGGGATTCAGATCTAGAGAGACAAAATTCCACATATTTGAATCAAGAAGTTTGCATCCAACATGTCAAGTTTTACAACCTTCCAGGTTATGGCCATTACAAAGAAGAATACATTTTTCAAATAAGAATAGATCTTCCAACTCAAATGTGAACTTCTATCTCCAAGCTAAGACTTCTCAACTAAAATAACTTCTTCATGACTCTCCACATCTCCATGCTTGAACAATAATCCATGATCAAATAATGATGCCTAAGATTCTACCCAAGACCCCTTTAAATGCTTGCATGACCACAAGTCCACCTACTAAAAATTACCAAGTAAACCCTTACATTAAATGCATAAACAAGCCACAAGTTGGCTCTCAACAAATATTAAATACTCATTACAAAATTAAGTACACTCAAGGTCAGCCCAAACTAGAACTAGACACAGATAAATTGGCCAAAGAAGGACTAAGACAAATATTGGCACTCAACACCTACAAGAACACTTGACACCAACAAGAACACTCAACACATGAAGGAACGCTCAACCAATACTGGAGAACTTGGCCAACACTGCAACTCAGCAACCACTGGCTACCGACCAACTCAACACTTGAAAGATCACTCAATTGATACTGGTAGAATAAATGGGATAACACACAAACTAGTATGTTAACATGACATTGGAAAAATTAAAATCAGCTAATACTAAACATTTATTGGCACTCAACAATGTTTGTAACTTGGCACCAACAAATATCAGATTTACAAACAAGTTATAGATCTAAGTACCCTTTTGGCTTCTTATAGATTTGTGAAATCAAAATCAGCATCACACTCAATCCATGAAGGTCAATCTTGTAGGCCTTGATGTGTCAAAGACAAACATTTTGGCCCTGATTAGGGAGGTTGCCCTTGATAGATTGTTGAATGATTTATGGGTTTTTTCATCTTGTAGTTTTTCAGTCTAGATTGTGGGAACCATCCTTTTCAAAGGTCATTTGACATCTTGTTTATATGTTTGTATTTCACAAGGTAAGTTTATGTTCCCTTTTTATTATACACATTTTTAATTCCTTGCACTTAACTCTAGCATTGCACATCTACTTAATTTCTCTTCATAGTTCTTGCTACATTAGGGTTTAAAGGACTTTTTCATTCTTTCTCCAACCCTATAACCATTGGATAAATATTTGCATTTGTGCTCCTTGATCACTTCATTGGCATTAATCTTCATAGATCTAGTTACCATAGATTTGGGATTGAAATGATCAATCACCTTAGCTTCCCTTTGAGGTATATAGTTAATCAACCCCACTATCCTCCCTTAAAGTGTGAAGCAGTTGAGACCTATTCCAATTGTTTCACATTTTCCCTTGTACACACTATAAATAAGAGTAGAGATTTGTACCAATAGACTCAATTCAAGCTTATGAAATAGAGGGATATAGATTGAACTAACATCTTCCTTATTACTCAAAATAATGTCATAAAGTATACCTTTAGTAACATATATGCATCTACATCATTTAAAATGTTTGTATTTTGATTCAACTAAATGTATTCTTTCTTGGTCATTTGAATGGATACATTTGACTTAAAAGAAAATAATCACTACATCTACAAATGGTAAAACCAATCCAAGCTAAGCTCATAGGAGTGGTTTTCAATGCTACAGTACACTAATGTAGGAACATCCTAGGTGTAAGAGTAATCTTACATCACCCAAAAAAATATTTCTTATATGTTTCTTGAATAAGGGTTGTCTTATTACAGAGTTGTTTTTTTTGAAGGCTTTCTACTTAGTAAGTAAGTCATGCAAGTTTGGGATTTCCTAATTTCAAAGGTGGAGGTTCATCTTGAATATATTAGCCTACCAATTGAGGCCCAATTCCATATCATGAGTATTCATGAAGTTATTGCAGAGTGTCGTGTGCAAATTTGGTATAAAAACTTTAGGCTTAGTTTGGAAGGCCTTAGAGACCTTAGGTGGGCTCCAAAATGCAGTTGACTAGAGCTTGAGTGAGTGGGGCCCTATAGTTTAGAAGCTCAAGATTACAGAATGGGTTATAATAGCCAATGGTAAAAACGGTTCGCAAGTTATGGTCTTCTAAAGTTGGGCCAACTAAAATTTCCAAAATAAATATCATAATTGATTTGAGTTGACTCTATATGTATTTATAGGGTTGGTTGGCCTCAAGGGATAGAGTTTGATGTCTCGAAACTTCTTAGATGATCTAAAATAACCTATATAAAGAATGCCAATAGATTGTCTAGGAAAACTTTGGATGATAGTTCACAGCTCTGTGTTGCAAATTATTGTAAGGAAGATGCCCATGTGGGCTTGGATATTGTATTTCAAAATTTCATAATTCCACATTTGTGGTGATAATAAGAAGCCCATATTTTGTTCTTGCAAATTGATATTATTTCTTTTTTTATTATGTTTTTATAGTATTAAGGGGAGTACCCTTCATTAAGTGGTATCAGAGAAGTAGTTCCTAAGTGTGTGAAAATAGTGTCAAATGTGAGACAATTTTCACCAAGACCATGGTTTGAGCTAAGCACATAGATAGATCAGCAATTGTGAGGCAATCTACACTAGGGTTTCAATGAAAGCTCAAAAGTGCCTCCACAAAGAGAGCATGGTGAAAGAGTTATAGGTGTTACACCTAAGGGTTTCAAAGCCCTCTAGAGATATGCACAACATTGGAAGAACAAATGTTTAGAGGAATACATCTTACCATAAGAGATGAAATCGAGGATGAAGGAGAAAAAGAAAATATTGAAGAAGAGGTAGTTCTGAACAAAGAAGAAGTGAGGCTTTTTACAGCCATCTCCAAGATTACAAAAAGACCTAAGTATGAAATTCACACATTTTGGAAAATCTTAACCAAAAGGATTTGATCAATTAGATCAATTTATTAGAGGAATACTTTGAGTATGAAGATATTAAGGATGTAGTATCTGTCCTAGTTCACATTTTGTTATTATTGCCAAACTCTTTTAGGCTAGTTTTATGCTTGATGATTAGTAGTATTATTTTTAGATTATCAGATATTGTTTCATATTCAATTGAGTTTATGATGAGACTACTTGGTACTCTATACTTCATGTATGCATGATGATTGTTATAGTGATTTTAGTTATTGATGATGATTAGTTAGATGGATTATCATATGTGTTTTCTTATGGATACTTACCCCATATTACATGTGTATGGTGTGCATGTATATTTTCTTTATGTATGATGTTTCGGATGTAGTTAAGGAAGGGAGTAGTAGTCACCTGCTAGTCAAGATCTACACGATGCACCACTTCTTATCATTACCTATTTAGCTTAGTATATATGTATTTGTACATGTGTGAATTTTATGTAGATTGTAGGTACCGAGTATCAACTTTCCTGAATAGCCAAGATGAGCGTACCCGATCGCATTATCTCAATGGTAAGAGAGGGGAGATAAATTCTTGAGTCCAAATCCTAACCTTTAAACTCATTTGTCTTAGAAATTTAGTACAAGTATCTGAGTTGATTACCCCTTGAATGCATTGTATGACATAAATTCGTGATTAAACCCTTTAGTTTGATCTTGTATGTGTTTTTCTATGATGGGTTTTCGTATTTTGTCATGTAGGTCTTTGGTAATTTTTTTCTATTAATTAAGTCTAATTAAAAGATTCAATTAATGATTTAATTTAATGGAAATTATTATGATATTTTTAGTATTTAATTATATTTAATTAATTGGAAAATTAATTAAATAAAAAGAATTAAATTTAAAGATAAAATTATAAGTATAATTTTAGAGCATAATAATACTTATTTAATTTAATAATAATATATTTAGGAGATCATTTTTAAATAAATGCTAAATATTATTTTTACTTAAGTGAATAAATATTTTATCAATTAACGCTTCGAAAATAAATTAAAGAATGGAAAAGATATTAATTTATTAAAGAGTTTTAAGATTGCATAAAATATGCATGAGATTAAAATTTAATAAATTAATTAAAAAGAGAAGGCAAGTGAATTTAAATAAAGATATTTTATATTGCAATAAATGTGCATGAAAACATAAAAGAAAGATAATAAAGAGTTAAAGAGTTGTGAGCAAGGAGTCCTCTCTAGTGATCACACAATTAGTGCCTCGAATTTAGGAGAGAACTCCTTATCAATAATTGAGGGTTCATTTTTGAGGGACCACAAATTTTGGAGAAAGAATTTTCAAAGAGAAGGTTTTGAGAGAAGAAATTTCTCACAAATCTTTTGGGTGTTTGCAATTTTAGCATCAGAATCAGGTAGATTCTTGTGTTTTGATTCACCCAGTTAATTACGTTATTAATTATTCTTGTCTACTTCATGATTGTTGAAATCTATCTTCCAAATTTCATTGTACAAATCTTTGAATCTTCCATATGTATGTACTAGTATTCATATCTTTTCTCTACTTATGTGAGAATTGAAATTATCAGAAAATCCTCATTCTGTAGATAAAAGAAATTGATTTCAAAATGGGAAGGGTTTTTGAAGAAAATAGGAATTTTAAATTTAAATTTTGATTAGTTCGTTGTATTTTCCTATCAGAATATTGATAGAAATTTCTATTAAAAAAAAAATTAAAATGAAATTTATTGCAAAAGGGGGGAATTGTTTTTTGTTTTTTTTGATCGGTAAACGGCCAGAGCCTTATACTATATTTTCTTAAATAAAATAGTTTTACAAGTCCTTCGTGCAAGCGGGCACTGGTAGGAAAGAACAAGGAAGAAAACCTCCAGTCTTGCCCAGGACAAATGTCCTAAAATACAAAATATCAAAGGGGCCTACCCCTGACTAGAATATCAAATACAATCGGGTCTTACATTTGAGAGAAAATACAATAAATTTTACAATATGCATATAGTTAATTTGAGATCTTGCGAAGATTCTATCTGATAATCATTAAACTTTGACCTGACAAACACCACAAACAACCACAAAAACACTAGAGAAAGAAAGAATATTAGTATCGTTAGTACCGAGACGTGAAGTAATATATATTACCAAGATAACATTAATTTTAAATCTAAAATTTATGAAATTAAAAATAAGGGGGTTAAACTACTATTCAGATATCCTAAAATGAAAGATCAATCTGAAGCTAAACCAAATCTAACTCAATCATGAATCCCGATCCTCCGAGAGAAAATCTGGCTACAAGGATAATCTAATATTACTTAGATCTATATAGAGGTATATAAAATATGGCTTAATAAATTATTCTTACTAAAAACTTACATAACTATTTCTCCTTAAGATTATTAATTTTGATAAAATTTGAACCATCAGCTCCTAAATTTGCTAGTTTATCTGCTTTAGTATTGCCTTCTCTATAAATGTGGATTAATTGAAAAGTCTCTAATTTCTCCAAAAGATTGAGAATTTCTTCTAATTTCAAGTTTAGGACCCAATTAGGAGTTGATTGTTTATGAAGCGCATTAATGACAATCTATGAATCTCCTTCAATAATAATCTTAGTCAATCCTAATTTGATGCATAGTTTAATACCTTCCAATACTGCTTCTAATTCCGCTAAGTTATTTGATGTGGGTTTGATGAGCTTTGATCTCTTCAAAATCCATACCCCTTCTTCATCATTGATAATGCAACCTATGCCTAATTTCCCTAGATTGCCTCAGGATGCACCATCGAAATTGAGTTTGTGCCATCCCAGGGTGGGAGGTGACCATCTACAGTTTTTCCTAGCTTCTAAGTTCTTAGCTAAAAACATTTGAGGGGGATTGATTAAATTACACCATTTGTTTTTAATCATACTATCCCATAATGTGAAAGATCCTTCTTCAAACTGTGAATTCTTGATATACGCATTGAGGGTTTCAATGATACAGGCTTCAATTTATTTAATTAGATAGGGTGCCTTCATTTCTTGATTTCTAAAAATTCTTCTATTTCTTCCTTTCCATATTTCCCAGATGATAATGGAGGGACAAATGTTCCAAATTTTTCTATAAATGCCAAACTTATTCCCTTTGGGCCATCCTATTAGAAGATCCTTAAATGATTTTGGGAGAGGAGTAGTCCAATCTAGTTTTTGTCTTATCCATTCCGAGCAAAGTTTAGCAAATGAGCAATTATAGAGTAAATGGTCTGCATCTTCCACATCTAGTTTGCATAGAGTACATCTCGATGGTCCTTGGATACCTCTTTTGTAATTTATCAGAGGTGAGTATCTTACCTTGAAAAGCTAACCATAGAAAGACTCTTGCTTTGGGTAAGCAGGAAGTATCCCAACAAAGGTTTAGTGGTATCTTTACCTCATCCCATTTTTGAGAGCTTATTATTGTTTTGTAGCCTTCTTTAACACTATATTTGCCTACTTTTGATGCTGCCCAGATAAGATTATCTTCCCTTTCAACCTGTTTGATTTCCCTTATGTTTATAATTTTTTTATAAGCATTTTTAGCTATCGGATCAAGGTCTAATTCTTCTATTGGTTTCCAAATCCAGTGATGATCTTTATCAAGAGTCATATAGTCCTTTACTTTGTTACCCCAGAGGTTAGTCAAAAGATTTTTTCACTTAACAGGTACTCCTAACAAATCTAGGGGGGGAAGACCATCCCAAAAGTCTTCCCAGAATAGGGCATCTTGGCCCCTACCTATGTCCCATGAGAGATATTTGGTAATCAGGAGTCTACTCTTAGCTATAAAATTCCAGCTATCCGATCCATTGGGAAGAGACTTCATTCTGAATATAGATAGAGGATCATCTACATTCAGATATTTATTATAAAGTATTCTTGCCCATTTTTTATTGTGTTCCTTGAAAAGTCTCCATGAGAGTTTTGCTCCTAATGCTTCATTTTGCCAATTGAGCTTCTTTATTCCTAAACCCCCCAACTCTTTAGGTTTATAAATTTTATCCCATTTAATAAGAGCCATTTTTTTATCCTCATCACAATATTTCCAAAGGAAATTCCTAAGCTTTGCTTCTAGCTTATTACTGATAAATTTAGGCAATGGAAGACATGACAGGGGATATATAGGTAATGCTGAGAGAACTGCTCTAATTTTGGTGATTTTGTCAGCCCTAGTCAGCCATTTATCTTTCCATCCTCCAATTTTTTAGTCAAGTTTGGAGAGAATTTGATTCCAAACTTTGGTGTGCTTATTTTTGTTTTCTAAATCAATGCCTAGATATTTGCATGTGAACTTACCAAATTTGAAACCCATAGTTTTGCAAATTTATTTTTCCAATTTTGGATTAGTATTTATAAAGTAAATTTATGATTTCTCCACATTTATTTTTTGCCCCGAGGCCTCCGAATAGGCTTGAATAATAGATTTGATGTTGTTGGCTTCTAAAAGGGAGCTTTCAGTAGGAAGAATAGTATCATCCGCATATTGCTGGTGAGTTATATTGGGGACGTTATTTTTTATTGAAATACCATTAATCTTCCCTTCAGATTGGGCTTTAGAAAAGGCTCTACCAAAGGCTTCTGCCATAATGATAAAAAGGAACGGAGAAAGAGGATCTCCTTGTCTAATTCCTTTGGATGTGTCAAAAAAACCTTCAGGGGTTCCATTTATTAGAATGGATAGTTTGGTCATTGAGATGCATTGATATATCAAATTGATCCATTGATGGGAGAAGTCGAATGCTTCTAGGGTTTTACATAGGAATCTCCAGTCTACCATATTGTACACCTTCTGAATATCAAGTTTGATGAACATGCTCAGAGTTTTGCTTTTGGATGCTGAGTGAATTGCTTCTTGAATAATCAAGATGCCATCTAGAATCGATCTCCCCAAAACAAAACTAGTTTTCTCTTCAGAGATGAGTTTAGAAAGAAGGGGTTTTAATCGATTAGAGAGAATTTTAGAAAGAATCTTATAGACGGTGTTACATAGAGCTATAGGTTTGTACTCGCCTAGATTTTCAGGGCTTTCAATTTTAGGAATTAAGGTAAGAAAAGTAAAATTAATTTCGGATAATAATAAACCTATGTTTCTAGTAGCTTCTATAGCCTTCCATAAATCTAATCCAATAATTTCCCAACATTTTTGAAAGAAGAAGGCTTGGAACCCATCTGGACTTGGGGATTTGTCCGAGTTCATACTAAAGAGGGCTGTCTTTACTTCTTCCATCGATATTGGCTATTTTTTTTTTGTTATCTTCTTTTTTTATTATTGATGGAATATTTTCCAGCATTTTATCTTGTGCCAGCTTGTTAGAACTTTCAAAGTTATTTAAAATATTTTGAAAGTGGCTTACTATTGTTTCAGCAATAATTTTGGGGTTTTCGGTTAGAGTTCTTGTTGAATCTTTTATCTTTGTAATGCTTTTAAAGGATCTATTTGATAAAGTGTTGTTGTGAAAAAATTTAGTGTTCCAATCTCCTTCATTCAGCCACTTTTCTCTAGATTTTTGTCTCCAAAAAATTTCTTCCCTCGCTTGTATATTTTCTTGTTTGGCTAGTAATTCTTTTTTGCGAAGGAAAGAATTATTCTCCATACCATTTTTAATTACTTCATTGTTAAGTTTGGTCAATTCTTCTTTAGTATCTAATTTTTCTTTAAAAATATTTCCAAAATTTTCTTTATTCCATTTAAGTATCTTTTCTTTTATATATTTTAGTTTAGACGTAAATATGAACATTTTTTATCCTTTAAACTTTCCTTCATTCCATCAAGATTTAATGTGATTCATGAAATTTTTGTCAAGGAACCACATCTTTTCATACTTGAAGGGATTCCTATGTGGTTTAATAGGTTCCAGTAGCGTAATTTGTACAGGGAAATGATCAGACCCTACTATAGGTAGGATTGAAGAGTGCATATCCAAATCCGAGTTATTGATATCTCTTCTAACAAAAAATCTGTTTAATTTTTCAGCTATATAACTGAAATCTTTTCTCCTATTGTTCCAAGTGAACTTCCCATTACTCATAGGGATATCTTCTAAACAATTGTACTCTACCCAATTTTTAAAATCTAATAAAGCTGGGTGGATCTACTGAGTTCCTCCAAAAATTTCGTCTAGACTTAGTATGGTGTTGAAGTCTCCACCAATAATTATGAAGTCATTGCTATGTTCTTTTAAAAATGATTTAATTTCTAACCATATCATTTTTTTATCTACCTTCTGAGTAGGACCATAAAGATTAATCAACAAGAATTGAAAGTTAGAATTAATACCTTTGATGTGGCTGCCAATCCAGTAGTGGCTTGAACTAATGACCGTGAGGACTACCTTCCTAGGATTCCATATTAGCCCCAGACCCCCTTAAGCCCCTCTTGATTCTTGTAGATAAGAATTCCATCTTCTCAATTTATTTCCTAATATGAAACCTTCCTCTTTGTTTAGTTTAGTTTCGTGTACCATTATAATTTTCGATTCAAAGGCTTTTAGATTTTGATATAAAAGCCTTTGTTTGCTAGAGGCATTTAAGCCTCTAGCATTCCACGTGGTGATCTTCATGCTTCCTTGGGAAGGACTTTCCCTTTCCCAGCATTAAAAATTTCATTGATTTTCAGTTGTTCTTTGGCTTGTCCATCTACTTCTCTAAGTTCTTTAAGAGATTTTCTGCCTCTTTTGATTTTTGTTTTCCCATATTTAGGAACCTTGATGCCATCTTGGTTCATGTTGATTCCCAAATGTTCAAGATTGCTCTTTTTATTATCGGTGTAATATGTCTAGTTATCTATATCTAAGATTCTTTCCTCTTCTTCTAGTTCTTGAAGGATCTGATTCATTATGTTATTTTGTTCTTCCATTATATCTGAATTTTGATCTATTTCCTCATGTTCTTTAGAATTCTTTGAGACTTGCCTCTATCTATTATCTTCTTCTTCTATGTTCAGAATATCTTTCCTTAATTTATAAAAAGAGTAATCTTCTCCTCCTAATTTTAGAACTCTTCTTAATAAATCCTCTTTTTGTTCTGAAGAGCTTTTGTCTAGGTTTCTCGAGCTGAAAACTTGAACTAGATCTTTCGTTAATCGCTCCAGATTTTCATCATATATTTCTTCATTCTCTGATTCCTCTATGTCACTGATATTCTTATTTAAGAAATTACTGAATTCTTGTGAGATTGCCCCAATATTCGTTAATCGCTCTAGATTTTCATCATATTTTTCTTCATTCTTTGATTCCTCTATGTCCCTGGTATTCTTATTTAAGAAATTATTGAATTCTTGTGAGATTGCCCCAATATCCTAATTGATTTTGTTGCTTTTTGTGTGTTTCTCTGGGGTTTGCTAGAACTTAGAGAGGTTTATGTTAGTCTTGTTCTGAGGAGAATCATTTTTTTCCTTTTCTTGGATTGTTTCTGATCTGATTGCCTCTTCCCCTTTGTAATTGATTAATTGATTATCTTTTTCATTCTTCACCAAGTTTGTTTCTTGTTTGTTGGTATTCAAGCTTTCCTTTTCTTTCTTTTTGTTGTTTCTACTTCTTCTTTTCTTGCTTCTGCTTTTATCTCTAATCCACTTATGTTTGCCATAATATGAAATCTACTATGAGTCTTCCTTCCTATTTATAATGTGCTCTTCCCTTTCTGATTCCAATGCTTCCTTCTCTTTTTTCGAGGCATGAAGATGCATCGACTGATCAATCCTCATAGGGTTGCTTTCATTATCTGAGCCTTTGATCACTATAGATTTCAGTTGGGGCTTCATTGGATCAAAGTTGCATTCTTTTTTAACTACCTGGCAATTTATGTCAATCAAAGGAATGGCATCATCAAGTGCAATAGTTAGGTCTTTTTTTTTTAAATCATCCTCTAATCTAAAGATCTCAAAGATTTCTACTTCCTTTATGAAACAATTAATATTATAAATAGTAGAGTTTGTAATGACTTTAATAGGATCAAATGCAAATGAATTTACTCTACATTTAACCAGGAGTCTAACACTATTGCAGAATTCGCATGAGGCATCAATCCCTACTAGTTCTCCCAAAGAGGAACCAATTTTCTTAAGGATTTCCAGATGCATTAGTTCCGAAGGAACTGACTGGAGGGTTACCCAAGTTGGGATGATGAAACTTAAATTCTCCTCCTTACAATCTGGAAACCACTCAAAAAATTTGATAACATAACAATGGCCACATTTGAACAATGCAAATATGTTATTCTATCTGTAAAATGAAAAATGCTTACCTGTTCTAGGCAAAGATCCTCCAACTAGTTGGTGAGGTTATTAAATTTTGAAACTGGGCCATTCCAATAGGCAAAAAATCCAAATTCCTAGCATTCCATCCACCTTTTTTCACTATATTGATTGCTGATGATGATCACATTCTTTTCTAATTTTACCGCTCTTAGATCTAAACCCTTTCTAGGATTAATATCATTCTTGCTAATATTTCTTCTGCAATGTAGAGGGATGTATGTCAGAGAGGAATTAGGGCCTACTAGCGTCGAGCTAGGGTTTTTTGTTGATACTTTCTTATAATTCGTGCTCGACTTATATACTACATCTTGTTTCACATATTTTGTAAGATTAAAAAAATTGAATTGCTGATCAATTTTTTCTATGGTGAAAATGGTTGGGCGTAGGAATACCTTCGAATTAGAAACCTCATGTATGGCTTTCACATTTTTTCCATGATCTACTGATTTTCCCTTCTCAAATTGATTTCCCCTTTCCAGAGTCCTGTGTCTAGCTAGCAGCCAAAACGAATTTGAGGTTTTAAAGGCAGATTCTTCTGTGTTTCCAGGTTGTTTCTGCCATGATTCTTTGTTTCCTTTCAGTCTTCGTTCATAGCTTCCACCATTCACAGAATGAAAATTTGAAAAGCCCTTGTTTCTATTTTATTTTTTATGCTTCGGTATTTGCCACTAGGAATTTTCGCTAATTGTCATTTCATTGACTTTTTCACTCTTCCTTATAGGGGGGAAATTGTTTTTATTAAAAAGTGAATTTTATACAAAAATATTTATGAAAATAAAAATACAAAATAAAATACAAAAAAATATATTGGAGGGAGGCAAGTTTTACCCCAACCCCCCTACACTTTTCTGATGGCTTACCTACCTCTGACCACAAGGTACTACGACAACGATAGTACTTTGTACTACCATGGCTGCAAGCCACTGTGGTAGCCATAGGCTTTTAAAAAGTTGACAGGCTTTTAAATAATAAATTGTGTTTATTTTTATTAGTTTTTTAAAATTGTTTTAATTAAATTTTAATAATATTAAATTAAATTTATTATTTATTATTTATTATTAATTTTATTAATATTTATAAATTTAATAAATAATTAACAAATGATTATATATAATTTTTTATGTAATTATTAATTAATTTAATTAATTACAATTTAATTTAGTTTAATTGATTATAGAGGTTAATTAATAAAGTTGTTAATTTATTTAATTAAATAATTCTAATTTTAATGAAATTATAAATTATTTTATTTAAAATCAATGAGTATTATTTTTAATATTTTAAATAAATAATTACCCTTAAATCATTTGGAACAATGGACTTAAAATTGAATTAGGATAATTGTGCAATTAGTCAAATATAAAAATGGGGTAAATAGTAAGGGTTAATTTGTAAATCGTAGGTATTCAAAAACTTACATTGAAGAAAACTGAAACCTTATTGTTAACTCAACTATACGTTTTCAAAATCAAACCAAGCTATGAAACTACTATGTTATTTGTATGTTGTCTATGTTTTGGCTTTGGATTGACTAGAGTGTCGACCCGTTTTAAGACATCTACCAGAGGCTTGGGAGTTTTATGATTGTGGTATTATGTTGATTTGATCTTGATCTTTTAAACTCAACCATGCTAATGTGTTGGTATTCTCTTTGATGAGTTTGATTATATTGTTGGTTATTGTTTTCGGTCTTATTGTGGGATAATGGGATGAATGTTATGACATACTTGACTTAACCATTTTGAGTCTTCAATTAGTATTTTTGGGATACTTTTCAGTTGCTTGTAGAGAACTGATGGGTTATTGTGATTTATCTTTTGATGATTTCTAGTCACTTGTATAGGACTGAGGGAAATACTATGATTATTTGATTTGTGTTTTTATGAGCTTAGGGTAGGTTATCTATATATAATTTCAAGAAGTGGCTTGCAATGGAGGTTGAGGCCCTAAGTGGTTGCCAGGGTAACCCATTCTAAGTTGTTTAATAAGTGAAAACACAACACTAAATGAGAGTAAAATGAACCTAATAAGAGTCTTTGTATTTTTTCACCCATGCCTCGAGTGCTAGTATAGACTAGGATGGGAGTAGAGAGAATGCTTGGTTGTGACCATGCATTGTTAGTATGCCTTGTCAGTACAAGAGGATACTAGTGCCGCATAGAGTCACTAGGCGGCCAGGGTCAAGTTAGACTACCAAGGTAACTCCAATGATGATTTGTACAATGACACTTGCCCACTTACATAGTAGGTTTCCTACATGTCTGTATTTGCCTCTGGGTCTAGATGTCAATTTATCTTGGAACGTTTGAGTTAGATTACTTTTGGGGTTTCCTAGACTTAGATATTACTTTTGATTTCTGGATTTATATCCTATTTGGAACTTGAGACTATCTCCTTGGTGCAGTGGAAGTGGGATTTTTTGGGTTACCACACGGTCAAGTGGCAGTGCTTTTTACTCTTACCATTGAGATCCATTCATTGATTTCATGGTTGGAGTCCTTTGTCTACTTTTCCTTTCATTATATCTTGGTGTATTATGATGGATGGTTATATATTTATGATGGATGGCTTTATGTTTATGGTGGATGATCTTTACTTATTGTATTGTACTTGGTTTCATGGATCCAAAAGGGATGATGTATCTATTCTATAAATATGTATTCTTTCAGCGTTTCAGACCCTGTGACATGTACAATGGATGATTGAGCATTCCAAATTTTATTGCCAAGTGGTATTCTAAACAAATGTATATTATTTAAATGGACTTCGACTTATAATTATTCTTTCATGTGGATGTGGTATTTATTAGAATTAGTATTATTTAAATTTAAATGTGATTCAACATCTTGGGATCCTCTATTATGTTTGCTTCTGTATGATTGTATATTATTGCTTCCGCTACTTTATGTTTGATGTGTATGTTATTATTTCTTCATAATAATTTTAAAAATGTTTTCCAAACTTAGTAAAACTTTAGGTTAATTCTTTTGGATCCCTTGGTGGGGCATTATAGAGGATCCTAATAGGGTCAAGTTTGTGAAGACCAAGTTGAAGGGTCATGCAAATATCTAGTGCCAAGAGATTCCATTGGAGTGAAATAGAAGAGGGAAGGGAAAAATCACAAGATGAGAAGAAAATTTAAGTAGCAATTCATTCCAGTGGATTGTGAGATTGATTTTTTGAAGAAAATGCAAGGTTTGAAGTAAGTCAAAAGATCTTTTCAGGAGTATGCAAAAGAGTTCTATCAAGTTCTTATCAAACTGAGCCTTCAGAAGCTAACAAGGATAGAGTGTTGATCTCTAAGCCTTATTACCTATTAGTGTCCAACACTTAGTCATTTTTTAGGCAGATTCGATCGGTCATCAATGCGACTGAGCCACCTAATGAAGGCCGAGTATTCATGGACTTGTATATATATTCCATTACAAGATGAGAAAGTCTAAGGTTGCTAAGTACTCCAGTATTGACCAAGTTACAGTGTATATCGAGTAAAGGATAGAAATATTGAGCAAAATAAAGACAATATATATTGAGTAAAGCATAGAAAATATGAGAAAAGAAGAGATAGTATAAAAGTTGAGAAAAGAAGAGATAGTATATCCCATGTGAGTTAGATACTTCCAAACATATAGAAGTCGAGGGGAAACATGAATAATAGTTATGATAGAGAATCAAAACATTCAATTGCCGAGTCAACTAGTTTTGACATATGAGTTTGTGATGGAACAAACACTTACGTAAATTATTTTGGCTAGGTACTCTAAGAGATTTATTTATTGTAGAGATAGTTAAGGAGATGATTACACATTTTGTCAGAGGACATCAATCCCTAGGAATGAAAGGTAACCAATTAGAAAGTTAAAGGCCTAAGCAATGAAAGGGAGAACTCTGAATCATTGATCATGATCTAGAACCTCCTCTAGTTGTCTATTTAAGAAGGGACCAAGCCCTAAATCATAAGGATGATTGTGCATGTGTGAGAAGATCAAGGATAGAGTTAATGGAAGCTAAGTTTGATGATCAGAGACAAAGATCAGACAAAGCAACCTAGTAGTGAAGGGCATAACAGAGTATATCAAATTAGGAGATCAATTCATACAAGGGTAGAGGAGATCTATATTCTAGCATCAAGTGCTAACCTAAGGATCGGGTACTGAGACATTCTAACAAGTGGATCAGGTTAAATCTCTTAACAAAGTAGTTTTAATATAACTAGCTAAATCTCCTAATAGAGTGTTTACTTCATTATAAGTTTAAATCCTTTAATCAAGGTAGATTTAACTATCTTGTAAGCTCATAATAGGGTAGACCCCTCATAGGGTAGATCACTAGAACTGATCAAACATTATAGCCTTAATAGATACACTTTATTGCTGTAGTAGTGAAGATTTGTGGGTGTTATCCCCACCCTAGTTTTACCTTCACCTTGGAGGTTTTCCAGGTAACCATTGTGATATGTGTTTACATTTATGTTTATGGATGTGATGCATAAGTAGATCTATTTCAGTTTTACACTTTATGGCTGTATGGTAAATGATCTAAGCTATGAGATGGGAAAATGGTGAATGTATTTATTTTGTTTCAAGGAGTTATAAGTTTTTAAAGATCTCTATTCAATGTCTTACTTCACCCCATTAAGACTTGAAAAAATTGGTATCAAAGCCTAGTTATCTTACTAGATGTATAACAACTTGAGAGTCAAGATCTTGGGGATGGAGGCTTAAAAATTGGGAAAGACCATTTAAAATAATATGCCTAACATCTAGATTATACTAGAACAACTTGAAGCAGCAAGAGAGGAGCTAAGGAAATCCTTACAGAAAAGAAAAGATATCGCCATTTTATTAGGATTAACCACAGACAAGAAATAACAATTGCATGCAAATATAACCAATATCATAAAATAATAAATCACATAGAAGAGAACACAAGACACAAAGATTCAATGTGGTTCACCCAATCCCTGGGCTAGGTCCACCAAATAGTGAGTCCAATATTATTATTATCTAGTGATTACAGCCTTATTACAATTTTTAATCCCTTACAACTCAATATTATCATAAGAAGCAATTATCACATCACACTAGGGTTAAAATTAGTTACAGCATGTCAGCCCAAAAATGTTGATAAAATAGCCCTAAAAAAATTTCTCAAAAACCCCAACAATCATGGCCTATCAGACATGGTTGTATTGGGGGATGTCACCCCCAAACCCTCGCTCGAGGAACCCCATCGAGGAATTACGGAATATGTACAATACTTCCCTGATCAATCACTACATACTAACATTCTCCCACTTGGGGATTGATCAAGACTCGCACTAGACAACAATCTCCCACTTGAAGTCTAACCTTATAGAAATACTACTACTCCATGAGGCTCCCACTAGATCAAACTACCCTAGACTCAAATGTACTTTTATTTTATTAGGTCAAGAAGACCAACTAAAGCTAAAGAGGAGTTCAAATTCTCCCTTATCGCTACCTTTGTAAACATATATGTTGGATTGTCATCTATATGTATCTTTTCCATATTTAAGTGTCCATCATCCAAAACAGGCCTAATGAAATGGTAGTGGAATTGTATGTGTTTTATCTTTGAATGTAAAGAAAAGTTATTCACAAGATGAATGATACTTTGGCTATTTGTAACAAATAATTATCCTTCTGTGGGTGTCCCAATTCTCCTAGGAAGAACTAAAGCTATATCATCTCTTTGGTTGCCTCTATAATAGCAACATACTCTAACTTTGTGGTGGATAAAGCATTCACCTTCTATAACCAAGAAAACTAGCTCACTATTGCCCCAACAACAGTAAATACATAATCTATAGTACTCCACTTGGTATTAATATCCCCTACCAAATTAGAGTCAACATATCCCTGTAAGTCAGTAGTAGAGCCCCCAAAATGTAAATACTTATTAGAAGTTCCTCTCAAATATTTAAGAATCCATTTGACTCCATTCCAATGCTCAACTCTAGGATGACTCATATACCTACTAATGATTCTCATTGCATGTGTAATACATGAACTTTTACATAACATAGCATACATCAAGCTTCCTACAACTAAAGTATAAGGTGCCTTGGAGATCTTATCCTCATCTTCTTGTGCTTTTGAACACATCTCATTAGTCAACTTCAAATGACCAAGTAAAGGTGTGCTAACAAATTTAGCATTCTCTATAGAGAAACATTGCAATACCTTCGCAATATAATTAGCCTGAGATAATGTTAATTTGTTTTCTTCTTATCTCTGCAAATTTTCATGCCAAGGATTTGGTTTTCGGGCCCCAAATCCTTCATAGAAAATGAATGTGCTAATTATTATTTTAACCCCTTAATGTGATCCATGTTAGACCCAACTATAATCATATCATCAATATATAAACATAAAATAATATAGTTTTTATCATATAACCTCTTAAAATAAACACAATGGTCAAAAAGACACTGAGTATAACCATGCTCATACATAAACCTATCAAATTAAATATATCATTGTTGAGATGCTTACTTCAAACCATATAAACTTTTCTTCAATCAACACATTAAATTCTCCTTACCTGTAACCTCAAATCCCTATGGTTGTTCCATACATATCTCTTCATCCCAATCACCATTAAGAAAGGTTGTTTTAACATCAAGTTGTTCCAAATGTAAATCTTCAATAGCCATAATACTTAAAATAGTGTGAATAGAAGTTATTTTAACAACATGAGAGAATATCTCATCAAAATCAATACCCTTTTTCTGTGAAAATCCTTTTACAACTAACCTAACTTTAAATTTTTTCTTACATCCATCCTCTTCTTTCAACCTATAAACTCATTTATTCTATATAGCCCTTTTACCTATAGGCAACTTACATAAATCCCAAGTCTTATTTCTCAGTAAGGATTCCATTTCTTCTATCATTACAGACTTCCCTTGAATCTTAGTATCCACATGCACAAGTTCATCATAACATTCAAGTTCACTAGCATTGGTTAGTAAAATAGACTACAAAGAGGGGGATTTTTTTTCCTAGAGGTCTACTTAGCCTTGTTGATCATCTAACATTTACTGGGGTGTGTGGTATTTGTTTTTGCGGTTGTTCTAGAGCATGAGCAACTACTGGAACATCATCTAAAGGATTTGAGCAAAATAAATCCACAAAACTCAAAGAACACCTACATGCAAGAACTTGTCATAGAGAAGAAAAGACAAAGAGAAGGCAAGGGTTTGGCTCTAAAAAATATAAAAGAATATATTATTTGGCTGAAGGAATAAATGAAATTTATAATTGATCAATCATTTTAGAAGGATATTATAAAACCTAAATAGGGAAACCCTAAGAGGTAAATGATATTTAATAATTAATATTCAATTATTAAATGGAAATGCATGTGCATAAAGAGAAATCTTGAGAAGGGAGTAAAGGTAATTTAATAAATTAAATTAAATTAACCCTTTACTATAACACCCTGACCACCTTAAGATGAGCAATAATGCAACTGCAAACAATGTATGAAAAAGCAAGAAAACTACAATGTTGAAAACAAACTTGGGTCCTGGAAACAAGGCTTGATGAGGTACCCAATCAAAACCAAATCTCTATGAAATGAATAGATAGGAAAAACCCTACTCCAAAAAGAGATAAAAAGAAAAAGTACAAATGATATGTCTCAAGAGACTCTGTCAAAACCAACAGTACAATTAAACCCCCCATGATAGAGGCTTCAGTCTCCATAGCCCTCCCAGAATGGTAGAACTCTTGTTTTGGTCTTTGTCTTTTCTTCTCTATGATAGGTTCTTGCATGCAAGTGTGCTTCAGATTTTGTGGATTTGTATTGCTCAAATCCTTCATAGTATCAAAGAAAAAAAGAAAAAGGGAAGGCAAGGGTTTAGCTCTAAAAATATGAAGAATATATTATCAAATCGAAGGAATAAACGAAATTTACAATTGATCAATCCTTATAGAAGGAGATAATAAAACCTAAAAGGGAAACTATAAGAGGTAAATGACATTTAATAATTAATATTTAATTATTAAATGGGAATGCATGTGCATAAAGGGAAAATTTAAGAAGGGAGTAAAGGTAATTTAATATCATTTATTAAATTACCTTTACTCCCTTCTTAAATTTTCCCTTTATGCACATGCATTCCCATTTAATAATTAAATATTAATTATTAAATGTCATTTACCTCTTAGGATTTTCCTTTTAGGTTTTTATAACTCCTTCTATAAGGATTGATCTTTTGATAATTTACTCTTTTATATTTTTAGAGCCAAATTTTCAGAGAAAAAACAAAGAGAAGGCAAGGGTTTGGCTCTGAAAATATGAAAGAATATATTATCAGACTAAAGGAATAAATGAAATTTACAACTAATCAATCCTTATAAAAGGAGATTGTAAAAACTAAAAGGGAAGACCTAAGAGGTAAATGGCATTTAATTATTAAATGGGAATGCATGTGTATAAAGGGAAATCTTAAGAAGGGAGAAAAGGTAATTTAATAAATTAAATTAAATAAACCTTTACTCTAACATGTCTTTTGGAGTATCATCCAATAATACATAATCATTTTCTTTATTCTTATGTTGCTATAAAAGATCTTTGTATAATATTCCCTCTTCTTACAACTTTACAGTTTTCAAAATCCCAAAGCCTATAACTGAATTCATCAATGCCATATCCAACAAATATGCATTTTTTTTATTTAGCTTCCAACTTGGTCCTACTTTCAGAATCTATGCGTGCAAATGCTTCACAACTAGAGGTTTTGAGAAAAAGAATAACTCAATTTCTTGCTAGTTCATGCTTTCTCTAGAATAGCACAACCCAAAGGAGTAAAGGGACCTCTATTAATAAAATATACAATAGTATTGACAGCCTTAACCCACGTGTTTAAGGGCAGCCCAACATACAACCTCATGCTCCTTGCACGCTCCATTATTGTCTTTTTCATGTGTTCAACCACTCTATTTTCTTGTGGAGTCCTTGAAATAGTTTTATTTCTATGAATATCATTAGTGAAGAAATAATCTTCAAATTTATAAGTGCAATACTCACCACCATTATCAAATCTGAGACATTTTAGCCTTTTACTAGCCTCATTTTCAACCAAGCATTTCCATTTCTTAAAAGTTTGAAATACATTAGATTTGTGTCTAAGGAAATAAACCCATAATTCTCTAGTTTCATCATCAATAAGTAAAACATAATAATGGCAGGCACCAAGGGAAGATACTTGAGTTGGTCTCCATACATCTGTATACACAAGCTCTAATTTCTCATATATATTTTTCCTACCCACTCTTCACAAAACTCACTCACTTTTGTTTTCCATACACACAACTTTCATAGAAATCCATATTGACACATTTCAAACCTAGTAAAAAAATTTTTGAATGAATTAATTTCATACCTTTCTCACTCATGTGCCCAAGTCTATAGTGCCATAGCATTGTATCACAGTCTAGAAAAATTGTTTGTTCTCCCTACTCAACTGCAACAATTGTTCCTGAACATTCATCTTTATCTAAAATAATTAAAGTAGAAGGAACAATATGACCTATACAAAGATATAAGATGCCTACCTTCAAACCTTTTTCTACTACAAGGGAACCTTTTGAAACCTTCCAATTTTTATCATTACAAGTAACTACGCAACCCTCATCACCTAGTTGTCCTACTCAAATTAAATTCCTACTTAGCCTCTGAACATGTCTTACATCATGTAGTAGCCAATGATTCTCATTCTTCGAGTTAATCTTAACTTTTCCCTTTCCAAGAATCTGGCAAGGTTCATTATCTCCCAAATAAACAATCCCAAAATCCCCTTGGACATAATCAATAAAATAAACTCTATGGGGTGGAGCATGAAATGAAGCCCCACAATCTAAAACCCAAGAATTATCAACACTTTTATAAAGAAAGAAGCAAAGCATCCTCTTTGGATTTGTTACTTGCAATATTTTCATCTATGTTCCCTTCTAATTTATCTCCTTCATTGTTCTTTCAAGTCCAACAATCTTTCTTCTTATGACCTAATTTTCCACAATACAAGCAATCTCTCAGTCCTCTAGATTGAGACTTCTTCCCCTTTGATTTCCTCTTGATTTCTCATGATTTCTAGAATTACTTCCTCTCTCAGTCGTTCTGCCTCTACTTTGTGTATCCAAAGCACTTCCTGATGTTGATCCACCTAAGCTTTTCCTACAAGTTTCCTCACTTAGAACAACACCAATCACATCATCAAATTTTAGGGTATTAGATCTAGAAACAAAGTTACTCACAACCATTACCAAGTCATTCTAGGTTTCAGGAAAAGAACACAAAATCAAGAGAGCCCTAATTTAATCATCAAAATTAACATTTACAATAAATAATGTAGTAAGTGTATTAAACTCATTTAAATGATCTACAATAAATCCCCTTTTCCATCTTCATATTAAATAAACACTTTGTGAGAATACTTTATTTGAAGGAGAGGGCTTTTTATATAATTTCGCTAGGGTTTGCATCAACTCTTCCATTGTCTTCACTTTTTAATATTAAATGTCACTGAAGAAAGATCATGGTTATGATCTTGTCAAGCTGCAATTAACCCAATTGGCAAAGAAACTTGAAGCAATAAGGAAGGAAAGAATACATCATGTAATTTTGAGATACTATTAGTTTTTTTATTTTTCTATGTACGAAATTCATTTTCAACTATTGGAATTGTAGTGTGGGATGGGACCAGACCCATGACCAAGAAAATAAATGGTTTTATTGAAAAATTGTGTAAAGTTTTTGAGACCATAATGGATGGTTACTTTGAATAATTTAAAAGAAAGATGAAAAATAAAATAAGGATTCCACAATCAGTTGTCGACCACTATCATGAAGATATATGTTTCATGGTGGACATTGATTCTACATATGCACAAGTTGCACTTCCAAGGAATGCATGGCTAAGTCCAATGCAATATGAAGTGAATGTGGATGAAGTCACTACAAAAGTAGGTAGAAGTAGGAAGTAGTGGATCAAGTGAAGCCAAGATCACCTGATCTAATGGATCAGGTGTTCACACCACTTCTAACTAAGGAAAGAAGATATGTCATGAATTGTATATTTGAGTGCAAAATTGCTTACCATTTCCTAAGAAAAGATATGTTAAAATTCCATATCTACATAAATCAAGATGCACTAGGATAGATCTGAGGGAAGAATTGAGCAAAATAATTCATATGCATAATAGATGTCGAGTATCAATAGTGTTGTATGTCACAATCGAGGATTGTTATATTAGTCGAACTTTCATATAGAGCTAAGTTGATATGTTGATTGAGCTAAGCATGTAATGGTAATAAGGACTGAGCGATGGAAGAAAAGTAGTGTGAACAAAATTTTATGTGAATGTTGAGACAATTGTAATGCACCTATCATTGCACAAAGCATTTATTAAAGACCTAATTCGAAAGATTAAAAGTTTATATCAAATTTTTTAAGATTATTTTCATTCATCAGGTGATTTAGATCATCCATAGTGATTAAAGGCAATTAAAGAGTGATTTGAGTGAAAGGTTTGAGCAGATCTACAACATGTCATCAGCAAACAACAAAGTAAAGTAAGTTACAATTAGAACCGAAATCATTCATTTTGTAAAGTTATTGAAGTTACTTTCAAATCCCTATTTTGAAATGGAATTTTCAACATCTTCATCTGGAAAGGAAATGTTGAAGAAATGTTGAAGGAAAGAAACACACAAATTGTAATGAATGATCAATGTCATCCACCAAAGTTTAAGGCATACCCTAACATTGTGATGACTAGAGAGGAATCAAGTGCTCTGTCATTGATTCCTCCCAGAGTATTAAATATACATGATATTCATTCATGTTGTATGTGTAAGGTTGGAGAGATTAGAGACTATGAATTGCAAAATATCTATGATAAATTGTGTGAAAATAGAATTCTAAGAGATGAGAACAAGATTATTGCTGAGAAAGGGATTACTCATACCCTAGCCTTTCTAAAGGTTTTTAAAGTGGAATGGATAAAGATTGTCTTAAGAACAGTACATGACATGAAATTGTGACTAGAAGGTGGACCAATAAATATTAACAAGGTGATAATCTACCGAGTAATAGGATATCCAACCCTGGATCAGGTAAAGACAATGAGGTGTGTAGCAAAGAATGTTATCAAAGATTAGATGAAGGCTAAGTGGAATGGCTGAGGAATGTCAATAGATGGAATTAAGGATCCTGTTATTGAATTTTTTGTGCATGTGATAGAACACAAAATCTATCATTCAATCATACTGAACATCATTCCATGTATTGCAATGGAGCTAGGTTATAAGATTGTGAAGAAAGATCATAGTTATGATCTTGTCGAGATGCAATTAACCTAACTGGAAAAGAATGTTGAAGCAATAAGGAAGGAAAAGAATAAATCATGTAAGTTTGGGATACTATTAGTTTTTTTATTTTTCTATGTACAAAATTCATTTTCAACTATTGGAATTGTAGTGTGGGATAGGACCAAACCCGTGACCAAGAAAATAAATGGTTTTATTGAACAATTGTGTAAAATATTTGAGACCATAATGGATGGTTACTTTGAAGAATTTAAAGGAAAGATGAAAAATAAAATAAGGATTCCACAATCAGTTGTTGACCACTATTATGAAGATATATGTTTCATGGTGGACATTGATTCTACATATGCACAAGTTACACTTCCAATGGTTGCATGGCTAAGTCCAATGCAATATGAAGTGAATGTGGATGAAGTCACTACAATAGTTACTGACCTGTTATCTGAGGAAATTAACAAGAATGTCAAACCATTTGACAACTATGAGCCATCCAAGCTGAAAATGATAATGTAGACTAAAGTGCCCAAGATGGACAAAAAGAGGGAATAAAAGATAGTTGATCTTGAGGGAAAACTTGGTGAAGGACCCTATAAATAAAAGTAGGAACGGGAGAAGATGAGGAATTAGAAGAATAAGAAGAAGAAGAATCTAAAGGAAAAAAACTATTGGTTACCAATCCCAAGGCAACTAGGCAAAAGAAAATTATAACAGTGGATCCCAGGGTGAAGAGGGGATTGAAGAAGAATTTGAAGACAATTGTTACCTGTCCTACCCTTGAACCTAAAAGAAGAATAGTCACAAGGAAAGGAACCAATGCAGCACTACCTATAGTTGTAAAAGCATAGAAAAGGTCACTCAATCAAGCAAGGGAAAAAGATCACCAAAGAGGAAGCAAAGTATAGAAGGGAAGAACAAAGTATATCAGAATAGGAGATCAATTCAGACAAGGGTAGAGGAGATATCTAATGTAGCATCAAGTGCCAATCGAAGGATCAGTTACTAAGACATTCTAACAAGTGGACTAGGGTAAATCTCTTAACAAAGTGGTTTTAACAAAGCTAGCTAAATCTCCTAATAGAGTGCTTACTTCATTGTAAGTTTAAATCTTTTAATCAAGGTAGACCTAAAATTCTTGTAAGCTCATAATAGGGCAGACCCCTCACATGGTAGATCACTAGAAGTGATCAAATATTGTAGCCTTAAGATGCACACTTTATTGATGTAATAGTGACGATTTATGTGTGTTATCCCTATCGCAGTTTTACCTTCACCTTGGAGGGTTTCTAGGTAACGAAATCTTTGTGTTATGTGTATGCATTTATGTTTATGGATGTGATGCATAGGTATATCTATTTAAGATTTACACTTTATGGTTGTATGGTATATGATCTAAGATATGAGATAAGAAAATGGTGAATGTACTTTTTTTGTTTCAAGAAGTTAAAAGTTTTTAATAGATCCTCATTTTATGTCTATTACCCTAAGAGATTATGCAAATATGTTTGTACCAAAGTTATTGGCTTATAAACTTTTGAAGAGCTTATAAAGTAGAGAATATGGTTCAAGAAAGTGTTTTGGTATGGAAGAAAGCATTTGGGTTGTTAACTCCAACATCAAAACAAGAGAAGGAAGAAGAAGGAAGCTATGCAATAGTTTAGATAATCAAAAAAATTATGATGCACCAAATAATTTGGTAGAGACAATTAGTACAAAGGAAGAAGAGAGTGGATAATAGGATGTCTCACTATAGAAGATATCCATGAAGAGAAACAGTCAAACCTAAATGTTTTGACTGAGGATGAAATGAAAAGTATAGCATTTCAAACCTCAAACACTCTTCTTCCCTACACCAATCTAGTACTAATACACATCTAGGATTATCCACAGATTGACAATACACCAACTATGATCACCCCAACTGATAATTTTTAAATTACATCGATCATAGTTGATAATAAGGAATAGAAAGATGTAAGTGTTGAGGAGCAAGGAAAAGCTTTACAAGTGATCAAATATCCCCTTCTTATGGCTAATCTTCTTATTTACAATGATGAAGGAAATAAGTAAGTACATGAAGATAAATATGCAACTATTGCCTCAGGACCTTGTCATAAGGGAGCAAAGGAGGTTGAGCAATCAAAGCCTACAAAGAACGAGAAGCCAAAGGACCAAGAGGCTATCCAAGACATCATAAAAGTGTCAAGTTTTATTCCTATTCATAAATCATGCATCAAATATTACAGTTGTTCAACAGGTCACACCTATGCAGTAGGAGAAGCCCCTATAGGGAAACAAACACCTAGACTAAGTGCTAAAAGGAAACAATTGCAAATCACAATGCCCAGTGTCAATACCCCAAGGTCATAATTAGTTAAGAAGAAGATTGAGTCACCTAAGAATCCAATGATATTAGATGAGGTCATTACACTTCCCAACTATGACCCTAACACAATGCCACTTGAAAAAATGCAAATCTTACAAGAATTGCTAGGTAGAAAGACAAAGCAAGAAAAACTTAGAAGGGAATATAAAAACAAAAAAAGTATTACATGATGTAAAGGAAATTTGGGTAGATGCATTTGAGATTCAAAGTGTAAATGAGAAGGTACCAATTTTGGAACAATTAGTTCATATTGTTGAAAAGGTTAATATTGAGGATATAGAGACCAATGAGAAATTGATGAGATGGTCTGAGAAAAAGTTTGACCACAAAGTTTTGGAGAAAGTCCCAAAAAAAATTTCAATAAAATAGGTTGAGCTTTCAAACCTTGTAAATATGTTAGAAGGTATTTTGCAAAACATTCATTCTTTGTATATAAATCTTTGTGATGTTGAGTACTTCACCACGGAGAACCAATGCTCAATTGATCATTTGAAAGAAGATGTGAAGGATAGTACACATTCATTGAGCAACAATGCAAGTTCAAGCTCTCATATATTCAATAAATTGACTTTTTTCTCAAGGAAGGTTAGTCGAGTTGATGGCTAGAGATGGAAACATTAAAACTATTCAAACCATGCTGTTACCCCATTTGAAGGTTATGAAGAAATAAATTTCAACTATAAAGGACTTAGTCAATAGAGATATGCATCTCTCTGTTGCAGATAGTTTAGTTGATCTAGTAGCTCAGCTAGAAATCTAGATTCAAGTTATGGAATTTCTAAGATCAAGTTGGAATCAAGGATTAGAGGTGATTTTATAGAATCACAAAATCATTTTTGGATAAGTACAATTTTACCCCCACAAACCCTAAGCCATGAGTGACAAAATCAAGGGAGAAATCAAATGTCATGACACATACTATTGGAATTCTTTAGAATAACTAACAGGGGGTGAATCAATTATCCAAGGTCCATATGTACAATTTAAAACTTTTCACAACTTAGTGAACCCATATCCATAAAACATTTTCATCATGCATGCATCCATTAGATTATGCAATCACTTAATCTTGTAGGTTACTATCAAATCAAATTTGCAAAAATGCAAGCATGAAACATAACAGATTCAATAAAAAATTTGACACAATGATTTGACATAAAAGATTCAATAAAACAAATGATAGTACTCAAATAATCTAAGCAATTGTCTTACCAACAAGTATCAAGTTTGACATCAGTGACAAAACAATAATTGGAACACATTATCATACTTGTATCAATCTATTTTCAACAATCTCCCTCTTTTTCATTGATAGCAAACCAAACTAATTAAACATAATCAGTATAACCAACAAAATACCAAAAAGAAAATAATTCTTTGTATTAAAATCTCTCCCTCTATCAACAACTTTTATCTTCTTAATAGGTTACAAAATTTTGTTCTGATCAACAGATAATTAATCAAAAAAAAATTTCTCATCAACAAACAATCAATCAACTCATCCTTATGATTCCCTCTAGATCACTTCTTATATCTCCTTTGACATTAACTCCCTCTTACTAGGTATTCCATGTTTCTTCTATGTGTTTTCTCATCTCCTTCTTTGACAACAATATCTCTCTTAGCAGTCAAGATTTCTCCCTCAGCAGGATTTCTCTTTTTCAATAGGATTTCTCCCTCTGATTTCTCCCTCTTTGACAATAATGCCAAAGACTTGCCATCGTAATATGAAAATTTGAACATTTTCAGTTTCTCTCTCTATCACCTAGCTTGTGACTAATTTGTAACTCTAGCTCTTTGATTACTTTAGGCAGCTCCTAAAGTAAGATCCACTACATCAATGTGTAACATATGTCAATCATCTTGTTTGATGTAGGGTACTTCTCATGCTTTTTAGACAACCTTTGATAGGGGTATCACTCCTATTTTACCTCTTAGATACTCATGAGCATCCTTAGGTAATGCTTTTGAGAAGATATCAACTATTTTCTCTTTTGTGTTAACATATTCCATCTTCACCTCTTTATCTTGAAGTAACTCTCTCAAGTAATGATACTTAATTGCAATGTGCTTAGTATTTGTGTGCATCACAGGGTTCTTTGATATATTTATAGCACTTGTATTATCACAATAAAGTATCATAGGTTCAGTGATTTTATCATTCATACTTTGAGTTGTTTGATCCATACAATATTTGTACAATTTACTACAGTAGCAACATACTCAACTTCAGCAGTAGATTAAGAGATGCATTTTTGTTTCTTACTAGTCCATGTAACAAACCTTTTACCTAAGAATAATTCTCCTCCACTAATGCTCTTTCTATCATCAATATTTCCAGCCCAATCATCATTAGTGTAGGCTCTCAATTCAAATTTCTCATTTTTCTTGTAGCATAGACCATAGTCTTCTGTTCCTTTCAGATATCTCATTATTCTCTTAATTGTCATTAAATGATTCTCCCTAGAATTAGTAGAGAATCTTGCAAACATCCCTATAGCTAATGCAATATCGGGTCTGCTATATACTACATATTATAATTTTTCAATCATAGACTTGTATAATATTTGATTCACCTCAACTGAATCATCAATCTTTGACAATTTATGTCCTATCACCATAGGTGTTCTTATTAGATTTGAATCTTTCAATCCAAAAAATTTTGGTATCTCCTTTACATACTTTGATAGAGTGATGTATATACCATATTTCATCTGATGTACTTACAAACCCACAAAGAACTTGATCTCTCCAAACATAGACATCTCAAATTCTTTTTTCATTTCATTTGCAAAAGATTTACGTAAAGTATCTTGACCTCCAAATATGATATCATCAACAAAAATTTCAAATAACAAAATACCTTTTCCTTTCTTTGTCTTCAAGTATGGATTGTTGTTATCATTAGTTCTCTCAAATCCAATCTTCACAAGATAATTATGAAGTCTTCCATACCATGCTCTTGGTGCTTGCTTCAAACCATATAAAGCTTTGTGTAGTCTACATACCATGTTTTTAATTATTAGCATCAAAAAATCCTTCTGGTTGTTCTATATAAACCTCTTCCTCTAATATACCATTAAAAAATTGAAGACTTGACATCCATTTGATAAACTTTGAAACATTTGCATGCAGAGTAAGTAGGTAGAGTTCTTACTCCTTCCAATCTTGCAATAGGAGTGAATGTTTCTCCATAGTCTATCCCTTCTTCTTGTGCATATCTTTTACAAACTAATCTTTCCTTGTTCCTTGTGACTTCACCATTTTCATCTAACATGTTTCCATAGACCCACTTGGCACCAGTCACATTTTTATCTTCTAATCTAGGAACTAGAGTCCATGGCTTATTTTCCTCAATTTGTTCAATCTCTTCTTTCATGACTTTACTCCATTCCACATCTTCTAAAGCATCTTTCACTATTTTAGGTTTTTGCATGCTCAGAAAACATGTATCATTTCTCAACTTTTTCCTTGTCATTGGTCTACCATCTTTATTTCCAATGCTTTATGCAACAGGGTGATGTCTCTTAACATACTTAGACAATCTTGTTTATGCTCTATTTTCCTCATTTGGTCTCTCAACTTCCGATCACTAGTACATCTATGTCAAGTAGTTCAATAACTCTTTCATGTACACTAATCTTAGAATTAGAATGTGCCTCAACTTCATTCTATAACTTGACTATTGAATGTAGTTCGGTTCCTGAATACAATTTGGCATTCATAGTATGTGACTCGACGGTAACTAAAACTTGTTGTTGGTTTGCAACTTGACTTACAACATCTTCCTTAGTAGGTATTCCTTCATAAAAGTATACAAATAATTTTTATTCTTATGGTTCTTTCATAGATTCAGCCTCATGTACTTCTGTATATTCATCAAAGTTCACATTTTCACTTTCCACAACTTTGTTAATGTTAGTATTTAAACACTTATAAGCTTTACTTCTTGTGGAATAACCAAGAAATATAACTTCTTCAATTTTTGCATCTAGTTTACCATTCTTGAGATCTTTGAGAATATAACACTTGCTTCCAAATAACTTAAAATATTTTACATTAGGTGAGTATTCATACCATAGTTCAAAAGGTGTTGAATGAGTACCTTTCTTGACTTGCACATGGTTCAAGGTATAGATAGTTGTACTTACAACTTCTCTCTAGTATTTCAAAGCAACATTTTTCTTCATCATGGGTCTCCTAGCATGGTCCATTATAGATGTGTTCCTCCTTTCACCAATTCCATTTTATGGAGGGTTCTAGGAGTAGATGTTTGTCTTTTGATTCCTCTGTCATTACAAAACATCTTGTTAGTTTGTGGTGACTAATCAGGAAAGTATTGTACATACTTCATAAATTTTTTTTTTTTTTGAGCCATGACCGATGTTGTGGCCAACATATGGACCCTGACATATGGCCGACATGTTGTAACCCTAAAGTGGCATAAAATTACTTGTATAAAAGGGCTTAGGGTTAGGTATTTTAATTAAGTAGTGATGCGAAAATTGGTTCTTGCGATAGTATTAAGTTGTAAGGGATTACGGATTGTAATTAGGTTTTAATCACTGGATCGTAATAATATCAGACTTACTATTTGGTGGATGTAGCCCAGGGATTTGGTGAACCATGTTAAATCTTGGTCCCTTTTGTTCTTTTCTGTGTGATCTATTATTTTTTATTATTGGTTATATTTGCATGTAATTGTTATTTTCTATCTACAACTTAATCCTAACAAGTAGTATCAGAGTGAGGTTGTTTTTTCAGTTATTCTCTATAGGAAAGTCTCACGGTTGAGTGGGAGCGATGGCAGATGAGGGTAAGCTAAGGGTTGACAGGCTTAATGGGCAGAACTTCTAGTTATGGAAGATGCAAATGGAAGACTATCTTTATCAGAAGGAATTATGGAAGCCGTTAGAAAGAAAAGCCAAGAATTACAGATCTATGCCAAATGATGAATGGGATCTTTTTGACAGAAAGGCACTTGGAAGTATTCGATTATGCCTAGCACCATCAATGGCATTTAATATTACAAAAGCAAAGACAACAAAAGAGTTGATGGAAACTCTAGTGACACTGTATGAAAAGCCCTCTGCTTCAAACAAGGTATTTCTCATGAAGTGTTTATTTAATATGAAAATGGCAGAAGGTGGATCTATTGCGGATCATTTAAATGAGTTTAATACTATTACTAGTTAGTTATCTTCTGTAGGTATCAATTTTGAAGAAGAAATTAGGGCTCTCTTAATTTTGTGTTCTTTTCTTGAAAGCTAGAATGGCTTGGTAATGGCTATGAGTAATTTTGCTCTTGGATCTAGTACCCTAAAACATGATGATGTGATTGATGTTATTTTGAGTGAGAAAACTCGTAGGAAATTCTAAGGTGGATCTACATCAAGAAGTTCTTTGAATGCACAAAGCAGTGGTAGAATGACTGAGAGAGGAAGTAATTCTAGATATCATGGGAAATCAAGAGGAAAGTCAAAGGGGAGGAGGTCTCAATCAAGAGGACTAAACGACTACTGATACTATGGGAAACAAGGTCATAAAAAGAAAGATTTCTGGAATTGAAAGAAAAATGAAGGAGATAAACTAGATGGAGACAAGGAGGCAAATGTGTTAAGTAGCAAATCTGAAGAAGATGCTTTGCTTCTGTCTTTAGAAAGTGTTGATGATTCATGGGTTTTAGATTATGGTGCTTCATTTCATGCTAAACCTCATAGAGGTTATTTCATTGATTATGTCCAAGGGAATTTTGAGCTTATTTATTTGGGGGATAATGAACCCTACTAGATTGTTGGAAAGGGAAAAATTAAGATTAAGTTGTAGAATGGGAATCATTGGCTACTACATGAGGTAAGACATGTTCCAAGGTTGAGTAGTAATTTAATTTCAGTAGGGCAACTCAGTGATGAGGGTTGTGTAGTTACTTTTAATGATAAAAATTGGAAGGTTTCAAAAGATCCCTTGTAGTAGCAAAAGGTGTGAAAGTAGGCACCTTATATCTTTTTATAGGTCATATATTTTCTTCTAATTTAATTGTTTCAAAGAAAAATGAATGTTTAGGAACAATTGTTGCAGTTCAGTAGGGAGAACAAATAGTTATTGGAGATTATGATACAACGTTGTGGCACAACAGACTTGGGCACATACGTGAGGAAGGTATGAAAGTACTTCATTCAAAGAAAGTTTTACTAGGTTTGAAAAGTGTTAATATGGATTTTTGCGAGAAAGTTGTGTGTATGGAAAAAAAAAAGTGAGTTTTGTAAAGATTGGGAAGGAAAACAAAAAGTGAAATTAGAGCTTGTGCATACAGATGTATGGGGACTGGCTTAGGTATCTTCCTTTGGTGGCTCTCATTATTATGTTACATTTATTGATGATGCAACTAGAAAAGTATGGGTTTATTTCCTTAGACAAAAATCTGATGTATTTCAAACTTTTAAGAAATGGAAATGCTTGGTTGAAAATGAGACTAGTAAGAAATTAAAATGTCTCAGATCTAATAATGGTGGTGAGTATTGCAGTCATGAATTTGAATATTATTACTCCACTAATGGTATTTGTAGACAGAAAACTGTTCCAAGGACTCCACAAGAAAATGGAGTGGTTGAATGCATGAACAGGACTATAATGGAGCGCACAAGGAGCATGAGGTTGCATGTCAGGTTGCCCTTACACATGTGGGTGGAGGTTGTCAATACTGTTGTATATTTGATTAATTTAGGTCCCTCTACTATTTTGGGTTGTGGTGTTCCAGAGGAAGCATGGATTGGTAAGAAGGTGAGTTATTCTTTTCTCAAAACCTTTGGCTATGAAGCATTTACTCACATAGATTCTGAAAATAGAACCAAGCAAGAAGCTAAGTCAAAGAAATGTGTATTTGTTGGATATGGCATTAATGAATTTGGTTATAGGCTTTGAGATTTTGAAAATCATAAAATTTTAAGAAGTAGGGATGTCATATTCAATGAGAAATTATTGTACAAAGATCTATTGCAGCAACATGAGAAGAAAGAAGATGATTATGTAGTGTTGGATGATACTCCAAAAGTTGATGTTCCAACCATTTCTCATGATGTACAACAACAAATTACACACACACTGGTGAATGTTAGACAATCAACAAGGCAAATTAAACCTCTAGAAATATTATCTTCCTCTTTGTATTCAATTTTACTTACTGATGTTGGTGAACTTGAATGTTATGATGAAGTTGTGCAAGTGGATACTAAGATTCAGTGGGAATTTGCAATGAAAGATGAAATGGACTCTTTGCAAAAGAATAAGACATGGGATTTATGCAAGTTTCCTGCAGGTAAAAGAGCTTTACAAAATAAGTGTGTTTACAAGTTGGAAGAAGAGGAAAGAGGTAAGAAAAGATTTGAATCTAGGTCAGTTGTGAAAGGATTTGCATAGAAAAAGGGTATTGATTTTGATGAGATATTTTCTCCTATTGTTAAGATGACTTCTATCCATACTATTTTAAGTCTTGTGGCTACTAAAGATTTGTATTTAGAGTAGCTTAATGTTAAAACAACCTTCTTTCATGGTGATTTGGATGAAGAGATATTTATGGCTCAGCCACAGGGATTTGCAGTCAAAGGTAAGGAGAACTTAGTGTGCAAATTGAAGAAAAGTTTATATGGCTTGAAGCAAGCACCTTGGCAATGGTATCTCAAATTTGACAATTTTATGCATGACCATGGATACAATAGGTGTCATTCAAATCATTGTGTTTATTTTAAGAGGTTGGATGATGACAGCTACATTATTTTATGTTTATATGTTGATGATATGCTTGTAGTTGGGTCTAACATGGATCACATTAAGGGGCTAAAATGCCAATTACCACATGAATTTGCTATGAAATATTTGGGGGGCAGCAAAAAAAAATCCTTGGTATAAAGATTTATAGAGATAGGAAAAATAGAAAATTGATGCTATCTCAGGTTGATTATGTTGAGAAGGTGTTGCAACATTTCTCTATGGAGAATGCTAAAGCTATCAGTACACCTTTACCTGGTCATTTGAAGTTGACTAAGGAGATGTGTCTTAAGAAACAAGAAGAGGAGGATAAGATGTCCAAGGTACCCTATGCTTTAGCTATAGGGAGCTTGATGTATGCTATGGTATGTACTAGGCCAGATATTGCACATGTAGTGGGAGTCATTAGTAGGTATATGAGTCATCTAGGAATTGAGCATTGGAATGCAGTCAAATGGATTCTCATATATTTGAGAGGAACATCTAACAAGTGTTTACACTTTGGGGGCTCTACTATTGATTTACAGGGCTATGTTGACTCAGATTTGGCAGGGGATATTGATACCAAGCAGAATACTATAGGTTATGTCTTTACTATTGGTGGGGTAGCTGTGAGCTGGCTTTCTAGGTTAAAAAATGTTAATGCTTTATCCACTAAAAAGGCAGAGTATGTAGCTACTACAGAGGTAGCCAAGGAGATGATATGGCTTTAGTTCTTTTTAGAAGAATTGGGACATCCTTAGAAGGATAATTATTTATTTATAGATAGTCAGAGTGTTATTCATCTTGCAAAGAATTTAGCTCTACATTCAAAGACCAAACACATATAGTTGTGGTACTATTTCATTTAGTCACTTTTGGAGGATGGACAGTTAAAGTTGGACAAGATACATACAGATGAAAATCAAGCATATATGTTTACCAAGGTAGTGACAAGGGAGAAGTTGCACTCCTCTTCAACTTCGTTTAGTCTTCTAGACTAAACATGAATAAAAGAATTGGTTTGATCTAGTGGGAGCCTCATGGAGTAGCACCATAGCTACAGGATCAATCTCCAAGTGGGAGATTGTTGTTTAGTGTGGAGCTTGATCAGTCCCCAAGTGGGAGATTGTTAGTTTGTGGTGACTAATCAGGAAAGTACTATACATACTTCAAAAATTCTTTGGAATTTGGGGCATCCTCTCAAAAAAAAATTTGGTCGTGTCTGACATTGTGGCCAACATATGGCTGACATATGGTCAACATGTTGTAACCCTAAAGTAGCATAAAATTACTTGTATAAAAGGGCTTAGAGTTAGGTATTTTTATTAAGTGGTGATGCAAAAATTGGTTCTTGTGGCGGTATTGAGCTATAAGAAATTACAAATTGTAATCAGGTTGTAATCACTAGATTGTAATAATATCAAACTTTTTGTTTGGTGGACGTAGCCCAGGGATTGGGTGAACCACGTTAAATCTTGGTGCCTTGTGTTCTTTTCTATGTCATCTATTATTTTCTTTTATTGGTTATATTTTCATGTAATTGTTATTTTATGTCTATGGTTTAATCCTAACACATCTCAAACTCATTTGATGTAAATTCTCCTCCTCTTTTACATTTTAAACATTTCAGACTTTTGCATGTTTCTCTCTCAACTCTTGCTAAGTACCACTTAACATCAGATTTTTATTTTAGAAACATAACTATCATAGAATAATCATCAACAAATAGCATAATGCACTTATCTCCTTTGTAGCTTTACACATCAGTTGGTCCACACAAGTTAGTATGAGCAATCTCTAATATTTCTTTAGATGTATGAGTCTTACTCTTAAAACTTGACTTAATTATTTTTCCTAACTAACATTATTTGCAAATTATATTATCAGGCTTTTTCAACTTACAAAAACCTCTTACTCTTCTCATGTTACTGATACTAACCAATTTATCAAAATTAACATGACATAACCTCTTGTGCCATAGCCACACATCATCAAATTCTAAAATTAAACAAGTAGCATCCTCTATATCAAGGTAGAATAGATTACCTCTAGTTTGATCACCTTTTCTAATTAGTTTTCCATTAGCATCATATATCTTAGCAATTTTATTCTCAAACTCAACCTTTCAACCTAAATTATTTAATTGTAATACACTCAACAAATTATATTTAAGTCCTTCAACATAATATGAATTGTCACATAAAATATTTTCTGTGATTTTGATAGAACCTTTTCCTTTTATTAGACAAGGTGCATCATTACCAAACTTTACACTATTTTCATCGTAATAATTCAAGGTAATGGACTTAATTTTATCTCCATTCATGTGATGTGAACATCCACTATCAATGATCCATCTATCATTCTTGTTCACACAAGACACTAGTGTAGTTGCCTCATCCTTATCAAATTCATCCTTTATTGCAAGATACACCACTTCATCATCATGATCATCATATCCATCTTCGGTTTCTTCTTCAGCAATGTAGGAAGACTTCTTGCCTTTAAAGGCCTTTGTAATCTTTGTTGTCTTCATCTCTTCTACTTTTATACTTGTCTCCACCTCTGTAATTCTTCTTCTCTATACATTTAGCAACAATATGACCAACCTCATTGCAATTGAAACACATAATAAGTAACTTACCTTTGAACTTTTCTTTACCTCTATGAAATCTCCTTGCTAGTAGTGCTTCAAGTTGTTCTACATTCTCCTCATATGTATCACTATTACTAGAAACATATTTTACCCTTTTATTATTCTTTTTATTAGGTTCCTTCAATGACAACTTGGCTTTGAAAAAAGATTCAATATTGTCAAATTTGTAATTATCAAAATTAGATAGCTCTAAGACTTTCATCTTTGGCTCTTAGAACATTTGCATCACCTCCATAGATGGTGTGTAGTGCATCCCACATTTTCTTTGCACTATTACAACCCTTGAACAATCCTTGATATCATCAAACTCGACATAACTTAGGGTAGAGGAAATCTCCAACATTGTCTGGTTATGTTCTTTCTTCTTTTTCAAATCTTTAGTAGTTAGGGCTCCAGCAGGATCAACATGCTCATTAGCAATGGTAGATTGTGCATGATCTCCAAGATCTCTTAGATGTAGCTTCATCAAACTTTTCCATGTAGGAAAGTTACCTCTATTAAGCTTGGGTACCTCTCTTTTTGACATCTTGATCTTTTTGCTTCTAGTACCTTCAAACTAATCCTCTTAAGCAGATGGCTATGATACCAATTGTTGGAATTTTTTAGAATAATTGAGAGGGGGGTTGAATCAGTTATCCAAGGTCTAGATGTACAATTTAAAACTTTTCACAACTTAGTGAACCCATATCTATAAAACATTTTCATCATGCATGCATCCATTAGATTATGCAATCACTTAGACTTGTAGGTTACTGTCAAATCAAATTTGCAGAAATGTAAGCATGAAACATAAAAAACTCAATAACACATTTGACACAATAATTTAACATGGAAATCTAATTTGAAAAAAACCACGAATAACATGCTACTCATTCTCACTCTTTTCAAGTGATGCCCTATGAAAGGCCAACCTTATTAAAGATTACAATGCACATTGTTAAATGTGACCTAGTTAAAGGATTTCAATGTTAGAGGACTTTATATCATTCACTTGGAATGTCACCCAGTTAAAGGATTTACAAATGACTATTAGGTCAACCTTAATCCAAAGGATTTACCCTAGACTAGTACAATGATTGGAAAGTAACAATAAGGCTTGATCTGATAACAACCTATAACATACTTGCACATTACAAATCTTTGATTTAGTCTTCCATTCTACTTGGCTTTCACACACTTCAACTATGATAGCTTGGTCACCCTTCAAGCATCCATACCCTTAAGCCTTCTTGCTTTGCTTGCCAATGTAGTCTCTTCTCTTAGGTCACTGAATGAAGCAATACCCTGGACTACTTATCTTCCTTAGGTTCTCGTACATGACAACCTTTGCTTCTAACGAGCCATCTCTATAAATAGAAAATTAAGATCTTTTTCATTCATCCTCTATCATCCATTTTAGGGTTAGGTTGGATTAGGTAGGATTCAATGAATCTACCCATCATTTCATTTCATTCCCTTCTAGAAACTTCTCCTTCCATCCTCTTTGAATTTGCTTCAAAATAGTTCATCTTGAATTTTGTGTCATTCACTCATCAAGTTTATCTTCTACATGGTTCACACAATCCAAGAAATCAAACTTTTTGGCTTAGATTGATTGACTTCATGATCTTTCTCATAATGTTGACACTTGGCATTAACCAGCTTCTGATGCTCGGCACATACTACATTGCTTGACATCCACTATCAAAACACTCAACATGAACTAGAGTTTACTAGTGCTCGGCATCAACTAAATTTTACTTGGCTTACACTTAAATTGACTTTGCTCAGCTCCAAGTGATTTTTTGTTTCGCTTACACTAACTTTTCTTGACGCCTACTGTGCAGATTGTTAAGTTTGGCAGACACAATTTGTTTAACTTGTTTTTCTGAACTTAATTAGCGTAACCATCCTTTGCAACCTTAAGTAGATTGTCAATGTATTATAATATCACTATATTAACTAATCCTTGTACTCCTTTTCCATATCATAACTCAACCTTTCTTCTAGGTGCTATTGTTACCTCATTTGATCAAATCCTTTTCATCAATCAAACAAATGATAATACTCAAATTATCTAGGCAATTGTCTTACCAGCAAGTAGCAGGTTTGACATTAGTGACAAAACAATGATTGAAACACATTATCATACTTGTATCAATCTATTTTCAACATGTACTACAAGGAGAAATATGAGATATGCAAAGGGAATATCATAGATCATAGGTATAAATATTCATTTTTGGCAAGGCATGTACATATATTGTATATAGTGAAGTCTTTTTGGAGACCGAATCACAATATTGGGGCGGGGGGGGGGGGCGTCAGGGGGGCATGTGTTATTTTGTAATTTTAAATAGATTGCTAAGTCATGAGAAAGTATTTGTGCCACTAATGTCAAAGTGGGAGATTGATGATCTCTAAGCCTTGTTGCCTATTAGTGTCCAACACTTAGTCATTTTCTAGGCAGAGTTGGTTGGTCATCACTGTAACTGAGCCACCTAATGAAGGTTGAGAATTCATGGACTTGTATATATATTTTATTGCAAGCCGAGAAAGTTTAAGGTTGCCAAGCACTCCAATATCGACCAAGTTACAGTATATGTTGAGTAAAGGATAGAAAAGTTAAGAAAATAAGAGACAGTATATGTCGAGTAAAGGATAGAAAAGCTAAGAAAAATAGAGATAATATATGTCAAGTGAGTTAGGTACTATCAAACATATAGAAGCCAAGGGAAAACATGAATAATAGTTATGACCAAGCATTAGGATATTCAATTGTTGAGTCAACCAGTTTTGACATATGAGTTTTTGATGGAATAAAAACTTATATAAATCATTTTGACTTATTTCTATGTGAGATTTGTAGATTGTAGAGATAGCTAAGGAGATAATTACGTGTTTTTTCAAAGGATATCAATCCCTAGGAAGGTAGAGTAACCAATTAGAAAATTAGATGAACTAAGAAGCAAAAGGGAGAACTCTAGATCATTGATCATGATCTAGAACTTTCTTCAATTGTCTTTTTAAGAAAGGACCAAGCTCTAAATCAAAAATATTATCATGTATGCACAACAAGGTCAAGGATAGAGTGAAGGAAGGCTAAGTTTGATGATCAGAGATAGAGATCGGACAGAGAAACCTAGCAATAAAGGGCAGAATAGAGTATATCAGATTAGGAGATCAATTTAGACAAGGGAAGAGGAGATCTCTAATGTAGCATCAAGTGCTAACCAAAGGATTAGGTAGAGATATTCTAACAAGTGGATCAAGGTAAATCTCTTAACATTGTGGTTTTAAAAGACCTAGCTAAATATCCTAACAAAATGCTTACTTAATTTTAAGTTTAAATTCTTTAATCAAGGTGGACCTAACAGTCTTGTAAGCTCATGACAAGGCAAACCCCTCATAGGGTACATCACTAGAAGTGATCAAATGTTGTAGCCTTAACATGCACATTTTATTGCTGCAATAGTGAAGATTTGTGTGTGTCATCCCTACCCCAGTTTTACCTTCACCTTGGAGGGTTTCTGGGTAACCAAATCTTTGTGTTTTGTGTTTGCATTTATGTTTATGGATGTGATACATAGGTAGATCTATTTCAATTTTACACTATATGGTTGTATGGTATATGATCTAAGATATGAGATGGGAAAATGGTGAATGTACTTGTTTTGTTTCAAGAAGTTAAAAGTTTTTATAGATCATGATTCCCCCCCCCCCCCCCCCTGACCCACACCCACACCCCCTCCCCCCTTCAGTGTCTTACTTCCCATTAATACTTCCAACATAAAGTTGTTTGTTATCTTAATGTGTTTAGGTCAAGTATTCAAGAGGAACTAATTCTAGTTCAAATGAATATTATTGAAGAGGCATACTAATCTTCCCTAGGATTTGAAGAAAAGATGAACAAGATACTAAGAATAGTGGTAGAGGTCATGGTGGAAGTTCTAGAGGGCAATCTTATGGAGTCCAAAATGAAAATCCAAATAAGGATAAGATTGGAAGTAGTAGTTAGAACTAAGTAGAAATAAGTTAGAATTAAGTTATGGTGTCTAGAAAGCTATGGCTCGAAGAACTATAAAAACTTTCATGGTGTCTAGCAAAATCTGGCTCAAAGAACCATGATAAGTTGGTTATCAAGGTGTCTGGAAAAATCCATCCCAAAGAACCAAGGTAACACTTGTTGCAACACATTTCAGTGTTGGGATATAGGTCAACTATTGATAAGATCGTCAGTTTACAATAGTTACCTTCTATTCATTATCATAGCTTCCAAAACTTTTGGAAAACAACTTAATGTAGTATGTTATGATAATAGGTCTAGCTATTGATAAGATCGTCACCTTTTAATAGCTTCCCTCTAAATATATACATCAATGAATATAGTCACCTTTCATGACATAATCACAACAACATCATGTAGTAACTCACATGATATCCACCATGAACCAAGTCAGAGGGAGGACCCACCGTAGCTGCTACTAGAGGGTGGAACAATGTTTTCACCTCAAACTTCTCTGTCATAGAGGAGAGCACATTACAAAGAATTTCACTTAGAACTTCTTCTCATAGAAAAGATATCATCCACAAAGGATTTCATCTCAAAATTTCTCCCTCTGAACAATGATTTTGAGAAGTCAAGTCCTATAGTTACTCCCTTTGAGACTCTCTTCACCCAAGGATGCCTCTCAGACTCTCTCTGAATCTAATATTAATCTTTCAACCTTTAGTGATAAGTTGTTATTTCCTCATGATGTATATAGGGGTAGGCCCCTCAAGATCATGTAGTCATATACATGTATTTTAGACTCCCTCTGAGTATTAATCTTCTAAGCTCTTGTGTTGCCTTCAAAGAAGTGTCATATTCCCTCTTAATGTAGAAGAATCTCATAACCTTAATCATCAAAGATGCTTTCTTCAAGAGCCTCATTTTATCAATCTTGATCATCAGGGTCTTTGGAGCTACTATCATTCTACACAAAATCTAGTAGCATGTATAAGATGCCAAAAAAAAATCCTGCAAGAACATCCTCATACATAAAGAAAAAGATCAAGGCAAATAACACTTATAGTATGTATAAAATTGCAAAAAAAATATAGAGAGTAGATTAATGTAATACTCAAAGTTAAGAAATACTTATCTACACATGAATGGAACATCTCCCCTTTAAAGTAGGAATGGAACATTGTTTATCATTCCCCCCCACAATGTGGAGTTCCCAATCTTTTATCATCAAACAATTTTCCCATCACATTAAATATGGAAAGCATCATCCTAATGGTATCCTTTTCACTGTATGTGAGAAGTCTAATTTGTAGTTTCTTCTATCATCTTAATGAAAATTATAGTTGACATTTAAAATTGTATGAAATTTGCACCACTTCATCCTTATGGGAATCCCAAATAATTGAGTATTGCAATCTCAAAGATGCCCCCCCCCCCCTTTTAATTCGACTCAAAAAGAATATGAGGTACTGTAGAAGTCAAATATTGACATAATTAACCATATTTAAACCAACTTATAATTATTGTCACTAAATTCTATTAATAATTCTAGATCACGTCCATAATACCTAAATATCAAATCACGTAGTGGATGGTATAATTATAGCTACTTGAGTTTGGACACAATCTATGTGGAGTTCTCTTATTCCCAACATGAGTGATTTACTCCTACCCCTATGTACACTCCCTATCCACTACATAATTGGTCCAAAGATTCTTATAGTTTTATCCATCATTTACTTCCATTATTAGACTCCTTAAGAGAGAACAACCTTTAATCAAGTTAGAAGATAATCATAGTAAGATATGATTAGACTCAAAATTAAATGTCGTTAGGATATAATAAATTATCATAATATTTGAAAATAGTTATCTCTCTAGAGAACAATTGGTCCACATAAATTATGAGCATAATATTTTTTCAATACTATTAACCATTACGTAGATATATGAAATTGTATGAATTATAACCACACATATTTCAAACTCATAATATCTATTTTGATGCATCTAAAATAAATAACAAGGAGAGTTTTAGGTGTACCTTATATGGTGTCCTTTGACATGCCTCCATAAGCTTAGGCGGTGTCTCTAAATATTAGCATGCTCCTAGGTTATGACATTGCACTTCACTAGACTTGACCCTTCTTTCAAGGCCACCTTTGACATATGACTTGTGTAATTTCCCTTCATTCCTTCAATGTCAATTTGTATATTGGTTTCATAAACCTTAATGAAGGGGCTACTCCATGTCAATCTATCTTTTCATGATTGGGCACTCCATTAGTCATGTCTTCAATATAATTAGATGGTGACTTTGTGGGGATATTATGCTTGACTTTCATAATGCCCTGTCTCCATTATATTGTAGGTGTATTAATAGTCCAATGCTTGCTTCAATAGAGTGACCTAATTGTGTTTGATTTTAAATGCATTCCAAGTGCATTCAATGCCTTTGTAAATAGTCTTCCTCACATTAGTGACTTGGACATGTTGACCATCCACCTATTTTACTTCGTATAACTCCTTTCTTGGAGCTTGGTCCACATCACCTTTTGCCTGACTTACTTCACGTTATTAATGGGGTTATGATAGATTTTATTTATGTTGGATGCCTTGAATATGTTGGATGCTCTATGATGATAACAATAGCTTGATCAACCTATGATGATAGCAATAGAAGACTTTGTGTTATATGTTGTCATCTACAAATAAGAAAGCATGGAAGACTATTTTATCAAATTTTGTTCGATATTGTAGAAGACCAATTTCCTTGAAGACATTTTAAGTCTATATCCATGGATGTCTTCATAGATGTATGGACATTGTGGTGTATTGCAGATAAGTCACTTGTATACTCATTGCAGATGTTATTTCACTATTTTATGGGTTCATTGGAATATGACCCCACTTTCATGGGTGAGATTTTGACTACCATATTTATGTTATAATATACCTCCTTTCAATATTGTATCAGTGTTGTTTGTGCATTGTTGCATCACTTAGACATCTTACACAATTTATGTACCATTGGGTTATGTACGGTCAACTATATGGGAGTATATGTATGATGTTACAATATTAGGATAGGTGACCCATCAATTTATATCAATGCCCCCTACTAAGTTGGCACTCGTATCACCTTTGTTGGCAATGTTGTTTTGGTCGATAGTTTGTAATGGTCTCACTGTTTGTACTATCGATCTGGTGGAATCCTACATGGAATATATTTTGCAAGGTAAGATGAAGTAAAACATCATTTCTAAATTCAAGCATTGTCATAATGTGGGATCATTGCATGACTACCCTTTTGTACCATATTTTCCTTTATCATTGGGTCATTGATTGATGATGGTATTCTTAATGCTCCATTTTTCCATTTAATTGACTACCTAAAATTGGACATGGTTTATGTTCCATCCTCTTGACTACCATAATGATATTGTTCCCGTGTTGTTAGGATCGACAGGACCTCAAATATTTGTAAGGAAACTTAGGTGCAAAAACAACTTCCTACACTAATCCCTTAAGGAAAGTATTGTGCAAATTTTATTTAAATCCTTACAATTTTAGATTCAATATTATGTAAATAACAATATTGCAGTCAACCATGAATACAAAAAATAGATAGAGAAAGAAAATACAAAAACAAAGATATGTTGGTGTGGAAAAACCTTTCGGTAAAGCAACCCCACCCCTCCAAAACCTACACAATGTATTATCTTCAACACAAAGGTTACAACAAACTTGCTATGCAAGTTCTTTCAGGACATGGAAGACAAATTTAGTCATAAAAAAACACTACCAACAATACACTTTCACTCTTTTATCTGCAACCCTAAAGTTGCTTATATCATGCACTTTCCATTTTAGAGAAACTTCCAAAGAACTGTATTAGGGTTTTACCTTTCTCCAAAAAAGTAGGAACCCAAAAAAAATTTGTGCGCTAGATGGAGACTCAATTGTACAATACTCAATGATCAATTGCCGCATGTCTTCACGTCTTCACCCATCATCATATCTTCCAAAGATAGCTCTTATGCATAATAGGAATCTGTCATAACCATTTCAGTCATGATCTCCTTACACACTATTCAAGATGTCAACACATGCAAGTGGAGTGACACATCTATGTACGTGAAATGTGAGCTTTAGATCCTCACACACACTTCAACATGTTCACTATATGTGAAACCATCCTAGAATGAACATGGAATTGTTTATCTAAAATAGTTTGACAAATCGACCTGTTGCCTTCTAACTAGAAGGATTATGCCTTTGCTCTCAGAACGAGAAGCGGGCAACCAGAGCTCTAGAACGAAGGATTTTAGCTAAATGAGAATTCAAATTACACTAGATGGAATGCAATTAAGCTAAGAAATAAAAGAGCATAGTATGCTAAATGGATGCATATTTAAAATCTAAATGATACTATAATGCAAGAAATAAAGCTATGACAATGTGAGCAAGATGAGCAAGAATTCCAAGATAAGTTTGATGCAAATTCCAAAATCTCCTCCCTGTAATGAGGAATGGAGAGTTTCTTTTATAGAATCCAAGAGATGATTGACAGTCAAGATTAACTGGAATGGACGATCAAGATTGAAGAGGATAGTCAATCATAAAGGAAACTGCCTCATGAAAAGGGAGTTAACTGGTTGCCTTTGAGTGATAAAAGGAGTTAACTGACTATCTTTTTGAGTGATAGAAGGAGTTAATCCCTTTTCTAGAATATTTAATTTAATAAAATAGAATATGACCTTATAAGTGGATAACTTTAATTAATTGAATAATTAAATTCAATAATTAAAAAGAGGAGATATCTTACTAAATTAAATATATTTAATTCCTTTGTACATTAGCTCAAAGAGGTAATTTTAATTTAATTAAAGTAAAACACTTATAATTAAATTAAATCAAATCAATAGGTTTACGTAGCTAATTTGAGTTGATACTTAGGAATTAAATAAATAGTGAGATTAATGCAGATTAGGGTTTTCTGCATTTGACACCTAGGTCAAGTAGCAATTATCAGAATTAGAATTGCCTAGTGAAATAGGACTTAGGAATAGTTGAATAAACCAAAGTTGGTAGTTATGGCAATGTGCCAATTTTCGGGTATTACAACATCAACATGCCAACTAGACATGTACACTCACACTTAATTACATTATTTGTAAAAAATACATTTAAAAAATAAATAATAAGAATAGGAATTATCCAAGGTTGAGACACCCTATTCCTAACAATTTTTCTGCTAATGCCTCATACACAGCAAAAAGTGATTTATTGGTCTTAAGGTATTTACTGTGATAATTTCTCTCAACTCTAGAGCTCAATTCGTATGCCTTTGTTTTACCAAGACGAGACTTCTTTGATATCTATTATGACTTCTTCTGTGCTCCTGACAATCCCTCTTTCTGATCTAGTCAATGTGCTAATTTATTCATGCATATAGTTGACTTAATCCAATGGATTGATTTACAATTTTGTTCCAAGGATCTCTTCTATTTTTTGCTCGAGTGCTCCAGTATGATTATGAAACTTTCCCTCCTGATGCCTCAGACCATAGACTAAACAACAAGCTTATGACTTTAACGTACTGCTCTCCAAGGACATTTCAAATAGAAAAGAATCATCAGCCTTTTGCTTCATGAATTTCTTACATGTGCAGTCTAGCTCTGATACCATGTTAAGTGACATGGATCGTTTCGCCATTGCTATAGATATTTTTCAAATGCAAATTTGAGGACTCATAAATATGAGAGGAAGAGACGTGTCTCGATAGTTAATCATCATTAGTTAGTATAACCATATGTATAATATATAATTTTATATATATACATCACAGTATTTATCTAATGATAATTTACCATCAATAATTAATCTTCTGATCATATCAATCTGATAGTAACTAAAACTTAACAGTGCACAGATTCATGGGATATCAACAAGATCACAATCAAGTATGAATATCCATTGCTACAGATGGATGATATTATGGACTGCTTGAGTGGAGCTATGTATTTCATAATGATAGATCTGAAGAGTGGGTACCATTAGATTCAAATTGGAGAAGGGGATGAGTGGAAGACTGCCTTCAAGACAAGGGAAGGATTGTATGAGTGGTTAGTCATGTCTTTTCTGCTAACCAATGCACCGAGCACTTTCACGTGGCTCATGAATGAGGTACTGAAGGAGTTTCTAGGTAAGTTGGTCATTGTTTACCTAAATGATATTTTGATCTTTAGTAAGACATTGGAAGAGCATTTGATGCACATTCATAAGGTGTTTGATAAATTGAGGGAAGAAAAGTTGTTGATAAATTTGAACAAGTGTAGTTTTGTGAAGAGGGAGTTGGTGTACCTGGGATTTGTAGTTTCAATAGAAGTTCTAGAAATGGATCCTGAGAAAGTGAAAGCTATCCTTAAATGGCCTACTCCAAGGAGTGTGACTGAGGTAAGATCTTTTCATGGACTGACTAGTTTTTACAAAAAAAATTTATTAGAGGTTTTAGTAGCATTTGTGGACCCTTGACTAAAAAAATAAGAGGGGATAGAAAAGAATTTGAGTAGACTGTAGGAGCATATAAGAGTTTTAATTTGTTGAAACATAAAGTTAGAGAAAAACCTATTTAGCACTTCAGGATTTTAATAAGGTGTTTTAAATAGATTGTGATGCTAGTGGTACTGCAATAGGAGATGTTTTGGGCCAAGAAGATAGACCTATTGTTATTTCAGTGAGAAATTGAATGATGCCAAAAGAAAATACTCTATTTATGATTAGAAATCTTATGCTATAGTTCAAACATTGAAGAAGTCGAGACATTGTGTTCTTCCTAAGGAGTTTACTTTGTATACTGATCATCAAACTTTACAATGTTTGAATAGTCAAGGAGCATTGAATCAAAGGCATTTGAAATGGGTTGAGTTTTGTAGAGCTATACTTTTGTTTTGAAACACAGAAGTAGGAAGTCTAACAGAGTTGCAGATGCTCTTAGAAGAAGACAACTTTTGCTGACAGAGATGCAAATTGAGGTGGTTGGGTTCAAAGAACTAAAGAATTTGTATCTGGAGGATCCTAATTTTGGTGAAGTTTGGAAAGCTTGTAAAGAACCCATTACTCTTGAGAGGACGAAGTGGTTGGATTTCATAATTCATGATGGAATGTTGTTCAAAGGAAGTCAGTTGTGCATTCCCAAAAGTTCTATGGTAGAGAATCTCATCAACGAGAAGCATAGTGGAGGATTTGGTAAAGTAATTAGATATTTTCTAATTAACTCTAGTCTACTTAAGCTAAATTGTAGACATCTAATAATTAAATTTTTTTATTAATTATTATGATGCAACCTAAGTTAGACCTTTTTAATGTTTTGATCTCCTTTATAAGGATGATCTCTCTTTGGAATTCACCAGTTCACTTTTGATAATAGCTAATTTTTTTATATTCATCAAGAATGTCTCATTTATGGATCTGAGAATTCTAGCCTCCATAGCTTTTGATTCTCTCTTTCTATGATGGGTGTTCAGAGTAGGTGATTCTTGGGAGTTGATCTTTCATCAACTTCAACATGATTGACTAGACACTTTAGTAGAGATAAAACCATTGCTTTGGTTGTTGAGAATTATTACTGGCCATGGCTACAGAGAGATGTCAAAAAGTTTGTACAAATTTGTAAAGTAAATGTCATATGATGAAAGGAGTGAAGCCAAATATAGGGTTGTACCAGCCATTACCTGTACCAGAGAATTTGTGAGAGGATGTCAGCATGGATTTCGTTCTTGGTTTACCAAGAACACAATGAGGGCATGATTCTATATTTGTGGTGGTTAATAGATTTTCATAAATGACACATTTTATTTCCTGCAAGAAGACTAGTGATGTTGTTCATGTGGTAGAGTTGTTTTTCAGAGAAGTGGTGAGATTACATGGTCTGCCAAAGAGCATAGTTTTTAATCAGGATACCAAGTTTTTTGGGTATTTCTAGCGTACATTGTAAAAGAAGTTGAAGACAGATTTAAAGTTTAGTTCATCACTTCATCCACAAACTGATGGACAAACATAAGTTGTGAATTAGAGTTTGGGAAGCTTGTTGAGATGTCTAGTTGGAGATAAGCCAAAAGGTTGGGATATAATTTTACCATAGGCAGAATTTGCATATCACAATAATTTTTTCAATAGGAGCACTGGTAAATCAACATTCCAGATTGTGTATGGGAGCAGTCCCAAAAATGCTTCTGAATTAAGGCAGTCGGATAAAGGAGAGATAAGGAGTGTTGAAACAAAGGATTTTGTTGAACATTTGAAGAAAATCCATGAGGAGGTGAGGAAGCACATTACAAAGATGAATACACAATACAAGGCTAAGACAGATGTGAAAAGGAGGTATAAGGAATTTCATATTAGAGATGAAGTCATGGTTCATTTGAGAAATGAAAGATTTCCAATGGGTACATATAGTAAGCTGAAAATGAAAAAGTTTGGACCATGCAACATACTGAAAAGGCATGATTATAGAAATGCCTATGAAGCAGAGTTTCAAGCTAAACTGAATATTTCACCAATATTTAACATTGCAAACCTAACAAAATATTATGGAGGTGATGGAGATGAAGTTGCAGAAGCACAGTGGAGTATTATAGCAGCTACTTCGGCTACAAAGGAGATTGAGGAGATATTGGACAGTCACATTGGAAGAAGTACAAGGAACAAAACATATGAAGAGTATCTAGTCAAATGGAAAGGGAGGCCAATGGGGGACTCGTCATGGCTAGCAAGGGAGGAGGTTGATCATCTTAGTTTTCTTATGATTACCTGAGACGTGATAGGGTCACTTCTCAAATTACCCTGAGTGTCTGATTGAGGAGTATCTTGGATATAAGAGCAATCTTGCATCACCCAAAAAAACATTTCCTTTATGTTTCTTGAATAAGAGTTGTCTTAGTGCAGAGTTGTTGGTTCTTGAGGCTTGCTACTTAGTAAGTCAGTCATGCGAGCTCAGAATGTCTTAATTTCAAAGGTGGAGGTTCATCTTGGATATATCAGCCTATTAGTTGAGGCCCAATGTCATATCATAAGTATTCATGAAGTTATTGAGAAATTTTGTTGAGCAATTTTCGTATTAAAATTTCAAGCTCAAATTTGAAGGCCTTAGAGGCCCTAGATGGGCTTTGAAATGAGATTGACTAGAGCTTGCACATTTGCGGCGATAATAAGAAACCCATGTATTGTTCTTGCAAATTGATGTTATTTATTTGTTTCTATTATGTGTTTGTGGTATTAAGAGGAGTACATCATGCATTCATTTTCGAATTTGCAATAGAAACCATTTTAGAGATTAATCGAGAGTCAAAAATAAATGCTTACAATTTAAATTTAATGCAAAGATGAATAGCCTCAACTTTCATAGAGCTCTATAGAACAAGCTCCAAACATATGTATGTTACATAACAAAACTAATCCAATGCATGATGATTGCATTACGCAAAAACTCCAATGATAAACACATGACAAGGCTAATGCAATGTGTGATGATCACTAAACATAGAAACTATAATGATAAACACAAAACATAGCCAACTCTCATGAAAATCAAAGAAACAAACAACTCCCCAAAGCACAATCAGTGCACAACGAGAAGAACTTCCATAAATAAGACTCACCTACCCCAAAAGCCAAACTCCCTTTAATGAGTCATGCAACAAGGTGTGACTCCTTTTTGCAGGAATCACTCTTGCCACCTTACAAGGTTGGCAAGATAACTCTTGATAATATGATAATAAACATAAACCCATGACATGGTGACCCCATGACAATGTGTGCCTTCAATCTTTTTCCCATAATCTTCAACATGGCATGGTGACCTAATTGTTTTAAACCAATCGATATAACCTTCAAAGATATATAAACCACACAATTCTTTATATATATTATTTTATAAAAATTATAAATAGAGTGCTATTCAAAATTAATCAATTAATTTTGATTGTTCTATTTAATTTCTATTTTTATAATACACTACTTCAAAATTATTATTAAAAAAATCTTCAAACTTTTGTCACACAATAAAAAAAAACTAATCAATTTTTTTTTATAAAACTTAGGAAAAGACACCATCTAAGCCACCATGCTTAACAACCATAAAACTAGGAAAGAGATAAAAGAACTTATATACTACCAAGAAAATAAAAATATATAGATGATCAATTCTTTGTAAGTGTCAATTTCTATAACTCCAAATACATAAATATCTGAACCAATTGATTGTGATTGTAAACTTAGGAAAAGAGGCCATCTAAGCCACCATGGTTAACAACCATAAAAACTAGGAAAGAGATAAAAGAACTTGCATACTACCAAGAAAATAAATAAAAATATAGATGATGCAATTCTTTGTAAGTGCCAATTTCTACAACTCCAAATACATATATATCTGAACCAATTGATTGTGATTGTTCTATTCAATAATAATATTATCTTTTTATTATTAATTATTATTTTATTCCCTAGAAAAATATTAACCATTGAAGAGATTGCCTCAAAACATTTGTTTCACAATCCATATGAAGGGAAAGAAAACTATATAGAACACCAGAAATCACACGATAACTTGATAGCAAAATCTTGCGTTATCAATTCTTAATTAAGAAAACTCTAAAGCAGACACCTTTGTTTTTCTTTCTTTAGAAACCATTCTTTAACAAGAACCAGAGAAAACTAGGTCAATGTCAGGAACTTCATACCAAACCTAATCGCTGATCCAAAATACAAATGTCATCTTCCGTCAAGACATACATTAGACATGAAACAGCCTGGTGTTGACGCCGCACAGGGCGTCAATAAAATCAAGAGCCCTTGACAGTAATGGCCTCCGTCATCATCTGCTTAAACTCGAAGAAATCAACCAGGCCGTCACGATTCGCATCAACAGAATGGATCATATTTTCCACATCATTCGCCTCAGCCAAACCGAGCCTCCGCAAAACCCCCTGCAATTCCGACGCCGAAATGAATCCGTCACCGTCCTCGTCAAAAACACCGAAAGCTTCTCTCAAATCCTGCTCATCTTCCTCCGTTACGACACCCTCGGAGGCGTCAGAAACCCCGAGAAGCTTGTCGCCAATTGATCCGTGCAGCCCTACGAAGGCGTCAAAGTCGAGGCCGTCGCTGCCCGGGCTGAAGAAGCCGCGCACCGTCGATTCTAGCTCGGGCAGCGGGATCGGAAGGCCGAGCCTCTGCAGGGCCTGCCCGAGCTCGGGGACGCTGATCTGCCCGTCGCCGTTGCCGTCAAAAGCGTCGAAAATTCTTCTGAGCCTGACAATGTTGAGGCTCTTGCTGTGCAGCCTGAACGACGGGGACACTCGCACTGGAGGCTTCGACTCGAGCTTCGAGGAAATTTGATCCATTTCAGGAGTATTTTCCATGGAGGGATGATGGATATACAGTGTGTATGTTCCTACGGCGAAGGCGATATACAATGTGTATTGGCTTTCATGGTGGGGGATTTTTATAGAGGAGATGTGTGGAAACAGCGTGGAAATTTCCACCACGCGTGAAGAGTGGGAAATGAATGAATGTAACGGCAAAATATGTGTGGAGAGTCTTATCTGACCTTTTCTTATTTTGTACGTTCTTGAACGGATGGTTTTCCATGTTCTAGACACATGGTTTTTAATTAAATAATAAATATGTACGCATGGTCTCTACATATTAATCTCGTGAGGTTTATATTGAATGAATAAAAAATTTGCAATGATGTTCTGGATGTATGGAAATAATAAATGTCTCTAAGTTATAACAATATTATTAATGGGTTATGACTCTAAAATATAAAAAAATATAAAGGGCTGACTTAGTTTATGTGGTGTTGGAAGGTGTATCGAGTTAAATCCATTTTACGTATTTAGAAAATAGTAAATATAAAGACGGCTATTTGATTTTTAAATAGTAAAAAAAAGATTCTAAAAAGAAAAGAAAGAAATGTAAAGATGTAGAAATAGTAATTATAATTTAATAAAAAAAAAAAATTTGAAATTGTCTTGGGTTATTGGGCCTTTGGTCTATAGGTGAAGTTGAGTGGGTCTAAATGAGTCCACCAAAGATCAAGTCTTGCTTGGTGCACGACTTTGACATCAAACTTAAATAATTAATGAGGAAAAATAAATCATTTTTAGTTTTGTTTTTATGAACAACATATTAGAAAATAGAATGAAAAAATAATAATCATTTTTTTCAAAAATAGTGTTTAAATCAAATTTAAAATCTCTATTTATGCTTTAAAGTTATTAAGTACATGTTTATCTTCAGGAATGTTTTTCAATTGTCCTCACAATGATTTAAAAATTAAATAACAAAAAAAAAGTAATTAAATGTATTATGGAAAATGATGAGTGCTTTAAGCATCCCAAATTTCTTGAGAAAGATGTCTACAATTGCATGTCTTTAGAATTTATTGTTATTGCAGAAAAATAAGTGTAATGCATAAAATGTACTTAATTTTAAAGTTGAAGGTGGAAAATTTTGTTGTGACTATAGAATTTGGATCATTTTAGGGTCAAAATCAAATCTCCTTTATTGTATTAAGCATTGGATTCTATACAAGATATACAACATGAATCTCTTTATTTAAGTCCACAGGCTTAAGATGATTCAATAGTTGTTGATATACTTTCAGAGTTGCATATCTAATTCTACGATTTGTGAGTTTGTTCTCTCTAGCTCAGAATATTTATTAATATTTGCTCAATTTTGAGGGTTGTTAATATTTAAAAATTCATTTACAAGGTTTCAAAAACCTAGGATACATGTGCTCTTAGGTTAATCCTAAAAAAGATTGAGTTTGGAACCATTCAAGGATTGAACCAACAATCATGTGAGTGTCTCAATAGTGATTATATAGATTTTGATTCATTTTAATGTGCTAAATCCAAGTGCTCCTATCATAATTATTCCTTGCAAAATCTTTAGATGATGAATAAGTGCAACTAAATGTGTATGTAATACACGACAAAAATTACCAAAATGTGTATTTAGTTAGCTTGTACAATCTAATGAAATTGAATAAAGGTGGATAAATTTGAATTTTGATGTTAAATATATGGGTATGAGTTTGCTCCACATACAAGAGTGATTAATTGTGATGGAATAATAAGATTTGTATAGATAATGAATGTGTAATTATGGATGGTACAATAAATGTAGATTGCATGAGAAATAATGCAAATATGGATAATTTATAGCCAAAGATGTGAGAATATGGATATGTGAAGATGGTTGAAAACTAGGGAAATGAGTCCAACATTATATTTTGTCATTTGTCATACAATTCCTTTCAAATATTCTCTCAAAATAGACATAATTCTAGAATGTAAGAAACAAAGCAAGATTGGTATGTAAAGGTTATTCATAGCAAGAAGGAATTGATTTAGAAAAAATTGTTGTGCTTGTTGCTAGACTAGAGGCAGTGAGAATGTTTTTGGCATATGCAGCTAATAAGAATTTCACAACTTATCAAATGGATGTCAAATCAAATTTTCTAAATGGAGAACTCTAAGAAAAGGTAAACATTGAGTAGCCTAATGGATTTCCTCTGACAGATAAGGAAGATATGGTTTGCAGATTGAAAAAGGCATTATATGAACTAAAATAAGCACATAGAGCCTGGTATGCAAGATTAGATAAGTATTTGACAAGTTTGGGATTTATGAAAGGTAATATTGATAGCAATTTGTATTTAAGAAAGAACAACAATGGCTTAGTGATTGTTGAAGTATTTGTGAATGACATAAAATTTGGAGATAATTATGAAGCAAGTGAAGAATTTGCAGAGGAAATGAAGAAATAATTTGATATGAGTATGATTAAAGAGATGAAATACTTCTTGTAATGTTGATAGCAATTTGTATTTAAGAAAGAACAACAGTGGCTTAGTGATTGTTGAAGTATTTGCAGATGACATAAAAATTGGAGATAATGATGAAGCAAGTGAAGCATTTGCAAAGGAAATGAAGAAATAATTTGATATGAGTATGATTGGAGAGATGAAATACTTCTTGGAATTATAGATTATATAGAACATTGATGGCATTTTTTAATCCAAATGAAGTATCTTAAAGATTTGTTAAACAAATTTGAATTGGAAAGTTGTAAACCTATTGGAGCTCCTATGGTAACTAGACGTAAGTTATCTACCAAAGATGAATCCCCTATTGTTGAATAGAAAAAAGTACATATCTATGATTGGTGGATTTTAATGTTTGACACACACTAGACCTGATATAGCTAGTGCAGTTGGAATTGTGGCAAGATTTCAAGCAGATCCTAAAGACACCCATTATGCAACACTAAAAAGAATTTTCAAATATTTAAAAGGTACACCTGATTATGGATTATGGTATGGTAGATCACATGATTTTATTCTATGTGCATACACTAATGCAGATTGGGTAGGAAATGTTGATGACATAAAGAGCACTAGTGGTGGAGCATTCTTCTTGGGAGGAAGATTGGCTTCTTGCCTAAGCAAGAAATGGGATTTTATCTCACAAAGTACGATAAAAGAAAAGTATGTAGCAACAGAAAACAATTGTAATCAAATTATTTGGATGAAGCAAATATTGAAAGACATCGAGATTGAGTTTACAGAGCTTGTTGTCATACACTGTGATAACAAAAGTACAGTGAGTATGTCGAAGAATCCAGTATTACATTCAAAGACAAAGCATATATCTATTAAGTATCACTTTTTGAGAGAGAAAATTTGCAGAGAAGGAGACTAGATTGGAGTATATTAGCACAAAGGAACATATAGAAGACACATTTACAAAACATTTAGCGAAGGATACATTTGAGTACTTGAGAGGTATGCTTGGGGTTATGCCCCGGCCTACTTTTGAGTAGTTGATGCAAAGATTTCATCAGTCCAGTGGTAGCAAGGCACTATTTCTTTATCTAGACTAGATGCTTGATGCTTCTCCTATGGGGGAGTACATGTATTTGAGTTGAGTCATGAAGGACTCTTGGTAACATTGTCTTTGGACACTTGAACTTATTGCAGATCATACATAGACAATTGACATAATGATACCTTTGTCATTGATGTCAACGGGGGAGAGAGTAACATCCTTTTATATGTATGTTTTGGGAGATATATACTTGAGGGAGAGATTCATGTTGATTGATGAAGAGGATTTGAAAAGATACTAATGTATGGGGGAGATTGACACCATCCTTGTGCAAGTTGATTAATGACATTCATGGACAATGTCATATCCCCATTTTAAGATAGAATTTTAATAATAATTAGATAATACAATGTTATTAAATAAATAATAATGTTATATTAAAACTAATACTAAAATTGAAAACAAGAAAATAATAATTATTTAATCTATATTATTAATAAAATAATATTTGGTATGATATTTTAAATCATTTAAAAAATAATAAAATTTTAATGAGTAAAGAAAGAAATAAAATTACATACAAGAGACAATATTGTAGAAAGTATGTTAACTTTCTAAATAGAAATTAATAATAAATAAAATAAACACAAATAAGTAAGTAAATATATAATATAACATAGAATAATATAAATTAACTAAATCTAATGGAAAGTCAAGAGATGTTTAACAAATAGACATGACTCCTTAAAATTAAGATATAAAAGGAAGGAGAGTTTATTTTAGAAGGCAAGGGGGGGGAGGGAGGAAGAGGGGAAGAGAGGAGTTCAAAAAGGAAAAATGGAAGAGGAAAGTAATATGAAGAAAATAAGGAAGTAACTTTTTGAAAGGGTATCAATGATATTGAAAGGATGTGAACCTTTGAAAGGGTCATAATTATGAATAGTTGTGACTCTTCAAAAATATTGTGATTATAATAAAGTATTGGGATTTTTTCAAAGGATTTTAGTGATGAAGTGTTGTTACTTTTCGAAAGGATTATAACTATGAAGGGTTGTGAATTTTCAAAGGATTTGTATTATGAAAGGTTGTGACTCTTGGAAAAGAAGAAGGTAAGAAAGGTATGTTTATAGATAATATTTATTTTATTATGTTTATGAATTTATTTATATTTATGAATATAAGTTAATATATTATTTAGTACATATATTTCTTACAAAATGATTAAGAACCCATACTACCAGTATAAGGACTTTGCTCGCCTATATAAATGGCTTTGTGCCAATATAGAGTCAAGAGTTGTCTTTATATAAATGGCTAAGATAGGGATTGATGGAATCTTATAGTGTCAGTGCAAGAAGTGAGATCGTTGTATAAATGGCTATCATGCTGGAGTGTGAGAGATGAGTAACCTTGTATAAATGGCTAGATGAGAATGAGATAATGGCCAAAACTATGGCAAGAATAATATATCTATAATTGTTAGTATTTAAACCTAACATTTATTTTGAACGTACTAGTATTTCAAATCAACCCTAATAGTGGGGACATTACAGACAACATGAATGGGGAGCATATGCAGAAGCAATATATTTGGTATTTGTGGAACTTAGATGTTTTTCATCTATGTTTCAGTGGATGTGTGTTGCATTCATGACAGAGTTTTTCATTGATGTCAACATACTTGTTATTTTGTGAAGACCAATATAGCTAAAAATAGAGCTTGGTTCCCTGAATTGAAGATTAATTGATACACACTTGGGATTATGTGCTAGAGTATGCCTAGATGCTACAGTTAAGAGCACATAATGAAATATGAAGACTATACATAGTTATGAAGAATTTGGTGAAGGCAGCTTTTAGACAGAGCTTCAAGAAAGCGGGTATTGTTGCTTGGATTTTATCTCCTAACAGAGATGGCTTGGATAAACATGCATAGTTAGATGATCAACTAGTGGAAAGTTATGAAGACTGTAAGCCAAAAGATTACTTGTAATTGTGAAAAAAGATGTAATGTTGTAATGGAACATGTATTGTAATATCTTAAGATGGTCATATATTATTATTGTAAATTAGGAAAGCCTCAAGGCTGACTCAACAATTTTTTATGAGGACTTGATATAAAGGAAAGTCATTTCCTTATGGTAGAGTGTGGCAATGAAAGAGTGATATGTGATCATATCTATGTGATGTATTATGTGAGCTTACATGTGAACATATTTTGGATCAGAGCAAAGATTGATGCAATTGAGGCATGGTGAGCTTACAAGGAATTGTATTTGGAAAGAGAAGTTGATGATGGACAATTGTCAATGTACACTTGTATTATTTAGAGGGGATAGTACTGAAACTATTTGGATAGTGGGTCCTTATGTCTTCTTTTCAACTCCTAACGGGGTTGGCATAACTCCTAACGTGGATTCAAAGTCTCCTAACAAGGACTCGTATGTACTGATTGTATTACATTGAATTCTAACAGGGTCCATCCTTTCATTAGGAACTTTTATATTAGTACATCAGCTCATGGACATCATCCCCACCAAGGTTTTCCCTCTGATCAAGGGTTTCCCTAGTTAATAAATCTGATGTTATTGTGTATGGTTATCTCTATATAGTTGTTTCATCTATTGTTTACATGTTTCAAAATTAATAAGGATATGAAGATTTGTCTTATTGCATAACTAATTGACTCATGAAACATGGGTCGATGAGTTTGACTCAAAAACTACGTAGTTGAGTCCTAATAGTAGTATCGTAATTTGAATCATTATGGAAACATATTTCCTACTTGTCAATTGACAAGCTCTAGGGGATTTCTAATTAATGGGTTCATAAGGCACAACACTTGGTGAAGGTTTTACAAATGGGGTTGTAGGAAAAGTGGGTCTAACCATGGAGAAAATACATTAGTTAAGTTCATTCGAGCTAGAATAGTACTAGGATGGTGACCTCATAGGAAGTCTTGGTGCTTCACCTCTATGAGTATCACCTAGATCCAATGAATGCTAAGTGTTCCATTCATTCTCATGAGATATGGGTTCATGTGAAAACTACTCATGAAACATGAGTCAATGAGTTTGACTCAAAAACCTACATAGTTGAATCATGATATCAATATCACAATTTCAAATCTCTAATAACATTTTTAATATAAAAATATATCAATTCATTAAACATTTGCATAATTCTCAAAGTGTAAATGCTTTTAAATTATAATCACTATAAACATATAAATTCAAAATAGAAAACAAGTAAAAAATAATCTACTACATGCACATATTAAAGATCTCCTAAATTAATTTATCAAAACGTAATTATGTCTTCTCTCATGTTGAATTCAAATAACAATCACACATTTAAGAAGATAAATTAATCTTCAAATAGCAAATGGTTTTCAAACCATTAATAATTTGTATCTTATACTTTGTGTATATATTGGTGTTTAGAATTTTAGTTTGTACGGTTGGTTTGGTAAGTGTAATTACATGGCTAAAATTTTTAAGATCTCCTAAGTCAATTTATCAAAATGTAATTGAGTATTTTATAATGTTGAGTTCAAATAACAATCACACGTTTAAGAAGATAAAAATCTTCAAATAGCAAATAGTTTTCAAACCATTAATAATTTGTATCTGATATTTTGTCTATATATTGGTGTTTAGAATTTTATTTTGTATGGTTGGTTTTGTAAGTGTAATTGCATGGCTAGAATCACTCAAAAATTAAATATTGGTGAAATTCCTATAGAAGGCTTTATCTGCTAGGATAGTGTAGTCTATGTATTTTATTGAATAATACATTCCACAAGAGAATTGGGGTTTTACTCCTAGAAGGATTCAACTCATGAGTAAATGTGTTATGGTGTATTTCTTATTTTATGTTTATAAGAATAACACAATGTTGCATTACAACTCATACAATTGAACTATTTGAAGATTCAAGAACAAATCATTTGTCATGGACATATCATTTGACTTTCAATGAGGAAGGAAGTGTGCCATATAGAAGACCCATCAAACATAAAAAAAGATATAGTCAATGACCCTTTGACTGTGTGGCAATCTATGGGTATTTCTTCCACCAATCCACTTTAGATACACAAGGCTTACAACACCTAATATTTTTATGTTAGTCCATTTTTTGGTAGTTCCTACACCTCTCTATAAATTTGTGTTAAAGAAAAAGGTTAATTTCATTTCATTAATTAAATTACCTTTTCTCCCTTCTTAAGATTTCGCTTTATGCACCTTTTGCATTCTCATTTAATAATTATTTAGTAATTATTAAATAGCATTTACCTTTTAGGTTACCCTTTTTGGGTTTTGATCTCCTACTAAGGATAGATCGTTTGTAAGTATCTTGTATCTTTTCTTTTTCTGAGAATACAATTTGCATATTTTCAGAGCATACCCTTGCCTCCACTTGTCTTTTTCTTCTCTGTGACAAGTTTTTACATGCAGGTATTTAAGGGCTTCGTGGATTTGTTTTGCATATTTGCTCAAATCCTTCATGGTATCAGAGCTAGATCTATTGTAGCTTGCTAAGTATTTGGACAAAAAGGAGAAAGGGGGTTTGACAGAATAGATCTGACATTTTTTGAGCATTTTTCTTGATTTTTGGATTTGCGATAGCGATGATTTAGAGAAAATAATTACAGAGGTGATTTTCAAACAACAATATCTCACTCATGCGGACTCCTCTTTCTAAGCAATTTTTTTTTGGGGGTAGAATTTTGTGATCTACACATTGGTGCAGGTTGTTTGTGATCTTTGTTTCTGAATTTTTCTAAAAAACATAAATCCTGATTTTTGCAACTTCAAAGGCTTCGTTCGAGCTCATATGGACACATATTTAGGTACCCTTTTTTTCAGTGCATGATTTATTGTCTACTTTCCAGATTTGGTATCAGTTTGGAATAATATTTGAGTGGACATAGTACTTTTAGAATTTGGTCATTTTTTGGCCTACAAAAAAAAAGTATATGTGATTCATATATGAAGTTGTTTTGCTCTTCTCTCATTTATGCACTCCTTCTAGCATATGGGGTTTGATGTTTTGCATTGTTGGGGGGGGGGGGGTGGGGGTATTTTGTCATATTGTTTCTATTATTTTCTTATGTTAGCCAGAACTACATTCAAAAATAATTCAACACCTTCTAAAAAAATGGTCGAGACCTCTTCTTGTCTAGAACTTTTGACCCCTCATAATTATCACACATGGAAGACCTTGATGACACGGCTTCTCTGGTCAAAAGGGTTGTGGTCTTGTTTAGATGTAGTGTAGCTAATTTTATAGAGGCCTTTTGAGGTCATGCAACATAGGAACAAGATGGATGATGCAATAGGATTGGTTGGTTTATAGGTCTTAGTCTACAATTTCATCTTGATGGGTGCAATATCCCTCTAGCTATGTGGACCAAGCTTGAAGGCTTGTTTGGTACAGTGAATGAGTTCAAGGCACTTTAGATTGAGGTAGAGCTTACCTCACTTTTACTAGATTATTTTTCCCTCCATTGAGGACTTCTTGATGAAATTCAAGCAACTGAGATCTTTATTGTAGGGTTGTGGGAAAATGAAGACTAACACTAAGTGTATCTACCTGATTCTTTCTAAGCTTCATGGAAACTTTCAAATTTTTTCTTCTACCTTCTATTCCACCAAAGATGCTTTGGGTGATAGATTTACCATGCCATCCTTTGAGGTTTTTTGTGATCCGTTGACTCGAGAGAAAGCTAAGCTCTCTCAGTTGGATTCTCTCATGGGCTCACAGAGTCATGCATTAGTAGCTTGGTCATCTTTAGGGACGAAGGAGAAGACTTGGAAATTTCATTCTATAGAGTCTCAGATTGATTCCAGCACTCACAGCTCATCTGGGCCACCTCCTCCTAAAGGGGGTAAATCAAAGCCAGAAAGACCAAAAGGTGCTCATTTTAATAAGCCTAATCATGATTAGTCACATTTCTATGAGAAGAAGTTAGATGGCTATGCCAAACAGGTTTTAGATTTGACAACTCTCCTTTAGAAGAGCAACATTGATATTCATTCTACTTCTCACAAACCTTCTTCATCATCATCATTTCAATCATATGGTAAAGCTATGGGAAAGGGTCATGCACTATGTGCAACTACTATCCCTCATTCTTCTAGTTGGTTACTGGATTGGGGTGCTTCACACCATATGGCATCTTCTCAAGATTTGTTCTCTTCTTTTGAGGCTTCTCCTACTCGACACATTTTGATAGGGAATAACATTGTTATGATTGTTTGAGGGAAAGTTTCTATTGACATTGATGATGGTACATTTCATGATGTACTTTTTGTTCTATCTTTTTCCTCTAACCTTCTCTGTATTTATCATATTACGCACAGTGGGACAAGGAAGACAATTGAGTTTGCACAGGATTCAGTGCACATCAGAGATAGTGAGACAGGCAATATTATTGCTATAGGGATGTTGGTCATGCTTCTTGCCTATATTCATTCTCACATTTTGGTCCACCATCTCCACTATCAGAGACTCGATCTCTTTTTTCATGAGAGGTAAATTTAGGTCGCTTGAACTTATGTGTTGTTCCTGAGACCAATGTTGTGACTTCTACACCTCCACCTCCTGCTCAGATTTCATCTCTTGCACATGATTACTCTTCAGCATTGCCTACTATTGCAAGTCTAGTCATCAAGCCACCTAATGCAGTTGTTGAGGATATATCAAAGGATACACATCTCCTCTCAAATGATAGATTTAGTACACCTATTATTTTTCCTCCATTAGAGATTCCATTTCAAGATTCTCATGCTTTCTCCTTTGAGCATCAACTATGACTTCCAATTGTACCTTACATGCATGGGTTTTATCATCCTTGTCCACCACCTTTGCTTCCTTCATATTGGAGCCACATTGGTATGTTCATCGACACAAGCATTCTACCATTTTGGGGGGCTATGGAGTCTCAAGCTTCTATCATGGAGGCTTTCATTGTACTTATGGTCTTGAGAGATTCTCTCGAGCTATTTCATTTGTGCATTCTTTTCTCTATCTTTTTGGAGTAGGGTTTTTCCCATTGGGTTTTTTTTATTTCTCCATTTCATAGAGATTTGATTGTGATTGGGTACCTCATTAGGCCTTGTTGTTGGGACCCAAGTTTTCTTTCCTCATTGCATTGTAGTTTCCTTGCTCTTTCTGCATTGTTTGTAGTTGCATTGTTGCTCATCTTAAGGGGGGGTGTTAGAGAAAAAAGTTAATTTAATTTCATTAATTAAATTACCTTTTCTCCTTTCTTAAGATTTCACTTTATGCACCTTTTGCATTCTCATTTAATAATTATTTAGTAATTATTAAATAGCATTTACCTTTTAGGTTACCCTTTGTACATTTTAGTTTTTGGATTTCGATCTCCTACTAAGGATAGATCATTTGTAAGTATCTTGTATCTTTTATTTTTCTAAGAATACAATTTGCATATTTTCAAAGCAAACCCTTGCCTCCTCTTGTCTTTTTCTTTATTGTGACAAGTTTTTACATGCAGGTATTTGAGTGCTTTGTGGATTTGTTTTGTGTATTTGTTCAAATCCTTCAATTTGTATTCACGTATTTGTGTAAACTTAGCTAATAGTATACCTCCCCTCCAACATAGCCTACATCTTGCCTTGTGACAAAGTGTCCTCTAAGCCTACATCTTGCCTTGTGCCAAAGTGTTCTCTAAGTTTACACCCATACAACTCTTTGATGAGGTTCTTTCTTCCGTAACTCTGTGGGATGTACTATAACTTCTACTTGAATAGGTATATGTAGCAAATAGTATTCCATATAATCTAGTAATTCTTCAACCCAAGGTTATGTGCATATGAACCATGTATATTTTTTTTTTGGATTTACACCATATAAATCCTTCATCATCTAGATGCCCACAAGTTTACTATTAGTACAATAACTTGTATCTCTCACTTAATGGTATTTTCAACCTCGTTGATCTTTCCTACATGGTGATTCAATATAAAAGAATAACCCTACAAATATTAAATGTTTGCCTCATGTGCATATAGTTGAGCTCTACATGATTATTCATGAACTTTAACACCTAATGATCTATGTCAAGCACAGACTCCTTTGATTTGATAAGTAGTGGCACCAATTAATCTAGTTTTATAAAGCTTATGTTGTGGCACAAAACTTCTTGTTATAGACAAAATAACATTGTCAAATGTTATTGAAGTTCTTGTTAAAATGTGTGATTGGCCTACCATCTTAACTTAATATGATTTTGATTGTCAATATTGATGGAGGATTTTATTTATTAGTCTATTATATATTTTCCGACACCTAATTTATCTTGCATGAGTCAAGCTCATTTACGATTAATAATGTGAGTATTCTCCTTTTTTTTATATCATTACACAATAACCTTTTTTTTCCTATGCATTCCCTAGGTACCTAGTTTGATTTGTAATATCTTAAGTTTTTTTACTTTTATTATAATGGGACATACCATAGCTCAACTTATTCCCTAATAGTGAGAAATGCATTGTGACTATTAGTACAGAGTGATGTCTTACTTGATTTCTTTCTTGTTATCAAATCTAACATGTGACTACAAGTGTAGGGCACACCACGACTTTCTACTTGAAGAGTGTAAAACTCTTGGAGATAGTAGTTATCCACTTAAAACTTTGACTATACATGTTATGTATCAAGGGTGCATAAGTACACTTAAGTTCCTAATGAAATTTAAATTGAAGCTTGTAATATGGCCTCCCTAATGATTCTTCAATTAATCCACTCATCAACCACATAGACCTTCTTTGTATTCAATTTACAATCTCCCTTGAGATGTCAAAAATCTTAAGTATGCCAACTCCTTCATGGTTCTTCACAAATTATTCTCTTCTTGGTTATGCCAATACCTATTATAGTTGTATTCTTACCTCTTATTTGCTAACATGAAAATGTTACTGAGATAGATAGAAAAACACATTTTATGGTTAAATAACTTGAAACCTCATTCATTAATAGCATAAATGTTCTTAGGTTTTTAATAATCTAAATGACATCACCACCCACTCATACAAGCCTTACGTTATTCAAAATTTGTTATTTTATTCATCTCCACTCCCTAATCTTAATCTAGTATTATCCTCTTTATGTCTATACACTCAAGAAATTCATTAGATGTTCAATGCATGCTAGTAAAAAACTATACTTAATGCTAATCATCTTTATCTTTTGGGAATATGTGCACATTATCCCTATTCCATCCATCTTTAATTCAAGTATTGAAATAACTCAATATTTTTCTTATCAAGCCTCATTACAAAATTTATTTAACTCAGCAATCATGTGAAGTTTCATATTGTGTGTCACCTAGTTTGGAAAATCAAAACTTAGAATCATATGCTTGTAGTGTGAGATGTTATGCATCAATGACAATGTGTTTTTTTTTCTTCGACAATTTGATAAACAAGCTTCTTGAAGAGTATGACAACTTATGGCTCTTTAAACCTATGTGATTCCATCTACTCCTAAATGGGGTTGGCCAACAACACAAAATAGTCCTACCTACCTCCTTTAGAAAATCTTTTGTTGGTGAAAACCACCACTTACACTTCTATATGGCCTCCTTTTTGTCCTCCATGGGAAGTAGCCAAAACTTCTTCCTATCATTTTTTATGGTGAATATGTTATTTTCCCCATCATGTATTATGTATCAATCATACTACCACTACCATCCCAATAACACATGGTAGACATCCATCAAGTTTACATTATATCACACCACATTCATGTGTCCTCTAATGCAAAATGCAACTTGACATTTCTCTACCACTATGATTTGATATCCCACTCTACAAGTATGAATTATTTTATGTGATAGGGTGAGCAACATTCTTCAAGCCCAACTTCTCCACTATCTTTATAGACACTAAGTTATCAATACCACCTTCATCAATGGTTAATTGACAACACTTCCCTCATACATTGTCCTTAGTTTAAAATATATTCCTCAACCATGGGTCATTGTCTTTTCATGTAAGTTCCAATAAAACCTTGCACATCATCAATGTTTACAATCTCTATGTCAGTATTTTTTGCTTTGTTTCTTAATAAAGAGACACTTGGATATTTAGCCCACACAATATACTTGAGATTAAAATGTAAATTATCTTTTATTATTAATTATTAAATAAAAAGTTACTTTCCACATAAGAAAATAACTTAAATTTTTAGTACATCGAACCATTTTTTTTCTAACTATTCTTTCATATGATATATCAAACAATATCATCTCAACTATTAATAATAAAAAGTTCTACACATTTTAATTTAAAAATGAAAAAAAACTTATATTTACTCAAATCATGTTCATGGGTTTTCTTGCAAATTCACATTGTAGGCCTAATCTAAACATCCCAACTCATACAACATAAAATTTATAAGCAATATTCATCATCATTTTGTTTCTAATTAAGCTGGAAGGTAGACATAAAAAAGAACATTTTTACAAAGCTTCTTCGCAGTCGCCTCGATTAAATCACAGGTTTAATGGTGGTTGTACCCAATAATTATGGCCAGGTTTGAAGCTGTTCATTGCCAAAAATTATAACTCTCAAGGGCCATGGCCATCCACTCAGGGCAGGAAGCGATTTGAATTGTTTTGTTTTTCCTTATGCTCACACGGTCGTATTTGAAAATAGAAATCAAATAAATCTGAACTAGCAAGGTTTTGTTGATGTTAATCTAAAGTAAAATGATCGAAACACGCAATGACATCAATTGCCAATCTGAGGGCACTCTGCCGAGAGGATTGCTTGAAAGAAGCCCTCCACTGTCTGCTTACAACACACAGCAATCCTTTAGACTCTTCCACATATCTTCAACTTCTGCAGGCCTGCATTGCAAAGAAAGCGCTTTCAGAAGGCAAGCGAATTCACTCTTACATCAAGAACAATGGATTTACCTCTGCGACAAACGCTTTTTTGCAAAATGCATTTATCAACATGTATGATAAGTGCGGAAGTTTAGTTAATGCTCGCAAAGTGTTTGACGAAATGACTGAAAGAGATGTCCTCTCGTGGAATATGATTATTTCAGCTTACAGAAGACATGGAATTCCTCAAGAGGCATTCATATTGTTTCACCAGATGCAACGAAGAGCAGCTGTACAGCCTGATCAGTACACCTTCTCTGCTGTTCTACCTGTATGTGCTGACATGACATCTCTGAAAAATGGTTTGCAAATTCATGCAAAGATCATTAGATGTGGATTTGAAGTTTATAACGTTGTTGTGATGAATACCCTGATGGATATGTATGCAAAGTGCGGAAGACTGGAGAAGGCGCGTCGGCTGTTTGATAACATGCCTCAGCCGAATGTAACGCCTAGTAAACTGTTTAACAAAGTGTCCCAACAAGATGAAATCGCACTTGAATTGTCTGATAGGATACCTCAACCAAATATGGTGTCATGGAATGTAATGATTGCAGGATATGCACGGAATGGGCTGGTTAAAGAAGCCTTGGAGTTTTATAAACAAATGCAATTGGCAGGTGTAGAGCCAAATCCCGCAACTTTTGCCAGTGTCCTCCCGGCATGTACCAAAACGGGAGACTTGGAACAGGGTATGGAGGTCCATAGAAAGATAATGGAAAGTGGACCTTTATTGGATACTTCCATTGCGAATTCCTTGATCGATATGTACGCAAAATGTGGAAACTTAATGAAGGCGCGTAGATTATTTGATGAAATGGCTCAGAGAAGTGTGGTTTCATGGAATGTAATGATTACAGGATACATGCACAATGGTGAACTGGATGAGGCTTTGATGATTTTCGAAGAAACGCCTCAACGAGATGTCGTGTCGTGGAATGCAGTGATTGTAGGTTGTGCACAAAATGGGTTTGCTGACAAAGCCTTGGAGTTTTTTATGACAATGCAATTATCAGGTGTAAAAGCGAACTGTACCACTTTTCTCAGCGTTCTTCCAGCCTGTGCCAAAATAGGATCGTTGGAGCGGGGTATTGATGTCCATCAAAAGGTAATAGAAAGTGGGGTTGAGTCGGATGTCGTAGTTTCCAATTCCCTGATTGATATGTATGCGAAATGTAGAAGCATGCAGAAGGCACGCAAAGTGTTTGATAAAATGCATAAGGAAGACTTGGTTTCCTGGAATGCAATGATCACAGGATATGCACAAAATGGTTTTCTTAATGATGCTGTAAAACATTTTAAAGAAATGCCACAACGAGATGTTGTCTCATGGACTGCAGTTATTGCTGGATATGCACAACATGGACTTGGCGAAAAGGCTTTAGATTTTTTTAAACAGATGCTGGCAACGTCTGTAAAGTCAGACTCATCTGCATATGCCAGCGTCCTCCCAGCTTGTGCCAAAGTTGGAGCTTTAGAACAGGGTATGGAGATACATCAAAAAATAATCGAAAGTGGACTTTTGTCTCATGTGCTTGCCACTTCCCTGATAGACATGTATGCAAAATGTGGGAGCGTAGAGAAGGCACACAAACTGTTTGGCAAGTTGCATGATGAGGACATGATATCATCGAATGCGATGATTACAGGATATGCTCAAAATGGTGTTCTTGATGAGGCTTTACGTATTTTCAAAGAAATGCCTCAACGAGATGTGGTCTCATGGACAGCAATTGTTGCTGGATATGCACACAATGGACTCGTTGAAAAATCCTTTGAAACTTTTAAGCAAATGCAAGTAGCAGGCGTGGAGCCAGACTCATCAACCGTTGCTACCATCCTCCCATGTTGTGCCAAAATTGGAGCCTTAGAACAGGGTGCGGAGATCCATCAAAGGATAATTGAAAATGGATTTCTGTTAGATATCGTTGTGGTAAACTCCCTAATAGACATGTATGCGAAATGTGGAAGTATCCAGAAGGCACGTGGATTGTTTGAAAAAATACATCATTCAGATGTGGCTTCATGGAATGCAATGATTGCTGGATATGCAATGCATGGCTATAGCAAGGACGCTCTAAAACATTTTGAATTGATGAAGCACTCCGGGACAAATCCCAACCATATTAGCCTTGTGTCTGTTTTATTCGCATGCAGCCATGCTGGTCTAGTTGATGAGGGCTGTAAATACTACAACCAGATGAGCGACTCTTATTGTATCATGCCCACAATGGATCATTATGTGTGCATGGTTGACCTTCTCGGGCGTGCTGGTTATCTCGAGGAAACCTTAAACTTTATCATCAAATTGCCAGCGAAACCAGACGTAGTTGTGTGGATGTGTTTGCTTGGAGTTTGCAGATCACATAAGAAAATGGAGCTAGGAGAATTTGTGGCAAGGCTCCTTTTTGAGTTGAACCCTAAAAATCCTGCACCTCATGTTCTTCTATCAAACATTTACTCAGAAGTAGGCAGATGGTGTGATTCTCAAAAGTTAAGGAGATCGATGAAGGATAGAGGAATCAGAAAGATACCTGGATGCAGTTGGATTGAAGTCCATAAAATGGTACATGCGTTTTGTATAGGAGACAGATCACACCCACAAACACAAGGAATTTATGCGAAGTTAGAGAAATTGACTTCGGAGATGAAGGCAGCAGGGTATATTCCAGATTTAAGATCTGTAATGAATGATGTAGAGGACGAGGAGAAGGAATTACTCGTCTGCCACCACAGTGAGAGATTGGCAATTGCATTCGGGTTGTTAAACATGCCGCCTGGAACAACTATTAGAGTTGTCAAAAACCTTAGAGTATGTGATGATTGCCATACTGCAACCAAGTTTATATCCAAGATCGTTAGAAGAGAAATTGTAGTTAGAGATGCAAACCGTTTCCATCATTTTAAACATGGACAGTGTTCTTGTAGAGATTACTGGTAACAATACATGAAGCAAGTTATACTTGCAGGCTTACACTACAACAAGACGCTTGGTATCAGACTAACAGTGGTAAGAAAAAGTTCAGCATACTTTCAGTTTCTTGAAAAATGTTTAGTTTGTCTCCTGAGTGTTTGGGGAGTTTTGACTCGACGCAATGATATTTTAAAGTATACATCACTTCCTAGATATGCCCAAGGGTTATTCTTACAGAGATTCACTGAAGTGCTCAAAAACTAGTTTGAGAATAATGTAGATTTGATCAAAGCTGTTTGGAATGAATTTACATCAGCCCAATTTGTAAAATCCTTGTTTTGTAATATACCAAGGAGAAACTTAGATATTCAACTAATTTCAGAAAGCTTGTTGAACTGTGGACTCAAAAGCTGGAAGATGTGGAAGAATTTGGTTGAAGGAAAAATAAATCCGTTCCACCAGAAGGAAAGATGAGAAGTGCTCACCATCAAACTAATGCTTGGATACCGTAAGAGATAGTCTGTTTATCGAAGTTTATTCCTGCATCTGTAATTTTGTTTTCTTTTATGTGGCTTAACTCTATTCTCTTGTGCCTACATCAGGTTCTCCATTTGGGCTTCAATTTTATGTATCAACCTATAAATCAAAATTTACAGCGGATTTTGTCCCATTTATGTGGTTATGTATTTTCAAGGAGATTTTGTATCGATTTAAACCATTTCCTTATCAGGTTAACTACAAGGAACTCTAGTTCCGATGTGATATAGAGCTTCTTCTGTTGCTGCTTGTACAAAGAGGAATATAGTTCCCTACATATTGTGTATTTGAATATCCATTACAGAGGCATCTAGCGCAACTCTTCATAGCACTGTCTCCTACTCACCATCCCGTTGTGGGTCATGTTGTCGCCAAAAAGTGCTCCACAAAGTATTTGAAGTGGGGATTGAAGCCTCTGGTTGACGTCAAGCAGGTGAGGATGATCATGTGCCACTAGACGACGTTGTTGTTCACTTTTCCCCAACATGAGATGATCGCAGGGAATCTCCATTTCTAGCAGGTGGATATCCAGCCCATCCTCACAAGCGCCATTCACTTTCTTTTGCCGCAAAGAGATGTGATCAATGTTGTCAAAACATTGATGGTTAAAAAGGGATTTTTCTTTTGATGCATGAAGGGGATGAGGTGACTGTACCCCAACGAGGAGAGCATCATCACATGCACACCCATCTCTTCTATCCTTCCTCTATTCATTATTGTTCCAAACAAGTATTTGCTTCTTCACTTCTCTCTTTGCTTTTCACAACTAAATATATATTCCTTTCTTTGGGCACTGAATTAATTTGTAAGGTTGACTAACATATTCTCGGTGCTTTATAGAGCCTAGAATATAGAACCAATTTTTTAAAGGTTAGCATCAATCTCTAATAGAAAGAATGGTGATTATAAAGATAATGATCTTAATATAATCCTCAGATTTGTTTCTTAGCAGCTTTGTGTATTGTCATTGTTGAGTTTAGTTTCTTGTAATTCGAAGTTGTTTATGGATCTAGCAATATGTTTTAGAGTTCCATCGTAGATATACAAAAGTCCTCTCATTGCAATGTTGTTTTTCATATAGGGATTCACAAATTGTCTCTATTTATAGAGCTCTAATAGTAGCATTGAATATTTTTCAAACTCTTCGCATTGGATCTTTAAAGGTGTTGGTTCACTTGCAAGAAACATTTTCAATATGATTTTGTATGATAGAATGTGAATTTATTTAATAAGTAATGAAGATTTACCAATGTTCCTTACATTGTCCAACTAAACATTGCCTTTTTGCATGTCAACCATTCTCTTTATCTTAAAAGACATTAGCTTACTTGCAAGAAACCATTTTTAATATGATTTTGTCTGATAGGATGTGAAGCAATGAAGATCTACTCGTGGTTCTTACATTGTTCTAGACAATGTTGTCTTTTTGCATGTCAACATTCTCTCTTTTGCATGGTAGTGTGGTTTTCATGAGGTGGAATCAATAAACATAATTGAATCTACTAGATCCTTAACATTTTCATCCACTCACAAAGGGTGCAAACAGAAAGATAGGAAACAAAAGGCAATTGCCAATGTTTTTCCTTAATTCTATTCTATATAAGATTAAGATATTGAACAATTCATAATGTTTTGTTGGAACGAGCTACTTTTATTTAAGCATTTTTAGAACATTTCTATAGATATTACTTTCACCAAAGATAACATTGTTGCAAATTGGAGCCAATTGAATGCAAATAAATATTTTTTTCACATTAATCATCTAATTGATATAGAGGCTAACCATGAGGAGGATGACAACATTGATAATTAAGTTAACTAAGGAAACACAATTTAAAAGAATGAATGGGAGTTGCTATCACATATGGGGCTTGCTAGTGGTGGAAATCTAAATGCCCTTGAAATTCTTGATAGACAAGACTTTGATAATATGCACAACTATGATGAATGTTCTATACCTTCAAATTTAGGCAACAATACAAAACATATCATAAGCACAAATAAGATGTCCTCGCCAAAGGAACAATCCAAATTTGAGTTGAATGATCCACCAAATCCACTATATTCCAATTAGGAACCAACACTTATGATTATTTCAAAACATTTTAGTGATCATTCCTTCAAATAACCCTTGCATATGATTGTATAGGGAACTATAGGCATAGACAAAACCTACATAATACATTGCATTAAACATGCACTTTGGATTTCACCATAAAAACATGTAATACATTCCTTGTTGCTCTTGTAGTGTCACATTCAAAATGCATGCCTCAACTACACATGTTATCATCAAGACTCCAATGCTAGAAATGCAACCACTAAAGGGACAATCATTGTTAACATTACAAGAAGACAAGAGACATCAAATACCTTTGCGTTGACAAGATGAGTTTCATAGAACCAAAGTTGCAATTGATGACATACACTAGATTGTGTGAAGCTTTTCCCCACCAACAACACTTGTGTTTTGGAGGTAAATTTGTAATTTTTGTTGGTAACTTGCCCTAAATACACCTATAATGGACAAATCAATCTATGCATCGCACACAAATGCCAAATTCCTATGAATACAATTCACTATAATTATTACATTAGAAATACTACATTGTCAAAAAGGTGGTCGTAAAACTCAAATTATCTTTTGTCAAATATTTCAAAACATGTCTAATCCAAAGCCAACTGAATAAGATTATAATTACTAATGACTAAACATGTTAGTTTGTGGTGACTGATCAGGAAAGTATTGTGCATACTTCATAAATTCTTTGGGGCTCAGAGCATCACCCCAAATTGCTAGTTTGTGTTGACTGATCAGGAAAGTACGTACAAGTAATTATTAATTATAACACTAAAACGGTAAAAATAATTGTATAAAAGGGCTTAGGGTTAGGGATTGTTTCATAAGGTGATATGAAAATTGGTTCTTGCAGCGGTATTGAGCTGTAAGGGATTACAGATTGCAATCAGGTTGTAATCACTAGATCGCAAAAATATCGGACTTGTTGTTTGGTGGACGTAGCCCGGGGATTGGGTGAACCACTTTAAATCTTGGTGTCTTGTGTTCTTTTCTATGTGATCTATTATTTTCTGATATTGTTTATATTTGCATGTAATTGTTATTTTTGTCTGTGATTTAATACTAACAAGTGGTATCAAAGCAAGGTTATTTTTTAGTTATTCTCTGTAGGAAACTCTCACGGTAGAGTGGGAGCGATGGCAGATGAGGCTAAGATGAGGGTTGACAGGTTTAATTGGCAAAACTTCTAGTTATGAAAGATGCAAATGGAAGACTATCTTTATCAAAAGGATTTATGGAAGCCATTGGAAGGCAAAGCCAAGAATATAGGATCTATGTCAAATGACGAATGGGATCTTTTAAACAGAAAAACACTTTGAAGCATTCAATTATGCCTAGCACCATTGGTGGCATTTAATATTACAAAAAAGAAGACAACAAAAGAATTGATGCAAACCCTAATGAAACTCTATGAAAAGCCCTCTGCTTCAAACAAGGTATTTCTCATGAAGCATTTATCTAATATGAAAATGGCAGAAGGTGGATCTATTGCAGATCATTTAAATGAGTTTAATACTATTACTAGTCAATTATCTTCTGTAGGAATCAATTTTGATGAAGAAATTAGGGTTATCTTGATTTTGTGTTCTTTGTCTAAAAGCTAGAATGGCTTGGTAATGGCTATGAGTAATTATGTTCCTGGATCTGGTACCCTAAAATATGATGATGTGATCGGTGTTATTTTGAGTGAGGAAACTCATAGGAAAACCTCAGATCGATCTACATCAAGAAGTGTTTTGAATGCACAAAGCAGGGACAAAACAACTGAGAGAGGAAGTAATTCTGGAAATCATGGGAAATCAAAAGGAAAGTCAAAGGGGAGGAGGTCTCAATCGAGAGGATTAAACAACTACTGGTACTGTGGGAAATCAAGGCACAAAATGAAAGATTGTTGGAATTGAAAGAAAAATGAAGGAGATAAATCAGATAGAGACAAGGAGACAAATGTGGTAAGTAACAAATTTGAAGAGGATGCTTTGTTTTTGTTTTTAAAAAGTGTTGATGATTCATGGGTTTTAGATTCTGGTGCTTCATTTCATGCTACACCTTATAGAGGTTATTTCATTGATTATGTCCAAGGGGATTTTGGACTTGTTTATTTAGGGGATAATGAACCCTGTCAAATTGTTGGAAAGGGAAAAGTTAAGATTAAGTTGCAAAATGGGAATCATTGGCTACTACATGAGGTAAGACATGTTCGAAGGCTGAGTAGGAATTTAATTTCAGTAGGGCAACTCGGTGATAAGAACTATGTAGTTACTTTTAATAATAAATATTGGAAGGTTACAAAAGGTTCCCTTGTAGTAGCAAAAGGTGTGAAATAGGCACCTTATATCTTTGTACAGGTCATATTGTTCCTTCTACTTTAATTGTTTCAAAGAAAAATGAATGTTCAGGAACAATTGCTGCAGTTGAGTAGGGAGAACAAATAGTTGTTGTAGATTCCGATACAACATTGTGGCACAACAGACTTGGGCACATGAGTGAGAAAGGTATGAAAGTACTTCATTCAAAGAAAGTTTTACCAGGTCTGAAATGTGTTAATATGGATTTATGTGAAAGTTGTTTGTATGGAAAACAAAAAAGAGTGAGTTTTGTGAAGACTAGGAAGGAAAACAAAAAGGAGAAATTAGAGCTTGTGCATACAGATATATGGGGACCAGCCCAAGTATCTTCCCTTGGTGGTTCTCATTATTATGTTACATTTATTGATAACGCAACTAGAAAAGTATGAGTTTATTTTCTTAGACAAAAATCTGATGTATTTCAAACATTTAAAAAATGGAAATGCTTGGTTGAAAATGAGACTAGTAAGAAACTAAAATGTCTCAAATCTAATAATGGTGGTGAGTATTGCAGTCATGAATTTGAATATTACTACTCCACTAATGGTATTTGTAGAAAAAAAATTGTTCCAAGGACTCCACAAGAAAATGGAGTGGTTGAACGCATGAACAGGACTATAATGGAGCATGTAAGGAGTGTGAGGTTGCATGTTGGGTTGCCCTTACACATGTGGGTGGAGGCTGTCAATATTGTTGTATATTTGATTAATAGAGCTCCCTCTGCTCCTTTGGGCTATGGTATTCTAGAGGAAGGATAGATTGGTAAGAAGGTGAGTTATTCTTTTCTCAAAGCCTTCAATTGTGAAGCATTTGCTCACATAGATTTTAAAAATAGAACCAAGCTGGAAGCTAAGTCAAAGAAATGTGTATTTGTTGGATATGGCATTAATGAATTTGGTTATAGGCTCTAAGATTTTGAAAATCATAAAATTGTAAGAAGTAGGGATGTTGTATTCAATGAGAAACTATTATACAAAGATCTGTTGTAGCAACATGAGAAGAAAGAAGATGATTATGTAGTGTTGGATGATACTCCAAAAGATGATGTTCCAACCATTCCTCATGATGTGCAACAACTGCAACAATAAATACCACACACACCAATGAATGTTAGATGGTCAACAAGGCAAATTAGACCTCCAAAAATATTTTCTCCCTCTTTGTATTCAATTTTACTTACCGATGTTGGTGAACTTGAATGTTATGATGAAGTTGTGCAAGTGGATACTAAGATTCAATGGGAATTTGCAATGAAAGATGAAATGGACTATTTGCTGAAAGATAAGACATGGGATTCATGCAAGTTGCCTGCCAGTAAAAGAGATTTACATAATAAGTGGGTTTATAGGTTAAAAGAAGAGGAAGGAGGTAAGAAAATATTTAAAGCCAGGTTAGTTGTAAAAGGATTTGCACAGAAAAAGGGTATTGATTTTGATGAAATATTTTCTCCTATTGTTAAAATGACTTCTATATGTACTGTATTAAGTATTGTGGCTACTGAAGATTTGCATTTAGAGTAGCTTGATGTTAAAACAGCCTTCCTTCATAGTGATTTGAATGAAGAGATATATATGGCTTAGCCATAGGGTTTTGAGGTCAAAGGTAAGGAGAACTTAGTTTGCAAATTGAAGAAAAGTTTATATGGCTTGAAGCAAGCACCTCGACAATGGTATCTGAAATTTGACAATTTTATGCATGAGCATGGATACAATAGGTGTCATTCAAATCATTGTGTTTATTTTAAGAGGTTGGATGATGACAGCTACATTATTTTATGTTTATATGTTGATGATATGCTTGTAGTTGGGTCTAACATGAATCATATTAAGGGGTTGAAACGCCAGTTAGCACATGCATTTGCTATGAAGAATTTGGGGGCAGCAAAACAAATTCTTGGTATAAAGATTTGCAGAGATAGGAAGAACAGAAAATTGACAATATCTTAAGTTAATTATATTGAGAAGGTGTTGCAACGTTTCTCTATGGAGAATGCTAAAGCTGTCGGCACACCTTTACCTGTTCATTTGAAGTTGACTAAAGAGATGTGTCCCAAGACACAAGAAGAGGAGGATAAGATGTCCAAGGTACCCTATGCTTCAGCTATAGGAAGCCTAATGTATGCTATGGTATGAACCAGGCCAGATATTGCACATGTAGTGGGAGTTGTTAGCAGGTATATGAGTCATCCAAGAATTGAACATTGGAATGCAGTTAAATGGATTCTCAGATATCTGAGAGGAACATCCAATAAGTGTTTACACTTTAGGGGCTCTACTATCAATTTACAAGGCTATGTTGACTCAAATTTGGTAGGGGATATTGATACCAGGCGGAGTACTATAGGTTATGTCTTTACTATTGGTGGGGCAGCCATGAGCTAGCTTTCTAGGTTACAGAAGGTTAATGTTTTATCCACTACAGAGGTAAAGTATGTAGCTGCTACAAAGGTAGCCAAGGAGATGATATGGCTTCAGTTCTTCTTGAAAGAATTGGAACATCCTCAGAATGATAATTATTTGTTTACAAATAGTCAAAGTGTCATTCATCTTGCAAAGAATTCAACTCTGCATTCAAAGACCAAACATATACAATTGTGATACCATTTCATTCGGTCAGTTTTGGAGGATGGACAATTAAAGATGGACAAGATACATATAGATGACAATCCAACGAATATGTTTACCAAGGTAGTGACAAGGGAGAAGTTGAATTTCTCTTCAGTTTTGGTTGGTCTTCTAGACTGAACATGCATAAATGAACAACATAGTCCATGGTGGTTTGATCCAATGGGAGCCTCATGGAGTAGCGGCATAGCTACAAGATTAGTCTCCAAGTGGGAGATTGTTATTTAGTGTCGAGCCTAATCAATCCCCAAGTGGAAGATTGTTAGTTTGTGGTGACTGATCAGGAAAGTACTATACATACTTCATAAATCTTTGGGCCCTATTTTGTTGGAATTTTGGGCCAACATGTAATTATTAATTATAACCCTAAAGCGGTAAAAATACTTATATAAAAGGGCTTAGGGTTAGGGATTGTTTCATAATGTGATGCAAAAATTGGTTCTTGCAACGGTATTGAGCTATAAGGGATTACAGATTGTAATCAAGTTGTAATCACTAGATTGTAAAAATATCAAACTTGAACCACTTTAAATCTTGGTGTCTTTTGTTCGTTTCTATGTGATCTATTATTTTCTGATATTATTTATATTTGCATGTAATTGTTATTTCTATCTATAGTTTAATCCTAACAATATAAACCAATCACTATGTACTAATGAACACAAGAATTTTAATTAGTTAATACACCTATATGCTACAGATGATTTGGTGGGGCTACACAACAACAACAAAATCTTGAAACTACTTAATCTTCCAATTGCACTTTGTATTGTGATAAAGACACATTAAATCCAAAGACTAATGATTAGAATGGTTCACCTTGAAATTAAGATGACCCAAAAAGTATACTTGTAACATCCATATCCTAGGGAATCATAAGCAAATATCGCTATCCATGGCATGGTTGATCACCATACATAAATCTCATGAACTAACACTCTAACACAACAACAATTGGTATAGGTAAAATAGAAGCCAAAAGTTGACTTTTACGACAATATCAAGAGTTAAACCAATAATGACCTTTGTATATAATCATCATTCTCCTTTGAATAATAATACTTACACAACAATCACAATTATGCACACAATAAACAATATATATCCAACTTATAACTACTTACAAATATTTACCTTTGTTGCTATTGAAGAACAATTATTTTGTATTCCTTTGATACAAACATTATTGTTTGAAAATGAGAACTAATTAAACAATTTCTAATAATAAGCAAATAATGCTAATGAGGATTAACATTTTCACATTCCTCAACGTATATGCTTCTTTCATTTACAAATCTTTCAGATATTTTACTCGTGTAGTAGAAAAAAATACATGATAAAGTATGTAAAACTAGCATACCTATATTTGAAGAAAAATATGTATTAGACATTGAGAGATATTACTTGAGGTGTGTATTTTCTTAAACATAAAAACTAGTAAAGTTAAATAAACAATGTTATAATTTAGATGATATGGTTTTGATCACATAGCTAAGATATCCTTGCAAACTTTAAATACAATTCACAATTAGGTGCATGACTTGAAATGTCCATTGAAGAAAGAAAAAAAAACATAATTGAATTGAAAAGTACTAAGTTGTAAAATAAAATCTTCAATCTAATTTGAAGAAAATTGATTTAAAAAACTTATTTGTTTTAAATATGATTTATTTATTTTGTTAATTAGATATGCTAGTTATACTTTATCGATAATAAAAATATATCTATTATAAATTAAAACATTAATTTTAATAGAAAGTAATATTTCGCAATAGTGTTAGATATTTCTCAAAGAATGGAACTGAGATTTGTGTCTCCTTTATTTCCTTTCACAATTGAGCTAGTTCAATGCCCAATAGGGTTTCTATCACAACAAAGGTCAAACAGTGATCAAGAGAAGGATTTTGTAGGTTAAAACTTGGAAGTGAGGATATAATAACCTAAGGTGTTGTTGGGACTCCAAATTGCGGTCCTATTTTGAGTACCTTTCTAAGCTTTCGTGTCATTTTGAGCCCTTATAAGTGCATTAAATGCATGTGTACCTGGTTATCCTTTTGAGGCCTAAGAGGTGTTTTATGTTTCTGACACCTTGCATTTAGTATATCCATGTGTCCCATGAAAATAAGTTGTCATTCTAAGTCATTCTATGGAGTTCCATTTTGAGCAATGTTCAGTTCTGCATTTTGCCCAAGTGTCAAACAATGACAGGAAGCTTAGTTTGCATTTCAATATCTTGCATCTGGTTATGTTTCATGACTCTGCACTTTGGAAATGTTTAGTGTGTATATCAGAGAACCTATATTTCATTTTTCAAGTCATTTTAATATGTGTTGAATAGGTTTTGAATCCCTCAAAGTTGGTTATTTGTTGTTGTCATATTGATGTAAATTGTTTAGAATGTTGGGTTGCCCTGTTTGACCAGTTGCAACTTTGACCTAGTTGACTAAAATGAGGAAATTCCTTTTGCATTGCATTCTAGAGGTCAGAGATTTGTTATGTTTCAGATTTGAGCTTATGACGAATCTATTTGATCAATTTTCGAACACGATTCCATATGCAATATGTGAAGTTTTAATGGTCTCATGAAGTGTAGATTGATTGGTATCCCTGTTCGAGATGTCATAACTCTGAATCTATGATTGCCTAAACCAAATAGATTGTACCACTATATTTTTTTATGAAAATTTTTTAAGTGTGTCAATTTGCAAATCTTGACGAATCCGTCTACACACTTTCTCAAGTCCATTCTATTTGCAAAAACCATGTTTTTGCTAGTGTTCTCAGTTCTGCAAATCCAAGTACCCCACTTTGACTGTTCGCCAAATGCGCCCTATTATACGTCACGAGCCCTAATCACAGAATTATGCTCTCTTCATAACAGTGAACTAATGTCGCAATTTTCAAGCCCTTAAGTGTCTATTTGACCTATTTTTGAAGCCAAAACTGAATGATATTTATTATTTTCTGACATGTTTGCTTGTAAGAAGTTTCACGAAGGAAACTTTGACGGTCAATGTCTTTTGACCCAAGTGTCATCATGACATGAGATCTGACAGGGTAAGAAAATGTGGAACACACAATCAGTATGTCTATTTTCATATCTCAGTCAGGTGTTTCAATCAGTTTTTAAGGCTAGCTAGTGGACCCTTTGGCATGAAATTGACAAGTTGCAAAAAGTGGTAGAATGAGTGTTAAATGATTGAATTAGATTTTAATCAATATAGCAGGCTCAGTGGATTAATTGGAAGGGTCGGGCATTTTAGTTTGAAAAAAAAAATTAGCCGAACCCACTTTGGGGCCCGATTAGCTGCATCTGATTGATAAGAATTAAGGAAACCCATGGATTAAGTTCAAAAAAGGCATCATATGTCTTTTGACATGAACTTTGATCATAAGGGAATCTTCACTATTATTTTCTTTTTCAGACTTGTGTATAAGGAATACGATGACACTTTTGGAAGTAAGCACATGACAAGTCTCATTTCGTTTATATTTTTTTACCTCAACTGACTTATTGATCATGTACATTTTACTTACCATATTTTTTGAGGTTCTTACCATGTCTATAGAGAATATTGCAAAATTTGAAGGCTTCAAGGTTTGAGTTGTAATTCAGAAAATGGCTCAATTTGGAGGTTGTATATTAAAATGAACATTAAAGGAAGATGAGTGCTTGTGTTTGGGATGTTCCAACTTTCTCTACAAATCATATTATTGTCATAATCACCTTGCAAAGATCAAGCTCCATAGAAATTCTCATATGATAGCAATATGTCTTGTATTCGATTAGGGGTCATCTTTTGAGGTTCGGGTCTCATTTGACACTATCAATACACATCAACATCTATTTGGGATTTTTAGACCATTCAACTTCCTCGTAGAAAGAGAATTTGGATGGCTTGATTTAAGTGCAGCTATGAAACCTTATCTTTGCCATTATTTTTCTATGTTTTTGCACCCATGATTAGTGAGATTGAGTAGGGAATCATATACTTTTTCAGACATTGATGCTAATGTGGAGTGTGAGCAAGGATCGATTTTTAAAGTATGCTCGTTGCAAACCAAAGGAAGAATTGCATACTGTGTGCCAGTTAAAAAGGTTTTCCCTCAGTCGATTATGCACATACATGCACAATGTGTAGATTATTGCAGAAGGTTTCGATGAATCAGGTTGCGGTTTTTGCTTCAGATTGTGATTAGAGATTAAAAACAATGAAACGCCACCCTTTGTTGTCTTATTTGTATTAGAGATTTGTTCTGGTTGAAAAGCAGTGGTCAGTCTTTTGGTTCAGGCAGTTGAAGCACCTATAGCAGGGGCACGTCAACTATAACAAAGAGCACGTGGCAGAGTTCCACGACGAAGGCATGAGTAGGACCAACCAACGGAAGCGAAAGTTGGAGGCGTCGACGTTGCAATTGAAGCAGGGGCAGTTGATCTTATTTCTGAAGTTACGAAGAAACATTCTTCAGCCCGTCTAGATGTTGTGCCATGTCATTGGACATGTGCTAAGTCGTTAGACGATGGAATAAGATATTGTCAGCTTCGGCACTTCATAAAATTCTGTTCATATAATGATGCCCAAATTAATAGTGGCAACAGTTGCTTGGAGTCCTTGTAGGGAAGAGGAGCGAAACAGAACTCCATGGCATAGGCACGACAGAGAATAAAAGAGCATGGTTTACACACGGTAGTGGAAAGTTGAATATCCATCAAACTCTCTTATGCCTAAATCAGAGGAGCTCGGATGCATTTTATGATGGAGTAAATCGATGGCGGGCGGAGGGGTAAAAGCCACCAAAGGAGAAATATCCCACACTAGGACACGGGTGTGATTTTAGTTGTTTACAAGTCAAATGACTCAATAGCTTAAATGTCTTAAAGGCGCAAGCCTTTTGAAGATACAAGGCGTGCGTGAGGAACCCGCTGTGGACGACGGCCAACTAGCAAATACTAACATAATTTTGACAGGGAGTATAGTCCAAATTGGAGGAAATGATGACATCATGGTGGACAGGTGGCTCTCAATCGCAGCATCATGGTGAAAATTACACAGTTAGAGGCTAACCGCGCAACAGAGTGATGCGGTTAGCTAATCGCCAGGCATGCTTTCAAAGCACAAAATGTTAAGTCAGAAAAAGTGATGCGACCATGCGAAATGGTCTATTTCACATTGTCGTCAGAGTTAACTACTGTTAGCAGAGATGAGTTTTGATTAAGTAAAAACAAGTTTTGAAAGGACCCGAAACCTTATACAATGGGACAAGAAAGATATAACAATGAAAATCTTAGACAAATGTGGAGAACCACCCGACAAACTGAGAGACACGCTAATATTCCCAATAAGAGGGCAAACAACCCAAGTCACAAATAGACCATCAAGATTTACATTTTGGTCCTTTCTTTTGAGAGCATTAGGCCATATCAAACAAGGGATTGGAAAGCTTTCCTTTTTTCCTTTTAACTGCACTCCTACCATCCTCCACCTTCCTTGCCACTTTCTGCCAATCCCTGCTAACCCCCAGAAACCACCCAGCCGAAGAGCTAAAAGCAGTGTTCTAGACAACATTAGAAGGGACAACAACAAAATTCTGACTCAAAGCAGGCAAAGAGTCAAGAACCACAGAGTCAACAGGAGACGAAACATCAAATACACTTTGAGACAAAATCGTAGAGGGGACACCGAGTACAGCATCCAAGATATCAACGGAATCCTCATCCAAAGTGAGATCATTATGTGAAAGACTATTCCGCCCTTCCACAACCAAGGTAGCTTTCTAAACTGTATAATGATCCTCTGAAACCCCAACTACCAAGAAGGTGATTTCTTCGATCTGGCCTTATCAAAAGGGCAATGAGCAGTAAGATGACCAGTATTATGACACTTCCTACATCTAAAGGGAATACCTTCATAATCGAGAAGTTGGATCCATGAACCACTTGGAAAAGACAACTTAATCATAGCAAGGAGCCCTTTAGAGATATCCATCTCCACAAGGATATGAACATACATTGTCTTGAAGACATTGGATGAAATCGAATCAACCATTAAGAAATCCCCAAGGCCATCACCCACAGCCTCCAAGACTGGGTTGTGCCATAGATAAAGGGGAAGATTCGGCAATCGAACCCAAAGAGGAATCAAAGATGAGTTGCAACCTTGCGAAACAAGATTAATCGCCAGGTCATCGGAGTTAAAGCGAGGTTAGGGGCGAAGCTTCTGATGGTGCAAAAATGCGACATGTGGCAGGGTGCTCTAGGGCAATGATTATGTGGCAAGTCCAGCCAATAGGAGGCCGCCATGTGGTGCCTGATTGGTAGTCAACGAGAGGTTGACCCAAAATTGAAAAGGGGTAAAAAGGTTAAAAGAGTAAAAATTCATTTATATTCTCTTCATTCGAAAATTTTAACAAGCCTGAGATAGAAAAATTTAAATATTTTCTAAGATTTTCTATAGCTTAGGCTATAGAAATTTTTTCATTTTTCATTTTTATACTTTGTTCATCAATGGGGCCTGAATTTTCAAACAAGCACCAGAGGGGGGATTTCTATCGAAAATATGCAATGCAATATACCATCAGAACTGGGAGAAGATGAGCTATCCAACTATGGGATCAAAACATGCCAGGTATTCTCCAATACAGGCTATAAGCAAATTTGTGAAATGGGGGGCGTTCTCAGCTGAATGGGCAAAATTCATTATTGAACATGAAAATCAATTGGAAGGTAGATATGGAAGTTTGTTAGCTCCAAGATTTGGAGAAAAATGATTTTGAAAGGTTTATTTTGCCTCTAGAGGTCATTTGACGAGTGTTTTTGCCTTTGTCTTAAAATCATATTTGACATCTTTTCAGTTAGATGTTTCTTTCATTCTGAAGATATTTTCATACATTCAAACAACAGTAAAGAAAGGATCTGATTTTTAGTTACAGTGAGAGTAGAAAGATGTTCTTCATTAATAGATGGAGGTTTTCCAAGTGGACAAATGACAACATTTGATCTGATATGGGATTTCCTTCATGTCTTCTTAATCTCCTCTCTTCTCTTTCTCTAGGGTTGTTGATGGTTAGTTGTTTCAAGACTATTGAACAAAGCTCTCGTTGTGATCCCACCATTCATGCTCAGCGTTTCTCTGATGTATTGAACAGCAAGTAATGAACACAGATAGTTATGGTCTGTGAGGCAGTTTTATGATTCAATTTCATGCATCTTATTGTATTTGTTTCAAGGAAATGAAGAAAATCAAGCAGCAAGTTTAATCTCCATTGGTATTTCTTGTCTCTTATTCATGTTTGTGATCTTTTGGGTTTTGTGAACAAAGAGCATAAAACTCAGTTGCATCATGTTTTAGGTTGTATGTTGTGGTTTGTTTTGCATATGATTCAAGGAGTCATGTAAATGCTTGATTTACCATAATAGGGTTGTAGATTTCATGAAGGGATAGGTTGAGTATGAGATTCAGAAAGATGTAGATGTCTGATTCACAAGGTGAATGGATAGATCAAAAAATCATGATACATGAGATGTCACAATGACTTTCAAGGATGTATGTCAGTGATTTGTGGGATTTCCCAATAGATAAGGCACTGATCAACCACGGGATCAAAGAGTTATGTTGTTCATATCATGGTTTTGCTAAAATCAGTCTTTATAGTCAAAATATTTTGCTCTTTCTGTTGAAGAGTTGAAAAGGGTTGCCCTCACTTAGCTCATCTAGTTCATATGTCATGATTCTAGCTATTTCATGTCTATGTTGTTTGCATAAGTGTTAGAAGATTAAGAGTATTATCCGCTTTGTTAGATTCAAGTGAATTTGAGATACACCCACCTAGGTTTTGCAGAACTTGAAGTAGAAGAATGGTCTCACCCACCTAGGTTTTGTAGAACTTGAAGTAGAAGAAGGGTCTCACCTTATAGTTGGCCCCGGTATCTGAATGGGTATGTTGTAGATGGAAAGTAGCTGCACCTAGAAGTATTTTTTTCTCATTGGGGATTTTGAAACATGACGTTTTAAAACACCAACAGGTGGTGCATACAAGGAGCAAGTGATATAAAAAGAAACTTTTGAGAGGATTTAAGGGCATACTTTGTAAATGTAGGGACAAACAAAGTTTGCATAGGTAGTGTAGTTGGCTTGGGCCATGGTTTTCTCTCTCATGTTTGACTCTGATGCCCAAGGTTACCTAATGCACATGGATAGTGGGCTATTCCAGGCATCCTTAGAAGACTGCGCTTTCCTCAACTTGCCCATTCAAGAACCCCAACTTAGCAATATGTAAAACCAAGGTAAGGCAAGTTGGGCACTGGGTTGAGTCGTGGGGATACATCTGAGTTGACAAAAACAAGTGGGCATAAAACAAACCCCTAGTTCTCACAATCAAATAATTTTATGAGTTTTATAGTTTGGATCTTGTCATTGTAGGAATTGTGGTACAAAGAGCTACTATCATAGCTTCTAACCATCTTAAGTTCCAGTTGGGTATTTTTCTCACATTTCATGTTCTAAAACTCAATCTATATAGCTTTTCTTATCTTCAGATTCATTTCCTCATACAAATATTTGATTATAGAGTTTTAGTCCTTGAAGAGTTTTTTACTAGTATCATTGCAATAAAATTAAGATGGTTTACTTCGTTGGTGAGGATTTGATTGATAGATTCTTGGTAATCTTCAACAAATTATTACTAAAGAGTTTAAAGTAGTGACCAATCTTAGGAGTTTTGTGTTGTTATTTAGGATGGTACTAAAGTCATTATTGTTGAAAAAAAACTCACTTTGCTCCATAAGTGAGTGTCTATCAACATAATGATAAACAAATATAAATTTATATCAATTGTTTGTGTAGGATTTCTAAATGACAATGCAACTATTTATTTATTTTACTTTATAAGTAATTGTATTTTTTACATTTTACAATACCTTGTTTAACTTTCTATTATTTTAGCTTTATATAAAATTGAATATGTTCAAGTTTCAAATTATGTATCTTATTAATAGATAGATAAATAGATAGCTATGATATATAGATATATCGATCTTTAAACTTATACAAAACTAAAAATAGCCTATGGGACATCCATCCTTGTTATATTTCATGATAAACTAATCTTGTCATATTTTCATATAACATTTATAATATTAACCCATAATAAAGTGATTAATTAATACCTATATATATATATATATATATATATATATATATATATATATATAGAGAGAGAGAGAGAGAGAGAGAGAGAGAGAGAGAGAGAGAGAGAGAGAGAGAGAGCATTCATAGTTAAATATATTATTACATTATATTTTTTATTTATGATAATTATAGCTCATTTGTAAGTGATTTTTTGAGTTGATTATATATGTGCACAGACTTAGAAGATACCTTGTCTCAAAAACATTTTGGCATACAAACATCCCAGACTTGTGTACCCATACATGTTCCCCATTTTAATTTGTCAACTAGGAGAATTTTTTTATTATCATATCAAGATATGTACAAATTAGAGAATTGGCAGCGATATGAGGGACTGATAAAGTTATGCTAACAATGGTTGGAAAAATTGTGATCCATATAAAGTAACCTAAAAATAGGAACATTGTTTCTTTTAAAAGTGTTACAATTGACCATATAAAAATATTTCCTACCATATTAAAGTTTATGGGTGACTGACCAAGCATAGGTCAAAAAGAACATAATGTACAATTGTTACAATAGAAAATATTAGAACCAAAAGGGCCACAAAGAAAAAAAATAAAAGCAAGGAAAAATAGACTAGTGGGATTAAACTTACCACAATAACTCCAAAACAAATCAAAATAGCTTTACAAGAGCAAGATCCCTCGAAGTAAAGTGAGATGATAATGACCAACGTTGAGTAATCATGAAGGTTATTCACTACTCATTTTTAAAAAACCTAACATGTAAGGGCAACGAACTGTTGGTGGCAGAAAAGAAATTAGTAACTTTTTTGTGAATATTTATAAGCTATGCTCTACAAAGTTTTAGGCAAAGCGATAGTGGGGGATATTAGGGGACATTGGGATGCATTTTGATACAGATGCAGTTTAGGGCCAACCTCTAGGGAATGACTTTTTTAAAAAGATAAGGCAGGTGGGTGGGTGGATGGAAAAGGAAAGTCTAGTGTCCATGGAAGGATGGAGTTGCAGCATGGTGGCCTAGGTACTTGGAATTTCACCTGTAAAATGGCAATGGAGCATACCTACTTAAAAGAAAATATCGTCATGCCTAAGTTATGATGGCACAATCCATGGAAGTACTTTAAGCATTTCTAGCAATGAAGCAGGATAAAAGAACTGGGTGGGTGACTGGGTCTTTGGGTGAAAATAGGGTGGTTAGAACAATAACCGCAAGATGTGCACAAAATAATGACCCTATTATTAGATTTTGAATGTTACGGGTGGGTGAGGCGTGCATGTGTGCATTTGTGCACACGCACGCGAGAGAGAGAGAGAGAAAGAGAGAGAGAGAGAGAGAGAGAGAGAGAGAGAGGGATAAACCATCCACCATAAACATTTTACAAGCTCAATATATAGAAAATTAACAAAATTGAAATGCTTTCATTGTCAAAATATGACATACATATAGCAAAAATGTGCGAAGACTCCAAGTTTCATGCATGAGAAGACATAATAATATTGAATTTTAAATAGAAGACATAATATAAGTCTATAACTAAACTACTAAACAATAGACATAGAAGTCCAACTCCATAATCAATTGTCCATAATAATCATGTCAAGACATAAAGAAATATATGGTTGTCCATAAACAACATATGGCACATCTGAAAAACTAAATATAAATCTAGGTCACTAATAGGATGAGACTTTTCCTCATCCAATGGAACTCTAAGTGATCCAAGATATGTGTCATACTCCTCAACCTACATAGCATCTTCAGGATTGACATCCCAATGTAAGGCTAAATCATACAAGACTTAGTAGTTTGTTAATCTTGTAACAATAATGCACTATGAACAACCACTAATTCTCCAATCATTTAGAGGTAAGGTTTTTCCTCTTGACATATTAGATGAAGCTATATGTGGATAAGTCCTCTCTGCAACGAAGGAGCTAGGAACTGGAAGAAAATGAACCATTCAAATCGAGTGCATCCATGTCATTCCACATCATTCTCCAATATAATCATTTTGAATTAATGTAGATTTATTGGTCCTTGCCTCTAGTTTGTTAAAGGTTGGACAACAAAGATTGAACTAGTTGTGAAATTTAGCAGCATCATCTTCATTGTACATTTTTTGCTTAAAGAATCTATCATTCAAGTGAGTTAAATAAATGATAGAAATGATCAGCCTCCAAACGGTACAAATGAGGGACCAACAACATAACTATCTGGGTACATTTGTTTAAAATATGATGAATGTGACACATGTCATGATATAGCACATGCAAAAGAAAAGTTAGCACTAGATAATTCAACCACCTCATTCACATGCAAATTAAACAAATCAGAAACATTGGTTTCTCTATTAGTCTTCTTTGTCCTCCTTTTAGCAAAAGTGGCATCAAGTATAGCACTTTCCTCCCTACGAGAAGGATCAGTTGAAGGAAAACTAGCTTGCATATTCTCTATTGAAGTTCTTAAGCTTTAATGCCTTCCTCTCCATATGCAATTTGGTTCCTTCAAGTTTTTGTGTTTGTATTATTTTCTAACAACCTTTCACCCCGTGACCACCTATCCATAAAAGTTGGCAATAGAATCTAATGTAGTTGCAAAATTAATATTTGTGGCATCTCTACGTAAGTCTTGTAGAAAATTGTAGGAGGGGCATCTTTGGGTTGAATGGGCCTTTTGCAAACTCTTTGAGAGCTTTGGAAGGGCACTCATATGGGTTAGAGGTTGTTGCCCCTAAAATACCCATTTTACATGAAGACGCCCCATGATTGTCCTAGTACTAGGTGTTTCCTTTCAAATATTTGAGTTTAATCCATGACAACACCCATAATATCACTACTCCCCCTCTCACTAGTGCTCATGATTTTCAAATGTCAAATAATGTTGCAAGCTCAAAAATAAAAATAATAAACTCACAGTGCCCTCCCGATGTGTTGCAAAACAAATAGAAAATGAAAAAAAGCCATAAATAAAGGGTAAATGAAAAAAGATACCTAAAGTGATGAAGATTTGATGCTATAACACCCTCTTGCAACTGCAAAAACCTTCTCACTAATTGTTGTTCTTCACTCCTTGGAAAATGGTAAAATGGGAAAATATATATATATATATATATATATATATATATATATATATATCACTTGTGATCTCTTCTTAAATACAGTTTTTAATATTTGATGACCCTGTTTTGATCATGTGGGGCCAACCAAATGGAATCTATCTCGACGACATTCAATGAACAACTAGGCCATCCTTTGTATGGATTTCCATGCCACCGTCTTGTCTTGCCTAACCATTTTGAGGATGGTACCCTTTTTTTGCACATTCAAAAATGGCATTAGGGCTAGGAAAATGCCATCCCCATATCATACCGGGGATGGCAACATGCCTAAAAAGCCAAGGGATGTGTCCTAATGGAGCATAGGCTATAAGTGATGAGTGCAAATGAGCACAAAGCATAGAATATTTTTACAACCAATCTTATAAGAATACAGTCGTTCAGTACAATGTTATTGCAAGGATGGAAGTACCTATTAGAATATTTAAGACAAAGCTACCGATCATTTCAAGACATGCATGTCAAACATGGATAAATGCCTCTGAGATCTTGTGTGAGATACTATTTCAATCTTGAACACTGGATTCATGGTCACCAGACGATGTTGGACTCTTACACAGTAGATAAAAGTTAGTTAAAGTGCCATGTCCCCATTTTGGAGGCAATTTGATTTAATTAATTTAATTAATTAGGTTGTCCAAAATAATGAATATTTTAGGAGGATGACTAATTAATTATTTTAATTAAATAAATAAGTGGTATTAAGTTAATTATTTATAAAGTTATCAAATAAATAAATATTAAAAGGTAACTTTATATTTAATTAATTTAATAAAGTGACTTGAATTATAAAATATTTTATAAAGTCGCTTTATAAAAAAAATCAAGAGTTCCCCTTTTGAGTACATACATGGACTTTGTGAAAAGAAAAAAAGAGGTAATATTAAAACTCATGTATTATCCCACATTGGCAAGACGGAAGCGTGGAGCGAGTGCGGAAGGGATTAAAAGAAAGAGGATAGCTCTCATTTGTTCATGCTTGGAAATATCAAAGAAATTGAAGAATTTTCTGGAAATTATGTCTCAATAGTTTGAAGGACGAAATCCCTTCAAGCTAAAAATCTTGACGCCATTGAAAGATATGGTCTTGAGATTCAACATAGTAGCAATCTGAAAAAGCAAGCCAAAAAAGCAAAACCAAAAAAGCAGGCCGAAAAAAGCAAAGCAAAAGGGGCAGCATTGAAGGAAATTATTACAGCCATCTACAACCAGGTTCTTTGTTAGTATTGCTTTTTAGGGTGTTATAAATTTTCAGTTGTAAGTGTGCATTATACCAGCATTATCATTTTGTAATCCATGTAAATGCCAAAGTCTTGGCCATATTTCATGAGCATTGTATTTTTCATTGCAATTAAGAAGATAATAGTTGTTGGTGTCATTTAAGCAATTTAATATCATTATTTATCAGCTAGTTAGTTTGCATACTAACTGTTTGTAAAAATGTCAGTTGGTTGTAGGTGTTCATTTCTCATGCTTAGATCATATATATGCACTGAATATTGTCAAAATTAGTAGCACACTCATGTTAGGTCATTGTGTAGTCCATTGTAGTCTTCTAGCACAAGATTCTCATTGATGCAAATTGAAGAAAAAGTCATTTGAAGCTAGCTGAAATACTATATCAGTCATATGTCTCTTGCATGTGAATTGTTTGATGAAATTCCTCGAGCTTTCATCAGCATTTTTGAGGGCAGATTTGAGGAGGACTGCAGAATTTGGATGGCAATATTACAGACGATAGCTATTATAAGGTTACTCCTTTGGACAGTGTACCAGGGGTAGAGTATAGGAGTTTGACCAGCCAGCACAATCATGTGTCTAGTCAGCTGAGAGTTAGTGAGCGAGACATTGCTATCGTTTGCGAGCATTTCAATGCTACTCGTCAGTTGTTAGCAGTTTATGGATGGAGTTCTCCTACTAGTAATGAGCAGGGAGGTAGTTATCTTTCCTTGACGGAGATCCACTCTTTGTGGGAGGCTATTCGAATTCTGAGACATAATTATATGCAGTTGGTAGCCGACAGAGATTATCTTATGAGTGGGGAAGTACAGCATACGAAGCATTATTGGCCAAGGAAGATGAGGTGGGTGAGCTTACTTAGCAGCTTGAGGTGACTTTTGAGATTCTTGAGAGTACACAGTTGGCTTTCGAGGAGTCACAGTTTCATTTGGCTAAGGTGACCATGGAGTTAGAGCGACTGCAGTCTTTACCAGATTCTGTACAGTCACAAGTTGTGGTGTCTGGTGATCCGAGGATGTCCATGGTCGAGATTGTCGAAGACAGTGGAGATGGGGATGCATCTATCCTTGATACTAACATTGGCATATTGAATTCGTTCTCACTAGAGTCAGGTTCAGTTGAGTTGGGTGTTGCAACAGATTGTTGTGGTATGCCTGACATGGTGGTGGCCTCTAGTACTGATGGCACAAAGACTAGAGATGTATCAAAGATCATGTGTGATGTTGGTGAGCCGGCAGTTGGCATGGTTCCTACTAGTGATACTACTCCCTTGGCGATGTCTTCGGAGGTAGTAGTTAGTTCCAGCTTGGTTAGTGATCGATTGCAGTTAGTTTCATCTGGGTTGCAGTCTGAGCCACTGACTAAGATTGGCGCATTCTATCGGCATTACACTGTGAGGTATGCTCATCAATTTACCTTTGATGACCATGTTGATGAGATGATGATACAGAGATATACTTTGATTCCTAGTGCTTGTCATCAGTTATGGGATGGTTTGACGCCACAGGATGAGAGTTGTGATGGGCATGACATGGCGATAGGTTCTGCAGTTGACAACTTGATAATACATGACTTAGAGCAAGAGTTTGGGAGTGATGCTTTAGCGATTGTTATTGATTCTACTCCTTTGGCTATGACATCTCCTGACTTAGCTGGTGATCAGTCACAGTGGGTTGTATCATTTGTTCATGGTGAGCTGTTGACTGAGGTTGGTTCTTTTTATCAGCATTATACTGCAGGGTATGTACATCAGTTAGCATTTGATCCTTGTGTTGAGGAGTTGATGGCAGGCAAATTTGGTTTGGGTTCCATTTCTTGCTGTTTATCTTGTGATGTCTTTTCACCATCAGCGGTGCATGGGAGTTATGGTTATGAGATAGTGGTCGATGATCTGCAAAGTTGTGTTGACTGGAGAAATTGTACAGTGTGTGGATTCTCCATACTTGGTACAGTTTCATTCGGGAGCGTTCAATATTGTTGCAGAGTTGGATTATACATTCCGTATAGGCCAGTGGGATGTGTTGATGGTATTTACTGTGTTGGCAGCTTGATTTGCCCACTTTACTTCTGATGTTCTAAGAGTTTGTGTCTCGTGGGTTTCTGACTGCGGCAGTTCTGATTTTGGAGTTTGGTTGAGCTGTAATTGTCAGTTTGATTATGGATTCCTCTTGGTTATATTGCAGAGGCTATTGCAGGAGCCTATGTTAATTAACAGTGTTATAGTTCATGACTCATTTGGGATCCAGGCGGATTGATTGGTTTATTGTTCAGCCATTGCTTGGAGACAAGCAATTTTAGGAAGGGCGGACTGTCATGTCCCCATTTTGGAGGCAATTTGATTTAATTAATTTAATTAATTAGGTTGTCCAAAATAATGAATATTTTATGAGGATGACTAATAAATAAGTGGTATTAAGTTAATTATTTATAAAGTTATCAAATAAATAAATATTAAAAGGTAACTTTATATTTAATTAATTTAATAAAGTGACTTGAATTATAAAATATTTTATAAAGTCACTTTATAAAAAAAATCAAGAGTTCCCCTTTTGAGTACATACGTGGACTTTGTAAAAGGAAAAAAAGAGGTAATATTAAAACTCATGTATTATCCCACATTGGCAAGACGGAAGCGTGGAGCAAGTGAGGAAGAGATTAAAAGAAATAGTATAGCTCTCATTTATTCATGCTTAGAAATATCAAAGAAATTGAAGAATTTTTTGAAGATTATGTCTCAATAGTTTGAAAGACGAAATCTCTTCAAACTGAAAATATTGACGGCATTGAAAAATATGGTCTTGAGATTCAACATAGTAACAATTCGAAAAAATAGACCGAAAAAGCAGTCCAAAAAAGCAAAACCAAAAAAGCAGGTCGAAAAAACAGTTCGAAAAAAGCAAAGCAAAAGAAGCAACATTGAAGGAAATTATTACAGCCATCTACAACCAGGTTCTTTGTTAGTATTGCTTTTTAGGGTGTTATAAGTTTTCAGCTATAAGTGTGCATTATACCAGCATTATCATTGTGTAATCCATATAAATGCCAAAGTCTTGGCCATATTTTATGAGCATTGTATTTTTCATTGCAATTAAGGAGATAATAGTTGCTGGTGTCATTTAAGCAATTTAATATCATTATTTATCAGCTAGTTAGTGTGCATACCAACTGTTTGTAAAAATGTCAGTTGGTTGTAAGTGTTCATTTCTCATGCTTAGATCATATATATGCATTGAATATTGTCAAAATTAGTAGCACACTCATGTTAGGTCATTGTGTAGTCCATTGTAGTCTTCTAACACAAAATTCTCATTGATGCAAATTGAAAAAAAAGTCATTTGAAGCTAGCTGAAATACTATATCAGTCATACGTCTCTTGCATGTGAATTGTTTGATGAAATTCTTCGAGCTTTCATCAGCATTTTTGAGGGCAGATTTGAGGAGGGTCATTACATAAAGGATGATGCCAATGATATCCATCACCAACTATTTTCCCTGGAAAGAGACTTGAGCTTTTGATATCTTTGTTAATGATGCCTCATGTTTGCTATAATGGTATAGAGAATTTGGAATGCCATTTCTTAAGATTTATGATTTGGAGATAGCAATGAAGGAAAGATAGTTGGATGGAGTTGGAAAGTGAGGTGGAAGTGCAAACAAAAACCCATCTGAATTTAACAGTGGAAGTTTGGTACATCTTTGCAGCATTACACTTCCTGACTTTAGAATGTTGAATGATAAATAATTATGTAAGAAAACTCTTAAAAATTCCAGCTTTTTCATGTTCTTTAAAAAAAATTGTATCCTACAAGAGTTCATCACTTAATATTTCACCTGTCATCTCATACCATTCCAGACACTCATCCCCACCCAAGAAACTTCATGTAAAATGAAAATATGATAAATTGACAACATGAGTTTGCCATAGTCTGATATGAATATACATAAATTAACATTAATGTTTCAATGTTTAACATAGATTAACACTAATATTTATCACTGTTTCAGATCGTACTCTGTGATTCATCATCCTGATGAAGTTCAGCTAGAGAAGAGAATTTCTAGAGCTAAAGAGATTAAGGTAGCACATAATTTACAATTCAGACACACAAGCATGTGTAAGCATGAATATATTTGTTGTTTTCTCATTTACTTAATAAGAAAGAAAATAAACAATTCAAAAATTAATAGCCGTTTTATTTATTGTTGTGATTATGTCCAAGCATTGATTATTAAAAGTAGACCACAATGGAAATCAAAGGTGATTCTTCTAATGCACGGCAATATAAACTTTGATTAACAAAAGCCAGTCTTAACTGTAATTATCAACCCAACATGTTTTGTACCATGCAACGCAAACAATTGAAACTCAATGCAGTTTCCATTTTCAATTTATCCGTATTAAAACTTATACATACAAACTAGCTTGGAACATACAAGTAGATTGTTCCAAGACAGCTACAGAATTTTCTGGTCGTATACTTTTTTAAGTTAGTTTTGGATATGCCCACAATTTGGATAATCTCTGATCTACAACCAGCACCCCTTCAGAATCACTGTCACTGCTTGAGGAAGAACTTGATTCCAAAGATTCGCTTAAAAGAAAGTGTAAAACCTGTAATCACAATGCAATTATCAGTTAAATTTATACTGAATGAAACTCCAACCATGGTACTGATCTCTAATTGTTCCGTAATGCATCTATAGGACAATCAAATGGATAGACAATTATAAAGCCTGCTTTTGAACAATTGCACAATGTCATTCCAAAGAAATAGTAAAATTTGTTAAAGATTAAATAGCGACATTGCTATCAAGATTCCAGTGTAGTTTTTGAGTCAAACTCATTGACCCATATTTCATGAGTAGTGGTTCACAAGAGCCCATCTCTCATGTGATTGAATGGAATTTATAGCACTCATTGCATCCAGGTGATGCTCACAGGGGTCAACCACCGGGACTTCTGACGAGGTCACCTATACTAATACTACTCCAGCTCAAGCACGCTTAACCACAGAATTTTCCTCAATGTTAGGCCGACTTTGTTTGAAAGAGATATGGGTTATTGTGAACCACTACTCATGAAATATGGGTCAATGAGTTTGACTTAAAAAACCACACAATTGAATACTGATAGCAATATCACTGAATTAAACTCATAGCAAAACAGCAATCCCAAACATTCAGAGTTGGTCCAACCCCATTTCAACTGTTTATGTACAAGTCATTCCATAATAACCATATATAAAAGCAAAGAAAATTCTGGGGAAATTTGACGGTTCTATAAATAATAAAACAAAAATTTTAAGGTGGACATATCTGTTGGATTATTTACTAATTGATAGCATAGATCTGATGTTTTAAATTCGATAGTAAGCATATACCACAATGCAATCATGGATAGAGTCTAAATACAGACCGTTCATGCATCCCAAACAAAGAAATAGAAAACCCAAAGGAAAATTATGCAACAGAAGTTGAATTCTTAAAAAAGAATATATAAGAAAAGGCAGGCGGAGACTCAATATCTCAAGAATGCTCTAATAAACTACCAAAAACATTAGGATCAACAGTGCATGCCATCAAAATGTATCTCAGACAGTTTAGTATGATTGTAGAGGGTGGATATTGCCAATGTCAGTGGGTGGCAGGAAGACGCAATACACTGCCAGAACAGCAGGTCTAACATCTCAATGGTCACAAAGGGTCTGCAGATTCGCCAGACAAGTGCGCAACATGTGGGCATCTTTGCAGAACGCACACATCCTGACCCAAATAGGCCATGTGGTCAAGAGTTCAAACAAGGGAAATGAAAAGGCGAATGGGGTGATGTGGAAGTTAAGGTGGAGCTTTGATTTATGGCTAAAGTAGAAGCATTATGTGATGAAGAATTACGTGAGGTGTAATTTGCAACTACTACATTATCCAAAGAAGATATCTCATCCACAAAAAACATAGCATTTTGCCGTTGAATATGAAAAGCACATAAAACCACATGAACAAAGAGATAGAAAAGAGAAAGCAAACGTCAACAAGGAAGAAAGCCCTTTTGAGTGAAAAAGCAATAGCTTGTATTAAACAAATGGGCATCAACCTAGATAACATAAGTGAGCACGAACTCACAGAAAGCACCAACTCACAAAGAGCACCAACCCTCCTCAAAGCACCGACTTCAGTTTTCACACCACCTCGATTGCAATGAAACTTACTAAAACTTTTCATAACACACTCAACACTTCAATCACCATACAAAAATTACAAACCTCCCGCTAAACCAATTCTTGAATTCTTATTTGCATAAGGTTGAAAGACAACCAGAATATATCCCACACCAAAAATGAAGCCAGTGATTAACAGTACAAAAATAATCTTGAGAAGCTTAATGTGCAGCATACATGATCGTCTCGATAAACTCTCCACAAGAAATGGCTACGGAATTTATAAATTATTTCATAATTTAAAAAAATTGGTGCTCTTTAATGCTGACATTACATAAGCCCTCATCAGGAATAAGTTGCTCCACTCACAGTCAACAGAACAATTTGAATTCATCACTTAAGAAGCACAAATAAATTAAGCTGCCAAGAATCAAAGTCTGAAACTCTCAGAATACACAAACACCTGCAACCGCCATACACCAAGAATAACACCATATCTCCTCACTAAACTACCAACTCAAGCAAATGATATTTATTTCACCAAACAATTGCACAAAAAAAATATAATTTCAACTAATCAAGAAGATAATAGAATAGCCAAAATGACAATATTCAACAATCCCCCCTTTTGTCATTAATAGAATCTCCATTGGAAATCAGACCTACTCTAAAAAAAATGTTGTCTCCCCCTCCCCCTCCCCCAGCTAAAACTAACCTGCATAACTGAAATGGGCCTGAGAGTAGACACCAATTTTAACTCTCTGAGTCAAAACAGCAATTCGAACATGAATTGAAGTCACTCTGCACTTCCTATGCCATAGCCAGCCTTCATCTACTTGGCTCAAACAAACACTTTTCGCTTTTGATATCATCAAGGAAAAATAGATTGTTAGCAGCCCTACTTGCATCAGCAATATATTTACCATCTTTACTGATTTCACAGCAATCTGAATTGAAAACTGAAATGTGTCCTTGATCATGCAATTGACTTGAACTTAATAGATTATGTTTCAAACCTTATACATATAAACATTCTCAACTTTGGTCCCATTATCATCCAAGATGAATGTATTTTTAGTTTTACCTGACTTTTGCAGATGCATTATCACCAAAACTTACCGTACCTACATCGGTCCTTTTGAGAGTGAGAAACTTGGTTTTGTCTCCAGTCATATGCCTAGAACAGCAACTGTCAATACACTATTTGCCTTTTTCATTTTGTGCATAACAAGGATTCTACTAATATAATGTGGTAGTCCTCAAAGGAGCAAAAGAATTCGTACTCATAAATCTGGAATCATTTCCTGCAAACTCTCCACAGTTAATTGCCTTTTGTCCAACTAATTGCAAGAGAAACAATAACCATAAAAAATTACTAAACATGTTCATAAGTGCTTGTCTTCATACAGCAGACCTTTTGAAAGCACCACTTCTGATTTTTATCGATGAACCCTTTCTGTTATCAACATTGGTCTTCTACTACTCTTTTTTTGTAAACTTAATACTTTGACCTTAAAAGACCAACTCCAATTTAATCAGTGGATGATCATCTTGAGCCAATGACCCTGTCCAAGGGCATGGAATTTTTCTGATTTATCTTCTCATGATTCAGATGTGTCAAATATTTATTTAGCTTTCAAAGTGAAACAATTTCAGCTTAAGTCTGTCACAATTACCTGCCTTGAGCTTAAGCTAATCTCTAGTTTCTTCTATTTTCTTTGCTTCTTCAAATTCAAACTGAACCTTCAAATCAACTATCATTTTTTCTACTTTTCGAAGAGCATGAGATTTCTTGGTTTTTGTATCATTTCCTTCTTGTAGCAGCAACTTCAAGTTCTGATTTTTCTTTCTAACTCTCTTGATTTCACTTCGAGCCCTTATTAGCTCCTCTTCTGAATCTACTTTTCCTCCTCCATCATCAATATGATCTTCATGTTCTTGATCTTCAGTGTAATTCTATGGCCATGAAAAATATGTCTTCACTTAAAAACTCTTCATCCCTAACATTGGATGAGCTGCTTTCTTCCTCTAAATTTCTCTTTTCACTTATATTTCTTGTTGGACTTCAGCTTTTTTCATAGTTTTTGTCCTCACTTTTTGCATATGGACATTTTGCTGCAACATGTGCTACCTTACTACAGTAAGAACACGTAAAAGGCAGGAACTAAACTTTATGTTTTCCTGAAACTTTCTTCAACTTCCTCATGTAATGTGTCTCTTCAAACTCGCACTCTTCGTCAAAACTTTCACTAGATATACTCTCCTTGTCTTTTCTTTTCTTCGAAACTTTGAAAGCTACCTTCATTTTGGATAAAGAAGCGAGGTTTTGCTCATCTCATAGGCTGTTAGAATGCCATAAAGCTCATCAACACTCAACGAGTTCCTTCATCTCTCCAATCACTAAAACCTTTGGATCAAAACACAAAGGAAGAGACCTTACAAAAATCTGAACTATTGTGGTCTCCTCAACCTTTTCTCTAAACCCTTAATGTTGTAAGAAACTTCATCTACTCAAGAAAAATAAGCAATGACGTTTTCCTCTTCCTACATCCTAAGACTTTCAAAATGCCTTCTACGAGTTTGAAGATTTTCTTTCTTAATCTTGCCATCTCCTTCATATGTTTTTGAATTTTCTCCCAAATCTCATGAGTTGTAACATAATGCTTCACCTTCACAAATGCTATCTTTGATAAACTACATAAGATTGCATTCATGGGTATTGCATTATTTTCAAAAGCCTTCTGTTAGAAGAGTTAAAGGGATTACACAACCAATCCTCATACTTTTCCAAACATCAAAACCAAGAGACAATAGGTAAGTACATATTTGAACACTCTAGAATGCATAATTGGAGCCATCAAATAAGGGTGCTCTATTCGTAGCAAGACCTTCATGAGAATTGATGCATACAATTGGGATCAACCTTGAAGTCTTTCTTGAAGGAATACTTATATAATACCAATTGAAAAGAGCACAAAAAATACCGAGGGGTAGTGAATCAGTATTTTGAACTTTTAAACACATGAAACCACATAAAAAAAGATAGAATAAAGAGAGAAAACGTCAACAAGGAAACCACCTGATGAAGGGTGCTCCACTTAATACCATAAACTCGTAAGAGAAACAAAGAAACAATAGCAAATGCAAGAACAAAATATGGACTTCTTATTTGCACTGCAATTGCAGAATTACAAAATTCACAAGTACAATATGGTAACCCACATGGGCGCCTTCATTACAATAGTCTGTAAGACAAGCTACAAACTATCACCCATAGCTATGGTAACCCACATGGTTGCCTTCATTACAATAATCTGCAAGACAAGCTGCGAACTATCACCCACAACTATCCTAGACAATGTTCGGGTCTTTCTTAAATAGGCAATTTTATGCCACCCAAGAAGGTTCTAGACATTGAAACTTAATACCTAGGGCCGATAGACCCTAACAATACATATAGAGTTGGCCAAATACATCTTTGACAATTATTTTAGATATTTCGGGTAGCCCAACTTTGAAAGGCCATAACTCATGAACCATTGCTCTGATTGGCTATTATAACCACTTTTCAGAAACACTAGCTCCTAATCTACAACTTCAAATGGCACTAGCGTCTTTCCATCGAGTTTTCGAACCTCATCTGAGCACTCTAAGGCCTCCATCAATGAGCCTGAAGATTTTTTTGCAAATTTTTTCACCAAAAAACCGCAATAACTTCTCCGATACTTATGCTTGAGCAATCAAATTTTTATGGCAGGCTTACAACTCTAAAGTGAACCATCCTGTATAAAATGAGAACATTCCGAGCTCATATGACAAACTTACTAAAAATAGCAAGTTCCCATAAATAGTAACCACCCTGTCTACTAGTCCTTATTAAAATAGGAAACACTGAAAATAAAATATTTTTGGGTGATGTAAGATTGCTCTTACACCCAGGATGCTCCTGCATCAGACACCCGAGGTAATTTGAGAAGTGACCCCGTCAAGTCTCAGGTGTTCAGAGGAAAACCAAGACGGTTAACCTCCTCCTTTGCTAGCCATGATGAATCCTTAACTGGCCTCTCTTTCCATTTGACCAAATATTCCTCATAAGCTTTGTTCCTAGTACATTTGCCAATACAATTGTCCAATATCTCCTCAATCTCTTTTGTAGCCGAACTAGCTGTTGTAATACTCCACTGCGCTTCTACAACTTCATCTCCATCACCTCCTTCATAATACTCTGTCAAATCTGCAATGTTATATACTGCTGAAATATTCAATTCAACAGGCAACTCCACTTCATAAGTATTCCCAAAATCATGCCTTCTCACTATCTTGCATAGTCCAAACTTCTTCATTTTCAGCTTATTATATGTACCCATTGGAAAATGCTCCTTTCTCAAATAAACCATGACTTCATCTCCAATCTGAAATTCATTATAACTCATTTTCTCATCTGCCTTGGCCTTGTACTGTGTATTCATCTTTATGATGTGCTTCCTCACCTCCCCATGCATGTTCTTCAAATCTTCTGCTTCAGCACTACTTATCTCTCTTTTACCTAATTGCCTCAATTCAAAAGCATTTCTGGGACTACTCCCATATACAATCTAGAATGGTGATTTACCAGTACTCCTATTGACAAAATTATTATATGCAAATTCCGCCTGTGGTAAATCATATCCCATCCTTTTGGTTTATCTCCAACCAAGCATCTCAGCAAGTTTCCCAAACTGCGATCACAACTTCTGTCTGTCCATCAGTCTGTGGATGGTGTGATGAACTGAACTTCAAATCTGTCTTCAACTTCTTCCACAATGTACGCCAAAATTACCCAACAAATTTGGTATCTCAATCCAAAACTATACTCTTTGGAAAACCATGTAGTCTCACCACTTCTCTGTAAAACAATTTTGCCACATGAACAGCATCACTAGTCTTCTTGCAAGAAATAAAATGTGTCATCTTTGAAAACCTGTCCACCACCACAAAAATAGAATCATGCCCGCACTGTGTCCTCGGTAATCCAAGAACAAAATCTATGCTAACATCCTCCCATGGCTTCTCTGATACAGGCAATGGCTGATACAACGTTGTATTCTGCTTCACTCCTTTCGCCATCTGACATACTCTGCAATTCTGCACAAACTTCTTCATATCTTGCTGCAACTGTGGGCAGTAATAATTCTCAACAACCAAAGCTATGGTTTTATGTTTGCCAAAATGTTCAGCCAATCCTCCACTATGCTTCTCCTTGATGAGATTCTCTCATTGAACTTTTGGGAATGCACAACTGGCTTCTTGTAAACAACATACTATCTTGGATCATGAAATCCAACCACTTTGTCCTATCAAGTGTAACAAGTTTTATACAAGCCTTCCACGCTTCACCAAAATCAGGATCATCTAGATACAAAATACTGAGTTCCTTGAACCCAACCACCTCTATCTGCAATTCTGTCAGCAAAGTTGTCTTCTACTAAGAGCATTTGCAACTCCGTTAGACTTCACACTCCTATATTTCAAAACCAATGTATAACTCTGCAAAAACTCAATCCACTTCAAATGCCTTTGGTTCAATTTTCCTTGACTATACAAATATTGCAAAGCTTGATGATCAGTATACAAAACAAACTCCTTAGGAAGAAGATTGTGTCTCCACTTCTTCAATGCTTGAACTATAGCATAATATTCCTGGTCATAAACAGAATATTTTCTTTTTGCATCATTCAACTTCTCACTAAAATAAGCAACAGGTCTACCTTCTTGGCTCATAACAGCTCCTATTGCAGTACCACTAGCATCACAATCTACTTCAAACACCTTGTTAAAATCTATTACGAGGTAATTGGTAAATACTTGCTTGTTAATAACAGAGACCGAAAGGTCAATTTATACAAAAGAATGAGACAATGTTTCCTTAGGAAACGATCGTAAAGAATAGAAACATTCTATTCCAAAGAAAGCAAAAAACGAAAGCAAACTAAAGCTAAAGATATTTACAAGATAACCATTAACTGATAATAGACGTCTTATCTATTATTGTAATACCCTCCCTTAATGGTTAATCTATCTAACACACCAAGTTGTCCTCTGAACTTGACAAACTTATCAGGACCAAGAGGCTTGGTGAGAATGTCTGCAGTCTGATTTGTGGTAGGAACATACTGCAGATCTATAGTCCCATCTTCAACCAGCTGTCGTATGTAATGACAATGAACATCCACATGCTTGGTTCGTTCATGGAAGACTGGATTCCGTGCTAACTTGATAACGCCTTCGTTATCAACAAACAGAGTAGTCGGTCCTGCTGGTGACATCTGCATATCCCCAAGCATCCGACGAAGCCAGACAACTTCACATCCTGCCTTAACAGTCCCTCTATATTCAGCCTTTGTAGAAGAGAGAGAAATTGCCTGCTGCTTCTTGCTGGTCCATGTGACTGCACCGGATCCCAAACTGAACACATATCCAGATGTTGACTTTTTATCATCAACAGAGTCTGCCCAATCTGAATCTGTGAACCCACTGAGTTTAGGATTAGAACTCCGAGAATACAGAAGTCCATAATCAGAAGTGTCCTTCACATAACGAAGCACACGCTTTGCTGCCATCCAATGATCAGCCTTAGGAGCTGTCATAAAGCGTGAAATATAGCTGACTGCGAAGCTGATATCAGGCCTAATAGCAGATAGGTAGATGAGGCTGCCTACTAGTTGCCTATACGTAGTATCATCAACGGAAGGAGAATCAGACTTGGCTGATAACTTGAGACCTTTCTCCATAGGTGTAGATGCAGGTTTGCAATCTTGCATTCAGAATTTGTCTAACAAGGCCCTGGCATATTTGGACTGAGAGATGAATATACTAGAAGACTGTTGCCAAACTTCAACACCTAAGCAATAATGCATGAGCCCAAGGTCAGTCATATCAAAAGACTGGCATAAGTGTTGTTTGATTCCCTGAATCAAAGATGCCGAACTACCAGTGATGATCAAATCATCCACATAGATAACCAGAAGGATGATGTCACTGTCAGTAGTCTTGATGTACAGATTTGAGTCTGAAGAACTCCTCTTGAAGCCTTGATCACTGAGGTATGTATCAATCTTGATGTACCATGCCCGAGGGGCCTGCTTCAAACCATAGAGAGCTTTTACCAATCTGAGAACCTGATGGTCTTTACCAACAACCTTGAAACCAGGAGGCTGCGTCATGTAGACCTCTTCATGGAGATCACCATTCAGGAAAGCACTCTTTACGTCCATCTGATGGACCTTCCAGCCAAACTGTGCTGCCATGGCTAGGACTAATCTAATGGTGCTCATCTTTGCAGTAGGAGCAAAGGTCTCCTCATAATCAATGCCCTGACGCTGAGAAAAGCCCTTTACCACTAAACGAGCTTTGTACTTATCCAAAGTACCATCTGATTTGTATTTGATTTTATAGACCCATTTGCAGCTAATGGGTTTCTTCCCTGGGGGAAGATCAGAAAGGACCCAAGTGTTGTTCTTCAGCAGGCTCTGGTGTTCAGATTGCATGGCCTGTTCCCACTCTGGAATTCCTTTAGCCTCGGAATATGTTTGAGGTTCAAACACACTGTGAATGTTGGCCATAAGAGCAAAGTTAACAGAATCTGTAGTTTTGCTCTTTTTTCGAGCAGTTCTCCCATCAATGAGCTCATCATCATGAAGATCAGCAAGTGTCTTAGCCCACCACTTAGGCCGGAGAGGTGAATGACCAACAGTAGTACTAGGAGATGCTTGATTAGCAAGATCCTCATCAAAAGAATCTGGATCAAACTCAGGTGAAGCATCTTCAAAACGAGGTGATCCTGCAGAAGAAGCCGGAGGTGGCTGTACAGGTATCATTGGCAGGACTGGAGCTGGAGGAGCTACTGGAGCCCTCCCATCAGGTGGGCCTAATGGAAGCCGAACTCCCAAATCATGAACCTGCATAGGCTGGTCTGCTGGATCAGGAACAGGAGAAACAGACATGAATGGTCCTTGCTGCTCATCAAAGACTACATCGCGGCTGTATATGAGACGAGATGTCTCAACATCAATAAGGCGGTAGGCTTTGTGAAGACTGCTATATCCAGCAAGCATCAATTTCTGACTTTTGGCATCCAACTTGGTGCGTGAAGCATCAGGGATCCAAACAAAAGCAAGAGAGCCAAAAACCTTCAGGTGACTGATTCTGGGCTTGCGACCTAACCAGACCTCTTCCGCAGTTTTACCTTTGACCGCCACTGTGAGTGACCGGTTCAACAGATAAACTGTAGTGTCAACTGCTTCTGCCCAAAAACGCTTCGAAACATGTCTGTGTTCGAGCATGGAACGAGCCATCTCGGTGATTGTCTTGTTCCGACGTTCAACTACACTGTTCTGTTGTGGCGTGTGGGGTGTGGTGAACTGGCGTTGGATGCCATATGTATCCAAGAAGCTGGAGAAAACATTAGAACAAAATTCCCCCCCATTGTCTCATCTAAGAGTAATAATAGATTTCCCAGACTCTTTTTCAACTAAGGATTTAAACTTCTGAAATACAGTAAATGCATCGAATTTCTTTTTAAGGAAATACACCCACATTTTTCTACTGAAATCATTTACGAACAACAGAAAATACCTGTACCCAAGAACAGGAGTGGCCATAGGGCCGCAGATATCAGCATGAACAAGCTGAAGTACTTGAGAAGCTCGCCAAGAATCGCCACTGGGGAAAGGTGTGCGATGTTGCTTCCCAGCCTGACATGCATCACAAACTCCAAGGTGTTGGGTTTGAATCTCTGGCAAACCAAGAACAAGCTCATCCCGAGCAAGTTGTGAGAGATAATGCACATTTAAGTGCCCATATCGCTGATGCTAAAGTGTGCTGATGGAAGATCGCCGAGCAGCCATAGCTAAGTCCTGAGAATCACCAGAATCAGTAAGTCTGAAAAGACCATGATCCTCAAGACCAACTGCAACAGTAGACGTAGTCGCCCGATCAGTGATGGTGCACTGATGTGAACTGAAGGTGACTGCCAAGTGTGGAGAATGTCACAGCAACTGACTGACCGAGAGTAGATTTAGTTCCATCCTTGGAACGTAGTACACATCAAGGAATATGAGCTTCCTCCCAACAGACTGAATTTGAATGTTGCCTTTACCAACAACCGTGTACTCTTCTCCACCACCAAAGATAATAGAATCTGAATAAGGCTGGTAGTCAGTAAACCAGTCTCTGCGGTGAGTGAAATGTCGAGAGGCACCTGAATCAATGTACCAGGCAGATGACTGTACATGATCTGCGGGTCTTTTAGCCATGAAGGCGTAAAAGGCAGATTCCGCCTGCTTAGTGTGCTCTGCACTGTTCGCTTTGGGTTGCGAACCTGATTGCTTAGACTGGGCAGCTAAGCGTTTTCGACATGCAACCTTCATGTGACCATACTTGTGGCAATAGTTGCATTGAATGTTCTTCTTTTTGGTACCATTGGATGCTGGAGCAGAAGACTTCTGCTAAGATGGTTGCTGAAACTTGCCCTTATCCTTCTGAAAGGATTTTGCAGCAAAGGCTTGCTCAGTGGAGGTGGAACTGGAGTTGCTACCGAACTGTTGTTTCCACCGATCTTGTTGAAGTAGCAGGGTGCAGATATCAGTGAACTTTAGATCAACACCAGTAGATGTGATGTTGAGAGTCTCGATAAAATGCTCATAGGAATTTGGTAAACTCCGAAGAGTGATTACCACAATATCCTCTTCCTCCATCTTGCGACCGATGGCAAGTAACTGATCACGGATTTCCTGAATCCGATTCAGGTGTGCCTGGAGTGAGGTGCGCTCATCCATGACAATAGAAAACAGAGTGTTTTTTAGAAAGAAGGCTCTGCTCTTGTCGGAAGTCTCATGAAGACCTTTGAGATGTGTCCAGATTTCGGCCGCTGTCTTGCCGGATGGAATCTGAGAAAGCTGGTCATCAGCTACGGAGAGTTTGAGAAGCATTACTGCCTCTCGATTGTTCAGATCCCATGTATCTTGATCAGGACCAGGAGAAGTCGGACACTACTTAACACCCAGAACAAGTTGATCGGTGTTTCGATATTCGAAGATTGCAATGATGCGTTGCTTCCAAGTTCCATAATTGCGACCATTGAATTTGGAATTATGCTCGAGCAGAATATTTGTCAAAGATGCCATGGCACGTTTTTCAATGAAAAACTGTGAAAATCTGTGAAAGCACGTTCTTCAAGGCAAAAATACGGAAGACCCAAAAGAATCAGAGAATGACCCAAAAGAGAGCTCGAAAAACCCAGAAGGAATCTACTGTCGTTTTCTGAATCTGCTGGCTCGAAAATCGAGGCACCCAGAAAAACGGACAACCCAGTTGAGCTCTCGAAAAACCCACCAAGAATATGCAAACAAAAAAAAAATCGACCCCAAAAATTAGGGTTTCGAAAAAAACGGCCCTAGCTGAAAAAGCTTGAAAAAACTTCAGATTTCTTGATAAAAAATGGTCAAATCTACTTCCCAGAGCACGATGACAGACTAAGACGGCTGAGAGCATGAAGATTTGATACAGAAACATGCAGATTTTCACCCCAAAAACGCGAGTCTCCAAAAAATGGCTACGATTTCCACGCGATTTGCAGACCCGTAATTCGGGAATTTCTCCAAGCAAAAAACCCTAGGTGGGTTTTGGAGAAATTAGCTGAAATAATTTTGGAAAAATTTAAACAAATAATTTCAAGAAGAAATTATAAATTTTTCTGAAAAAATTTAAGTATTTAGCTCTGATACCATATTACGAGGTAATTGGTAAATACTTGCTTGTTAATAACAGAGACCGAAAGGTCAATTTATACAAAAGAATGAGACGATGTTTCCTTAGGAAACGATCGTAAAGAATAGAAACATTCTATTCCAAAGAAAGCAAAAAACGAAAGCAAACTAAAGCTAAAGATATTTACAAGATAACCATTAACTAATAATAGACGTCTTATCTATTATTGTAATAAAATCAACAAGTGTTAAAATAGGTTGCTCAGTAACTTTCTATTTCAACAGATTAAAACTCTTATCTGCTCCTACGGTTTACTTAAACTCTTTCCTATCCCCACTCATTGTTTCAGTCAAGGGTCCATAAATACTACTAAAACCTCTTATGAACTTTCTGTAAAAACTAGCCAGTCCATGAAAAGATCTTACCTCTTTCACACTCCTTAGAGTAGGCCATTCAAGGATAGCCTTCACTTTCTCTGGGTCCATTTTCAAACCTTCTGTTGAGACTACAAATTCCAGGTACACCAACTCCATCTTTACAAAACTACACTTCTTCAAGTTTATCAGCAACTTTTCTTCCCTCAAACACCTTGCGAATATGGATCAAGTGCTCCTCCAATGGAGGTAAACAATGACAAACTTACCAAGAAATTCCTTCAGTACCTCATTCATGAGCCACATGAAAGTGCTAGGTGCATTGGTTAACCCAAAAGGCATGACTAACCACTCGTACAATCCTTCTTTGGTCTTGAAAGCAATCTTCCACTCATCGCCTTTTTTGATACGAATCTAATGGTACCCACTCTTCAGATCTATCTTTGTGAAGTACTTGGCTCCACTCAAATAGTCCATAATATCATCCATCCTTGGCAATGGAAATCTATACTTGATTGCGATCTTGTTGATAGTGCGAAAATCTGTGCACATCCTCCATTTTCCATTCTTCTTTGGTGCTAATATAGCTCGTATTGCACATGGACTCAGACTCTCTCGAATCAACCCCTTCTGCAACAACACATGAACTTGTTTGTTCAACTCTTCACTTTTTGCTAGTGTCACTATGTGAGCTACCTTGTTTGGCAAACTGACTCTTGGAACCAAATCCATCTGGTGACTGATCTTCCTCATTGGGGTCAATACATCAAGTACATTATCTGATACAATATCAAAAAAGTCTCCCAACATATCTACAACTTCTGTAGGGACCCTTGAGAAACTCTTTTCCATCAACAAAACATATTCTAGCAGCACTACATACCTTTTCTTCTTTCTCCTTCAACGGCTTCAACTTATGTTTCACTCCATCCTTGGTCAGAGTGTAGGTATTTGCTTGGCCATTGTGTACAGCATGCCTGTCAAACTACCATGGTCTACCCAACAACATATGACATATGTCCATAGGTATGATATCACAAAGTACCTCATCCTGGTAGCTTTCAATCTTGAACTTCAGTGAGCACTACTCATTGACCATGACCTTGTGGTCATCTTGCACCCAAGCAATACGGTATGGACACGGGTATTTCTACCTTTTCAGCTTCAAATTGGTGACCATCATTTCTAACACCAAATTCTCAGTACTTCTACCATCAATGATCACATCACAACACTTATCTTCACATCTACACCTTTTGCGAAACAAGCTCCTTCTTTGATCAGGTTCATTCTCACCACTCAACAGGACTCTTATGTTAACTAGGACTTCTCCTCTTTCAACATCCTTCGAATGTGATGAACTGGCATCTTCATCAACATGCGCAACTCTGGCCTAGCCTTTTGTTTTTCGATCTGTCCTTCCTTGGCGCTGAATACATACAAATGCTTTATGCCCTTCTTCTTAGCAATGAAAACATTTCCCATGGAAGCCTCCTCTTTCAGATTCTTGTCCTTTGCCTCTTCCTCTCTAATCTCTATTGTTCTGATCATGGAAACGATTGGAATTGTTTCCCCTCTGGTTCTAACTGCTACTTCCAGCCTCATCCTTGTTCTTTTGATCATCACTACAGCCACCATTAAATCATCCACCAAATCTTCCACTACGACCTCTTCCACTATTTTTGTTGTCAAACTTCTTGCTCAGTTTCTCCTCAACTCTTAGGGCAAACTGGTATGCCTCCTCAATATTGTTCATTCGAACCAGACTCAACTCATCCTGAATGCTTGGCCTTAACCCATTAAGATAACGGGCCACTTTCTCCTTATCAGCTTCTGCATGGCCGGTTCTAATGAGAACTCGGTAGACTCTTCAACAGATTTTCCCGCTTGCTTCAAACCTTGCATCTTCTTCAACAGATCAAGCTCATAATCCACGAGAATGAATTGTCGCTTCAGTTTAGCTATCATCCGCTCCCATCTGGTGATTTTGTCCTTTCCTTTTCTATTTCGCTCCAATTGAACCTCCTGCCACCAAAGCTTCACATGTCCCTTCAGTTTTGCCTCCAGTTCATTGATCCAATCGATTAGCTCCTCTGGGTTAAGATTTCCCGAAAATGTGGGAACTTCAAACTTAGGTCTTTTTCCAATCTTGGAGATGGCCCTATTTTCTTCTACTTCATCCTCATCCTCACTTTCATATCTTACAAGAAGATTTATTCCTCTACGCATTTCTTCTTCCAATGCTTGCATTTGTCTTTGGAGGGCTCTAAAACCCTCAAGTGTAACACCTACAACTCTTCCGCCACGCTCTCTTCGTGGAGGCATTTTTGTGCTTTTGTTGAAACCCTAGTGCAAACTACCTCACAATTGGCAATCTGTCTACACGCTCAGCCCAAACCACGGTCCTTGTGTACACTGCCTCACATTCGGCGATCTATCCACACTCTCAAGAACTCTGGCTCTGATACCACTTGATGAAAGGTACTCCCCTTAATACTATAAACTCATAACAGAAACAAAGAAACAACAACAAATGCAAGAACAAAATATGGACTTCTTATTTGCGCCGCAAATGTGGAATTACAGAATTCAAAAGTACAATATGCTAACCCACATGGGCACCTTCATTACAATAATCTGCAAGACAAGCTGCAAACTATCACCCAGAGTTGTCCTAGACAATGTTCAGGCCTTTCTTCAATAAGCAATTTTATGCTGGCCAAGAAGGTTCTAGACATTGAAACTTAATACCAAGGGCTAACAGACCCTAACAATACATATAGAGTCGGTCAAATACATCTTTGACAATTATTTTAGATATTTCAGGTAGCCCAACTTTGAAAGGCCATAACTCACGAACCGTTGCTCTGATTGGCTATTAATACTACTTTCCAGAAATGTCAGCTCGTGATCTACAAAATTGGAATGGCGCTAGCAACCTTCCGTCGCGTTTTCGGACCTCGTCCGGGCACTCTAAGGCCTCCAACGGTGAGCCTGAAGATTTTTCTACAAATTTTTCCACCGAAAATCTGCAATAACTTCTCTGATACTTATGCTTGAGCAATGAGATTTTTATGGTAGGCTTACAACTCTAAAGTGAACCTTCCTGTAAAAATTGAGAACATTCCAAGCTCATATGACAAACTTACCAAAAATAGCAAGTTCCCATAAATAGTAACCACCCTGTCTACTAGTCCTTATTAAAATAGAAAACACTAAAAATAAAATATTTTTGAGTGATGCACATTGCTCTTACACCCAAGATGCTCTTGCATCACCAACATTTCACATGGAAAACCCTTTCAAGTGAAAACCCATGATAGATCAATAGCTTTCATCAACTCAAACTACATAAGCAAGCACCAACTCACAGAGAGCACCAACCCTCCTCAAACCACTAACTTCGTTCAGTTGAGGCACCAACTCAAATGGCAAACAATTCTAAACTCTAGCTAGAATTGCAAATACACAAGAAATGTTAACTCCACAATGATTACCTACAGTGCCAACCAATGCCTTCTAAAGGCCTCCAAAAAGATTTTGGAAAGTTATGATGAGCCAACATAACTTTATTTATTATTTTATTACTTTATTAAATAACTACATTAGTAAATTAAAGTAATCAGTATGATATTATTTAAATTTGGGACCACTTTAAAAATTAATTTAATAAAATCACTTGCATTTTATGGAGGACATCACAACCCTTCCTGCCCAAAGATCACTTTCCCTCAAACAGCCACAAACTAGATCTGGAGAGTCCTGCTAGGGGTGGATCATAAATCTCCAACATCTTCTTCTCTTTTACATTCTCAATGTCAAAGTCAAATACCTATATGTTATCATCTTTGAAAATTGCCTCCATTACCTTCGCTGAATTTTTTCTTCAACCTCTATTGGATATCGCTCTCAACACCACTTTCTTCTTGTCAACCTCAAATAAAAATTCCATCTACTTGAAACTTTGTTTGTACTTGTTAAGAGTCTCCAATAATTGAATGCCCAATATGATATTTGTATCATCCAAGCCTACCTTGAGGAAAACATCTATCACTGTGTAGTTCCCCATGGCAAGGCTCCACAACAAAAACACGAGTATATGGCAATAAAGTTCCTCCTACCACCTTGACCTCAAATCCTTCATGCTCCACAATTTTCAAACTCCTTGCGATAAGTGATGAATTAATGAATAGGGTGTGGCCCCACTATCAAGAATAACTATGACTCGACCCCCCAAGAGTGTACCACGAACCCAAAAATAAGCTACATTCGGAAGTGGAAGAAAGTGTCGCAATGGAACCTCCCCTTTGTACAAGCATGGCAATCCTCCTTGCATGATCAGTCTCGTCTTCTTGCACTTTGGGTTCTTCGTTATCATTCTCATTGTCTTGTACCACCAATGTAATGAATTTTCCTCTTGCCAAGACAATGTTGGTCCAATTCCCTAGGCAACTTACAAATGACACAAACTTTCTTCCTTCAATGCTCCTCGTGAGTGGCCTCATCCATTAAAGGCTTCTATCGAAATGACTCCTTGCCCTTGTCCTCTTGTGAGAGAAGTGATTGGGGTCGTGCGTGACTCTTCAAGGATAAAGTAGTCATGTTACATACCTTCTTATATGCCTTTGTGAGTGTGTTTGGGTTGAAACCTTTAACCCAACCCTTAAGTGGTTCAATCAATCCATCCATTAATAGTACTACCATTCTTCTCTCAAACATGTCAGTGCCTCTAAAATTCTACGATGTAATCGTCCACCTGTCTTGTTTCTCTCAATTGTGCTAACTCCTTGAAGTTGAGTTTTGGATCCTTTCCATCAGAATGACCAATTAATCTCTCTGTAAAATCAGCATACGAAGTGGCTGGATTGTGATAGAGGGTGACCATCCCATGGTGCCACTATTTGTAAGAAATCCCCTCCAAGTGCAAAGCTGCAAATTTGATTGCTTTATCTTTAGGCATTTGATTGAGCTAGAAGTAGGTTTTTTTTTTTATACACATGCTCTCGTGATGTATTTCCAACCCCATCAAAAGCAGATAGGTTCAATGTGCCAATCTTCTGCTTGATGTCTTTATTGTGATGGTCATGGCCCTATCCACAAATCCACATAATCCTTGAGGGTTAATTCTACTCAAAAACCAGTATCAAACCATTTTTTTGCCTAGACTAATCTTGCATCTCCAAGAAGGTAGGTTAATGCTCTTGTTCTTCGCGTTGTTCAGTCCTCTGGGGAAATGTCAACATCACTGGATGTGTGTGGAAACGTTGTATATGGGACCTCCCATTGACAAAATTGTCATTGTGCTCATTGATCTTCGTTTGTCTTTCCTTTTGCCAAAAGTAGAAATGTTTCGCCAATTCGTTGTTGTCCCTTAGCTAAAGTCTCACCAAGTTGTTATCCCCACACCAAGGTCTTGTGGAGTTATTGATGTCCTCTTGTTAGCTCCCGAAGTAACATCAATATTTAGTGCTCAATTCCCCCATTTTGTCTACTGATTGGGATCTTTTTTGCATCCAACGTTACCCAACAAGCTAGCAAGATCACCAACTCTGATATCATCGTGATCTACTAAGCACATACAACTCCTTTTCCCCACTTGTACAACCAAACACTTCACTCCACCACCCGTACAACACCTCCAACTTCACCCGTATGGCTCTCACACTCGTACAATCCTACTACTCCCACATACACATCGTATGACTGTCTTTCATGTACGGATTCAACCCGCCACTTGAACCTATACAAAGACATACACCAAGAAAGTCATACAAGTCAACCTACATGGTCAATGATATTCATATAACAGTCCAACTCTTCTGTGCAAGCAAGAAATTCCTACATGGTAACGATGCCCTACCCATATAGCCAAGCTACTTCCCACCGTAGGTTGTCTAGTGTAGACAATGATCACCTAGGTTTATATAATTAAGTCCTTTGCAAAACATATTATTATTGAAAAAAAAACAGATTAGATCATCAACACAAGCACACGGTCTTAACTAGAATGAATCACCAAGAACAAAGAGTTGGTATTTGTGATTATAAAGTTATTTCTTAGATTTCATCAAATTGTCTTCAATTCAACTTCACAAATTTGGACCAACATATAGAATAGGGTTAGAAAAGACTAACATTGAAATTGCGAATGCCAACATAGTGAGGATCTTGCACCTCTAAAACGACAAACAATTCTAGATCCCAATTGGAATTGCAAATACACAAGAAGAATTTAACTCCTTGATGACTAACTATGGTGCCAACCAATGCATTTTAGAGGCTTCCAAGAAGTTTTTGGAAAGTTACGATGGGCCAACATTACTTTAATTATTATTTTACTACTTTATTGATTAAACTAATAAATTAAAGTGGTCTATATGATATTATTTAAATTTGGGTCCACTTAATAAATTAATTTAAATAAATCATTTTCGCGCTTTATTGGGGACATCATAGAAAACATAATAAAACCTTGCAATAATTTTTGGAAGAAAAAATTAGAAAACCTTATAGTACTTTTTAGAGGAAAATTTTAATAAAATGCTACAATCAAAAATTATAAAATACTAGAAACATTTTTTAAGGAGAAAAATCAGAAAATCCCAAAAATGATTTTTAAGATGAAAAACCGATCTAAATTTGGCATTATTTTTAAGGGGGGAATTTGATCAAAACCCAAAACAATATTTGAGGTGAAAAATCAACCAAAACCTACAATGATTTTTGAGGTGAAAAATCAAACCTAACACAATTTTTGAGGGAAAAATCAATCAAAACCTGACACCTATCTGAAGAAAATTTTGAATAAAACCCACACACAATTTCGAGGGAATAAATCAATCAAAAACCCAAGACACAATTTTTGGGTAAAGAATCACACAAATCCCGTACATTATTTTAGAGGAAATTTTATAAGAAGGAACAAAACATAACATTTTTCGTAAAAAAATACCTAACTAATAGAAAAACCAAACTCCGCAAAATTGCAGAAATCGGGGCTGAAATGCTTAGGTGGACCATAAACAATGTTATTAAACGGTCAAGTCCCTAGGCACTATTCAAAAATGACTATCAAAAACCTTCAACATAACCTTTAAAAAATGCTCTACTAATATTTTTTCATTGAATGGGGGCACTTTGCTCAAGACTGCCAGAACAGTGGAGGACAGAACAGAGGAATGTTGTGTAAATGGTGTGGACCAGGTAATCATGAGGACGCCAATTGCTCTAGACAAAAAGGGGTGAACATGCTCAACATTATAGAGCCAGAAAACAAAGTATTGGCCATTACAAGAATGCAAGCTCAGAAACTTATATACCTTGATGCAGCTACAGAGAAAGAAAGATTCCATGAAGCCAGAAAAGACACTAGAAATAACATGGCAAAGGGAGGGAAAGTAAGTACGACTAAACTTCCAACCACTCAACCAGTACCAAACATCATGAAACAAGAACTAGAGACAACCATTACCGTGAGAATTACGAATCTACTAGAAACGCTTCCTCAATTTCGGGTAGCAATAACATAAGGAGCAAGTGACAAAAGAGAACCATCCACTAAAAAACAAAAAGAAGAAGCACAAGCCGAGAAAGAGACTAACACCCTGTTCACCATAAGGATGGGGAGGACACCTGCAGTGGTAGAAATGGAGATAATGAGATGCAAACTCACAAATACTATCATGGACGGAGGGTCGGGCATGAACATCCTACCTGAGGAGACGTGGAAGGCACTAGGGAAACCTACGCTCTGGCCACCCACATTCAGACTAGTAGGTGCAGACCAGCATGGAATCAAGTCGATAGAAACTCTGATGGGACAAAAGGTAGTAATTTGTACACAGCAGTTCCTCTTGGACTTTGTGGTGATTACCCTAGAGGAGAAAGGATATAATGCGCTGTTGAGGAGAGGATGGCTACTCACAACAAAGGCCACCCACAATTGTAAAAGAAGTACCCTTTCCATAGAACAACCGAAAGTACACAATTGATCTAAAGAATTAGTCTGTAAGTCAGGATCTGGCATCCAACTCAGAGGCGAAAGGAGAAGACAGGGAAAGAGTTGAACCAGATGGAGTGCTCCGGCTTGGGGAGTGCTCAAAAGATGAATCATGCTCCCTTAACGACCTATTTCAGTGGCAAATGGGAGACTATGAAGTATTCCAACCAGAATGTAATATGTTACAAATCCAAGAATCTGAATCGGAAGAAAAATACTCAAAAGGTTATAAAGAGTATAGGGAGGGTACGGCCACCCTCAATAGTAAATCAACACATACATTTAGCAAGGAGAAGAAAGTGGAATACAAGGAGGCTAAGTTGTAGACAATAAACCTAGGAGAGAAGGACCAACCCAAGGAGATTCTCATAGGGGATGACTAGGATCCATTGTTGAAGGCGCCAGCTTTTAAAATCTTCCTTGAATATAAAGACGTATTCACATGGGCGTTCAAGGACTCGAAAGTAGTGCCACCAAAATTGTGCGTCCATCGAATATTGTTGGTACCAAGAGTAAGACTGGTATGCAAGTGGCCGTACTAGATGAATAAGAACTATGCAGCTAAGGTTCAGGAAGAAATCATGAAAATGGAGGTAGATATAATATTTAAGGTACAAACCAATAAGTGGGTATCCCCTATAGTTATATCATTAAAGGACGAGAATCAAATCCAAATGTGTCAATTTCAGATGCTTGAATGCGGTAACCATAAGAGACCCCTTCCCAATCCCTTCACTGATAGTATCCTAGAAGAGGTAGCCAGCCATGAGATATACTCCTTCATGGACAGTTTTTAGGGTACAACCAAATCAGCATTGTTGAGGACAAGCTCAAAACCACATTTGTAGTCAAAGATGGGGGTGTATACATATAAGCCGTTTGGCCCATGCAATGCACCAACCACCTTTCACAAGATCATACTGCATATCTTCGACACTATGTCTGTAAGGAATTTCAAAGCCTTTCTAGATTATTGGTCAATCTACAGCAGGAAGGAGCACCACCTCAAAGTCATTGGTGAATGCATGGATAGATGTAGGAGGGCAAGGCTGGCCTTGAATCCCAAAAATGCATATTCATGGTTTCACAAGGTAGACTTCTTGGCCATATAGTATGCAAGGAAGGGTTGAAATCAGATCCTAACAAGATGAGGGTCATCCTAGACATGGAAGTGCCATTGGATGTAACTAGTGTCAAGTCCTCCTTGGGGTATGTGGGGTACTACAAGAGATTCATAAAAGGATTTGTAGAGTGTCTCTACCCTTAGAAAAACTAACCAAAAAAGGAGAACGGTTTTGTTGGGAAAAAGAATAGATGAGGGGCCTTCCAAGAAATAAAAGAAAGACTAGTGGGGGCTCCAATTCTCATATACCCTAATTGGAACAAGGAATTCCACGTCCATGTGGGCGCATCTAATTATGCAATAGGTGTCATCCTGACACGAACGGGGAAGGAAGGACTAGACCATCCAGTGTACTTCGCAAAAACCAAAAAAAAACTAAAGCACCACCAAAAGGGAAGCTTTAGGTATGGTCTATGTAGTTCAAAAATTTAGACATTACTTATTAGATACTCCTTTTACATTTTTTGTTGTCCATCAAGCACTCATGTATGTGGTAAACAAGCTTGTGATTCAAGGGAGAGTGAGTAGGTGGCTAATCCTTTTGCAACAATTCACTTTTAAACTCATAGTCTGCCTAGGGAAAATCCATGTGATTGCAAACTAGTTGTCATGAATCAAGTCTGGAGAAGCCTCGGGAAGCGGAGTAAGAGGACTTTCTAGTGCCCATTTATTTCAAATTGTAGTACTACCCCAATGGTACAACGAGATAGGGCAATACCTATCAACGACTACCTTTGCAAGGGAAATGCCAACAATGAAGAGGAGGAAAATTGCACTCAAAAGCAGGACATTACAGTTGATTGAAGGATTGTGGTATAAGATGGGGTCGAACGAAGTATTAAGGAGATGCATCATCGAGGAAGAAATTCTTGGAATCCTGAGAGAATCCCATGAAGGGTTGGCAGGAAGTCACGTGGGACCTGATGCGACAGCTCCAAAAGCATTGTTGGCAGGACTTTGGAAGCCCACACTATATGCAGATGCTCGAGAATGGATCCTGAGTTGTGATACATTTCTGTCACAGCCACAAGAATTACTCGAACGATGGGGGTTGGACTTTGTAAGGCCCTTGTCTACCAATAGTACCCATAGATGTAAGTACATAGTGGTGGCAATCGAATACCTCACAAAATGGACAGAGGCATGAGCACTTCCCAACAACACATCACTCAGTACAACTAGATTTCTCTATGAGCGAATAGTGACAAGGTTTGGCATACCACCACAATTGACAAGTGATTGAGGGGTACACTTTGTAAACCAGGCAATCAAAACAATGATAAGTGAGTACAAAATCTTTCATTCTTTTTTGGGTCTGAGAAAATGGTCAAGCAGATTCTACAAATAAAATATTGGTCACAATTTTGTATAAGACTTGTAGAGTAGAAAAGGGAGATTGGGAGGAAAGACTTCCAACAGTTTTGTGAGCGTACAGGACTACCTACAAGGCCACCACTGGACAAACCCAGTTTTACTTAATGTACAAACCAGAGGCAGTAATGCCAATGGAATATGCAGTATCTGTAGCCTACGAATAGTTGTTCAACACAGGCTAGGAGATGAGGAAACCTTAAGGAAAAGGCTCAACACTCTAATAAAACTCGCTGAAAGAAGGGCACTAGCTCAATTGGTGACCAAAGTATTGCAAAGGAGGTGTAAATTTTGGCATGACAAGCATTTGAAGAGGAGGAACTTTAGACCTAAACAATTGGTGCTCAAGTACAATGGAAAAAATGAGATCAAACCAGGCAAGTTCAAAGTACGTTGGCTCAGGCCATATAGGGTCTTGGAAATAAAGGATAATGGGGCCCCAAGATTGTCTACCTTAGATAACGAGCCCCTAAAAGATCTCATTAATGGATCCAAATTGAAGCTTTATACGCAAAGAAGGGAGTCAATTTCTATTACTCTGTAGATATAAGAAATATAAAAGACTTGGGAAAAGAAATAAAAGAAATAGAAAAAGAGAAAAAAGAAAGCAAGAGAATTGAAGAAACAAAGAGAAACTCCAAAGTAGGGACAAAAGAAGACATCAAGGGACATAACAAGACCCCTTCATATAAGACAGGAGGAGGGTCTCCAAACATAACATTTCACCCATGGAAGAAGGATATTGAAACATCAATCACCTAAGGCGTACATGGGCTAGGAGTACTTAGCCAAAGCAAGGAAGGCATATGAAGTAGATCACACAACAAAAGCACCGTACGAAGTGGTACAAGGGAGATTGTACGAGTTCGAAGGAGAGAAACTAGAAGCATACACATTGTCACCAATGTACAAGTGGACGAAAAAGCCGCGACATCCAAGAAACTACCAGCGTGGGCTTTGATTGGGCTGCCAGCATATGCAGTAGGAGATGTGATCACAATGTACAGATTATAAACGTTGGCGTATGAGTGGGAAGCAAAAGTGGTCAAAGTCGAGGTAAAGTAAAAGGCAGACAAGGCACATGTCCATACAAACCTGAAGAAGAGGACACAATCGTACGAAGGGGTGGACAAGAAGGAGAGGAGGCAGTTGTACAACCAATCGGAGCACAAGTACGATCATCAACACAGCAGGTTGAACAATTCGAGAAAAGCATCACAGAGGGACACGTGGAAAGAAAAATGGTTGAGGCATATGAACGAATAATGCAGCTTCAAGAAGAGTAGTACAAGGTCATACAATGGTAGAGATAAGCGTTGGAAATCCGAGCAACAGGAAGATTATAGATTCAAAGGAAAAGCCAAACCTGCAGGTTAGGAAGGTGGTGGGGAAGATGTCCAGCAAAAAGAACAAAGGCAAAACTGTAAAAAAGACTATTGCGGCTAATGACACTTTCGAAAGTGTAATGGGAAGTGAATGTCACACCTACTGGGAGAACACAGAGGACAATCACTTCCTAAAAGAGGCGCTCTGCAGAGCAGAGGTAGACAAATAATTCGGATATATCTACCCCAAAGTCCAGATATATCTACCTCACAGTCCTACAGTTTATCGACTTAATTACCCACTAACCACATTCCTTTAACCTCTATTCCAAACCCTCAAATTTTGTGGACATGGACTTCAAACCAAAGTTGGCATTATATCAAACTTATCCAGTGGAATTTGGTGTATCATGTCTCAGAATTTGCATTTATCTAACCAGTAGTCTTAAATACAAGATAACAAATAATATAAAATGTGGAGTATTAGATTGGACATTGCCTTACGATCAAACTGCAATGGAAAAAAATATGCTAAAGATATTTGATCTCCATCCTTGTTAATTAAGAAATAAGAAGAGTCCAGTCCTATAGAACATTGAAATTTCAACATATTACAATAATAGATTATTAAAATCTAACCTGATCAGGTAGCATTGGTTTCAGCCTGTGCTGATGGATGTCCTTGCTTATTCTTCCATCCGTACTTGACTCTCTATTGTTAAGCCAAAATGTCAACTTACATGTTGGACAGTAAGCTCTGTTTGACATGAAAACTCTGGATGGATGCCCTGTAACAACAAACTGATCTTGAGTCTCAAGATACAGGATATTATTTTCAAGATGAAATGATGAACTTCCTACGTCCATGTAAATTCATCAAGCATGGAAAAGATCATGCACTAAAAGTAAAGAAATAGAATTGAATAATTAGGAAAAGGAGTTTGTTTATATCATATAAACAACTACATTCTACTATGTCATAAGTCGTATCTGATCCATGTCCAATATCAATATATTTTAAATTGCTCTGAATATGAAATATATTGTTAATGTATATAGTTCTTTATGTAATTTTGACTTCAAATAATAGTTTAATATTTCAATATTTTTAATAGTTTGCTATTTTTTGTGTATAGTTCTTTATGTATTGACTCCAAATAATATTTTTTCGTATTTTATTATTTTTAATTTTTACCTTTTTTACATTGTAATGATATATAGTTCCTAAGTTCTCCTACCTTGGTCAATATTTTATATTTATACATAAATAATACTAATTATAGCTTTGGACATCATTATTAAAGAGAATTTTGACTAAGGCAAATAAAATATATAAATTCCTTATCATCACTAATCCTGAACAAATGATAACAAATGGTGATCGTTTGAGAAGAGGCATAGGATCCAGGTGCAACTCATCTCCAATAGGTATGTTAATTCAGATCGATGCCCTTTATCAAATATTTAAAAGTATCAAATGCTGGCTCAAAGGGGATAAACGAAAAAAAACACAGCACACTCATTACCTTTGGTTGATCACGGATAAAAAAGACCCACATGAATTTCTAGTTCAATTTGTTATGGATCGCTCATTATCTGAGAAGACAGATTGGATACTTCTGAAACCACAAATACATACCTGTACGTGCTTGATTCTTAGTAAATTTGAAACTATATTGTGTAGATTAGTAACAAAGATACCTGTGAGATATGGTATTTAAATATTTCACTGTATTATGGTAAATTGATCCATACCATATTATAGTCAACTATGTTAATCATGTTTTCAATTCAATGAAATTGGATCTAATTGGCCATAAACAAGGTAATAAGTTGCAAATCAATCAATTTAATTGAAATTCAATGCACTCCCAGATCAGTCGGCCAGCCTGAGACGTGACCTTTGTTGTGAAGCATATAAAGGAAAGGTGAAAGCCTTCATTTCAACCCACCAATGCACAAAGCAATAATTGCAAGGTAGAGCAGAAATTTGGTTGAGTGAAAATCGATGAAGATTAAAAAACTAGAAAACAAATCTTCTAGGAAGGTCAAAATTTACTTGAAACATTTCAATCAGGTATCACTTAGAAGCAAATTTGCAAGGACAAATCATAGATCACTGTGTTTTTCAAGAAAAATTTGAATGTTTTAGATTCAGCAAGTTAGAAATCAGAGAGTGTTTTCAAGAAATGCATGATAGGAGTTAATTGAAACGGAATTCTAGGATTTTAAGCCATTCATAGAATTTCAAGTAGTTGATCCTAGGAACTTAAGGAGAGAAGGGAGTAGACATTGAAATTCATTTAGATTAGAAATTGCAAAAATGGGAAGGATTTCATTTTGCACCTTAGGAAGAAAATGTAAAAGTTGTATCCATGACAAATGTTTTCTTGTTTTGCAAGGAATTAAAGATAAAAAGTTCAAAGTCAAGGAGTTCTTGCAATACCAAGAGGATACATGGAGAAAGAACGGACATCACAAATTCAAGATTTCAGGCAAGTTGAAAACAAAGGAGATGGAATTCCAGAATTTGAGTTAAAACTACAAGGAGTTCCAAGATCAGCTTGAAGATGACAAACAAAAGGATGTCCAAGGTCAAGCCTCTTCATGTACAAGGATGACTCCAACACCAAGATCGACATGAGAGCATCAACAAGGCATTTTGAAGTCATTCATCAAACTAGGAAAAAAGAAGTTTAAAGATGGAAAGCAAAGTGAATGAAATGCAAGCACGAGGGCAAAGACAGCAACCCTATTCAAATCATGATGCATTTCAATAAGAAGATTGCCAAACAAAAGGATGGAGAAGTGGAGTTGAAACAAAGATTGCAAGATAAGCATGCTGAGGCAGCTCCCGCTCATCTCCAACCAATCAAAGGATTCCAATTTGTGTCCAATTTATCCAATCAAGTTGGTCCAAGTGTACATGTAGAGTGCATTTAATGTGCTACCACAATGAATTTTCTCAATGGTCCATCCTTAATGAATATGTATTCAAGAGCACTGTTATTGTCAGTGGTTGTGTTGGCATAATCTTGGCTATTGATCTTGAATCAATCTAAGCCACTCAATGTACTTGGAGGAGCCTCTATATTAGGCTTCTTCAAACCATTTGTAAGGGGAGATTTGAAGAAATGGTTGCCACAATACAACCAAAATGAGTCCTAATTTATGTTGTTTTCATGGTGAATACTTGTGAAGTTTTGGAATATTGCATGATTCCACATTTCTCACTTTAGTTGAGTAGAAGTTAAAAACAGTTTAAGTTAAGTAGTTGAATAGCAAGGACTGGTTTAGTCTCACCACAACTCCAATTGTCTCCTGCATTAGTAGAGTTATAAGTAGAAATAGATTAGATCTCTAAACCTTCATCTCATTTGCACTTTATTACGAATTATTGAAAAAAATAGTTGATGCACTCAAATTGCCATATAATTCCCACGTAGAAAGTTGATAGATCCTCCACAGAAGGCTAATGTAAGCCCACAACTGATTATCGACAAATCGCATCATGAAATTGCACACCTTGTGGTTCCTTCACTTGATCACACGATCATTCACATTGTTTAGCATTTAGAGCCTCCTTATTCAAGAGAGGATTAGATATTTGTCGTTTCATCTTGGAATACGAAGTGTTTTGTCCTGCACAGTGAGGCAGTCACAAAACTCGCATCAACACAACTCTTAGCCCACCTTGGAGGGTTTTCATTCTTGTCATCCAAGATTTGAGTTTTCCTCCAAAGTAAGAGCATGAATGGGTTGCTACCTTGAATTCAAAATTAATAATGTGGTGTATTTGCTAGACAATTGCTTGTTTGATGTTTTTAAGAAGCGTCACTTGAACTAAATTCTGATTTTATTTATTGATGAATGCATTAATCACTTGAAAAAAGAGTTTCTGAGTTGACTGATTTTCTTGGATGAATCAATACTTGAGTGAATTGATATTTGAATGTGATGCTTGAATGATTAAATTCTTGAACTAGCTTTCTAATACCAAAATGACTCGAGGATTGATAATGATGTGATTCTTTGTTTGTTTACTTTGTTAATTTTATCTTTGCTGATTGATGGATTTCATGATGCATCGATGAGCAATGATGTATCAATGTTTGATTGGAATGATCTACATATATATGTATTTTCTTTACGGAAATATCACTCTCTCACACCATCACTATTCTTGAAAACATAATTTAATTTATTTTCAAAGTCAATGTTCTATCCCAATTATTGAATGACTGCTTGTTTCCTCTATGAATTAATGATTTATTCAATGATTCTCTTGACGAAATGATTTGAACTTTATATCCATTTCTTGGAGGAGTCACCACCCTTCACAAGTAATGAATCACTGCCCTTCACAAGAAATGAATCACCACCCTTCTTACAGGCTTTTCATAATAACTCATTTATTTCCAAATTGATACATTGCTTGCTTCATCCCCAGTTGATGATTGATTGAATGATAATGATCCACGGACTCCTTAAATGAAATGATCTCCTTTTGTAACTCATTCTTGAGGGAGTAAATGTGTTCCTTGCATGCTGTTTGACCATTCATTAGACTTAATTAAAGTTTAGTTATATCATATTTTAATTTTGTATTTTATATTTTAACTTGTTATTAAATTCCATTTTCAAGATGGGAACATTACAAAAGTCTTCCTACAACGAATGTTTTGAAATTTATCATGCTTGACCATTATTTGGTGGGATAGTAGGTGGCTATGTCGACCTCTCCTACAGTTAACGATATTCACAATGCCTCCACATGCCTTGCTTTGCTTGTATGTTCAAACTTCTGATGGTGTTTACAATAATGAGACCAATGTTAGACATATGTAGCTAGTAGGTCAAAATATTAAAATAACCTTCATGTTTCCTTTTAATGCTCACTATTGTATCTTATTATATCTCTGTAAATATTAGAATGTTTCTAATATTTAGTATAGTCTAGAATAGAATGTTTCTATTCTATTCGACTCTCCTCTTTGTATATATAGATCAGTTTGATCTCTGATTAATTCATTCAAATTTTCCGCCATTTACATTTGTAACATGGTATCAGAGCTATTGCTTCAAATGGTTTTGAATAGTTTATAATTTCTTTCGAAATTATCTGCTCTAAATTTCGAAATTATTTCTGCCATTTTCTCTACAACCTGTCTACGGTTTCTGTTCTGAGAAATCTGAAATTCATTCTGCAAATCCCGAGTTCACGTTTTTTAAATCGCAGGTTTCTTTGGCTCACGTCTGATCTTCTACAAATCGCGGGTCTCTACCGTCGTTTTTCTGCAACTCGCCGTTTTTTTGCAACTCGGCATTTTGTGTGAGTGAAAATGTGTTCAATCCGCCCTTATTTGCCTGGATCCGTCTATCTCAAATCCGCTTGTTCCAAAATCTGCCTATATCTGCCATTTTTCCTGCAAATCTGACCTTCGAAGCTGCCAACTAGGTTTTTGCTCGAAACCCTAGTTTTTTGACCTCCAAAAATTTTCTGATCACATATTCTTGGTGGGTTTTTTGAAATCTCAAATGGGTCTTCATCAGATTTTTGTGGGTGCCTCGTTTTTTGTGCCTCGATTTTCGAGCCAGCGGATCCGAATTCCGACAACACTTTATTTCTGGGTTTTTCGAGCTCCTTTCTGGGTACTTATCCAATTTTTCTGGGTCTTTCATTTTCCCACCTCGAAGTTTGTGCCATTTGAAATATTCACATATTATAAGCATCTGTATCAGCAGCATCAGAAGTCGGACTCAATTAAACAGTACGCCAATGCTACCCAACACTCAGAGCAGAAAGAATCTATCTACCATGCCTTTATGGCCAGCATACCTGCAAATCATGTGAAATCTTCTGCCTGGTACATCGATTCTGGTGCCTCCCGACATTTCACTCATAGGCGTGATTGGTTTGTTGAATTCACTCCCTATTCTGACTCAGTAATCTTTGGAGGCGGTGAAGAATACAATATTGTCGGCAAGGGCAATGTTCAGATTCAGATTGGAGGAAGAAAACTCATGTTTCTCAATGTATGTTATGTTCCTGGCATGAAACATAATCTTCTGTCTGTTAGTCAGATTATAAAGCACTCCCCTCAGTTGGATGTCGTTTTCAGTGGAAATAAGTGTTCGATTATTGATCGTGCTTCTCGCACTACCCTTGCTTCCGGTCTTGAGGATCATGGTATTTATAGGCTTGTAGATTCAGGCGATTCCCTTAAGCATGCCTTCATCGCCGAATCATCCGCTCTCAGCAGTCTCTGGCATCAGCGATACGGTCATCTGAACATTCAATATCTAGCACAACTTGCTCGAGATAATTTAGTCCATGGCCTACCTAATATTCAGACCCAGAACCATCGCGTTTGCGGAGCTTGCCAAGTAGGGAAGCAACATAGGACACCATTTAAGAATGGTGAAACATGGCGGGCATATAGAGTACTCCAGCTAGTCCATGCTGATGTATGTGGTCCTATGAATACTCCTATTACTGGGAACAGGTATTTTTTACTCTTTGTGGATGATTTCAGTCGCAAAATGTGGGTATATTTTCTTAAGCAAAAATCAGATGCCTTTCTTGTATTTCAGCAGTTTAAAGCTCTAGTAGAAAAAGAGTCTGGTTCCTCCATCCGTACTCTTAGGACTGATAATGGGGGGGAATTCTATTCTTCTGCTTTCTCTGCCTTCTGTACTACTCATGGCATTAGACGTCAGTTCACCACACCTCACACCCCTCAGCAAAATGGTGTTGTAGAGCGTCGAAACCGTACATCACAGAAATGGCTAGGGCTATGCTAGAACATAGAAATGTTCCCAAAAAATATTGGGCAGAAGCAGTATCCACAGCTGTCTACCTTCTTAACCGGTCACCCACCCTTGCAGTTAATCATAAGACTCCTGAGGAAGCCTGGTCTGGTCGCAAACCTAGGATCAACCATTTGAAAGTTTTTGGCTCTCTGGCATATGTATGGATTCCTGATGCCAAACGCACTAAGTTGGATTCCAAAAGCCAGAAACTTATGTTTACAGGATACAATCACACACATAAGGCCTACAGATTGATTGATGTAAATACTGATCGTTTAATCTTCAGTCGTGATGTTGTGTTTGATGAGGAATTTGGACTATTTCCGCTCTCTGACTCCCCACCACATTCCGAGATTCAGTCTTCAGCAATCTTTGACTTAGGTTCTTCTATTTTATATGAGTCATCTGATGCTACTGATACACCACCTCAGTCACTTCCAGATAATACAACTCCTGCTCCTGCTTCTCCTCCAACTATTCCGACAGCATCTGATATTAGCTCCTCGACTCTTCGGCCAAAATGGTGGGCTCAAACGCTTAGTGATCTTCGTCCTGATGAACTCATTGAGGGTAGAACCTCCAGAAATAAGAGCCTTCAGCACAACACAGTTAATATAGCTCTTATGGCCAACATCCACAGTATCCCTGAGCCCCAGATATATGCAGAGGCCAAAGGAATTCCAGAATGGGAACAAGCAATGGATTCTGAGCTTCAGAGTCTTCAAAAGAACCACACTTGGGTTCTTTCAGATCTTCCTCCTGGGAAGAAACCCATTAGCTGTAAATGGGTCTATAAGGTCAAGTACCATGCAGATGGTACCTTGGACAAATACAAAGCTAGACTTGTTGCTCGAGGATTCACCCAGCGTGAAGGCATTGATTATGAGGAGACATTTGCACCGACAGCCAAAATGAGCACTATTCGCATACTTCTTGCAATTGCAGCTCAGTATGGTTGGAAAGTTCATCAGATGGATGTGACGAGCGCCTTTCTCAATGGTGAATTACAGGAAGAAGTCTACATGACGCAGCCCCCAGGTTTTAAGGTTGCTGGTTCAAAACACAAAGTATGTAGACTCCAGAAGGCCCTCTATGGTCTTAAACAGGCCCCTAGGGCTTGGTACATAAAGATTGATCATTACTTGGTTACTCAAGGATTTCAGCGTAGTCCGTCAGACAGTAATCTGTATATTAAACACTTTGGTAATGATATTCTTTTTCTTGTTGTCTATGTGGATGATTTGATCATTACTGGAAATTCAGAACATTTGACTTCAGAAATCAAACAGGATCTATGCAGAACTTTTGATATGACAGATCTCGGATTGCTTCATTATTGTTTAGGTATTGAGGTTTGGCAGACTGACAACAGCATTTTTTTGTCTCAGTCCAAGTATGCCAGAAGTTTGCTTGATAGGTTTCGAATGCAGGATTGCAAATCTGCCTCCACTCCTATGGAGACTGGTCTGAAATTGTCCACACAATCTGTTTCTCCTCCTGTAGATGAAACACTCTTCAGGCAGCTAGTAGGTAGTCTCATCTACCTTACTACTACTAGACCTGATCTCAGTTTTGCAGTCAGCTACATCTCACGGTTCATGACAAACCCCAAGACTGATCATTGGATTGCAGCGAAACGTGTGTTACGCTATGTACATGGTACTTCAGATTATGGTCTTCTTTACACAAGGAGTACTACTCCTCAGCTCAGTGGATTCACTGATTCCGATTGGGTCGGCTCAGTTGATGATAGGAAATCTACTTCTGGCTATGTGTTTAGTATCGGATCTGCAGCAGTTACTTGGACCAGTAAGAAGCAACAGGCACATGCACTCTCCTCTACAGAAGCAGAATATAGAGGAGCTGTCAAGGCAGCTTGTGAAGCAGTTTGGCTCCAGCAGATGCTTGCAGATATGCATATTCCTCAAGTAGGTCCGACTTCTTTGTTTCCACTGAAAACGACATCCAACTGAAGGGAGTGCTTTATAATCTAACTAACAGACAGAAGATTATGTAAATGGCGGAAAATTTGAATGAATTAATCAGAGATCAAACTGATCTATATATACAAAGAGGAGAGTCGAATAGAATAGAAACATTCTATTCTAGACTATACTAAATATTAGAAACATTCTAATATTTACAGAGATATAATAAGATACAATAGTGCTTTATATTTCCCACACTATAGAACAAACACTATCCTTTAGTGCTAGGTGGTGAAAGCTAACAAGATTCAGCCTCTTACAAGAGTTGTAACCTTCATAACTATTGTGATTTCAAGAAGCAAATGAACTTCAAATTAAGCCATGCTTCCTTACATCTAAATGCCCTTAGAGATTGTCGTGGTTATAATGCTAATAGGTGTAGCACATTTGGTATAACATATGCTCTTACTAAGACAACACTAATAGATATGGCTCTTTGGTATCGTGGTCATTTCTAGTGGTGTGCTAGAAAATGAGGTCTGGCAACTTCTTAATAATTTTGCCCAAGGATACATTTGTGAACCTGTGCAGAAGTCTCAGACAACTCTTTTTCCTTATCACAAATCATGATGCATTTTGTGTTGCCTAAGACCCACAACAGATGTATGAGAAGCATCTGGGTTTATCTTATTTTAATTTCAAGGTGGGAATATTAGATTGGCAATTATGATTATTAAAATAGTATCACAGGGTCTCAATGGCTTAAATAAGCAAAGATGTTATATGAGTGTGAGCAGGATGAGCATAGACCTCCAGTAAGCAATGTCACAACAGAGCTTTCACTTTTCATGATGTCTTCCAAGGAAAAAAGACGTTGGCAACAGGAAAAGCCCAAGAAATTGATAGGCTGCAAGCTGAACTTTTGAAATGGGGCATTGATGTCTTGGCACCTCATATCAATCGTATCTTCAACAATGTCAATAAAGAAGGCTTTCCTGAAAGTTGAATGACCAACATTGTGATTCCCTTTCACAAAAGTGTCAAAATAAATAATCCATCAAAATATTGCACTATCATGATTAACCCCGTCCTTGGGAGACTATTTGTTAGCATGGTTGAATGTAAAATCAGCAAGTGGGCAGAAGTATAAAATAAAAGAGCTACGGGAAAGGCTGGTTCCAAACCAAAACATTCCACTATTGATCACAGTGTCACACCTATATTCTTGGCTGAAAAATATGTAACATTGAAGGTGACAAGACCATGTGCTACTTAGTTGACTTAAAAAAGGCCTTTGACACAGTATTGAGAGACAAACTTTGGAATAGAATGGAAAAATTGAATAATCCCTATTGAGCTCAGGGTTGTAGTACATACACTTTATGAGCAGGTTAAGGCTAAAATCAGAGCTATAGATGGGATGTCAGAGTGCTTTGGCAGTGACATAGGTGTCAAACAAAGTTCCCCCTCATCAACTTTGTTTGGGTTATCTATTGATAAGTTAGAAGAATGGCTAAACAAGACTAATGGCGATGGGGTTCACATAGGTAGTATGTGATAATGCTACTTCTTTATGCAAAAGATCTCATCTTAGTTGCTAAAACGATTGATGGGCTAAGGGAACACTTGAAGGTGCTTGATACCTTTTGTTGAAATTGGAATGCAAGTGAATACTAGAAAAAATAAAGTGATGATCTTCTCGTCAAAAAGAAATAGGATGATGCAAAATACTTTCTAAGGCAATCCTTTAGAGATAGTAAATGAGTACAAGTATCTTAGTATTGATTTTCATAACAAACTCATTTTGGAAATCTGTAGAGTTGAAAAGGGTTCCGGGGGTTGGAAAGCACTATATTCCTTACAAAATAGATGCAGGAATGTAGGGTTATAGAAGATTATTTTTTGTTTTTTCATTACCCCAGAGATCCTTTACAAGGGTGAGATTTGGGGCAGCAGCATGTCAGATCAGAAATGGAGGCAAGAAGGGAGAATTCTAAAATATTTAATCATCAGCAACCTCAGTATTAAAATTGTTGATATTTATGTGATCTTATTGGCAGAAATAAGCATCTTCCCTTTAGAGGATTCGGCAATGGTCCAGCTGTTAAGCTATCAAAAGAAAACTCAAAGAATGGGAAAACATTGTTGGCCTAAGTTGATCATGGAGGAGAGACTAGATAGAAGAATGAACATGTGGACGAAGCAAAACATCAAATGGGTGAAAACTGGAATATTAATATACTTGAATGTCCAGATACAAGGAAAAGATAATAGAAGTGAGGGAAAAAATTAGGAGTATCATATGGTCAGAACAAAACGGGTGCAAATAAGCCTACTATATCAAAATATTTAACCCCATGGAAGGTCATGAGGAGAACGCATACATTGGAGCAAACATTAAATGGAGAGCAAAAATGCTTGCAATGCAACTTAGGACTAACTTTCACCATTTGATGTGTGAAACAGGCAAATGGATGATACTTAAGGAAGAATTGCAAGAGAGAATATGTTTACTTGGCAGCATGGGAGTGTTGGAGACAGAGCAACACTTTATCATGGAGTGCCCAGCATACAATGACATCTGCTCCAACTATGAGGATATTTTTGAAGCGGACAATATTTTGTTCCCTTGTTTGAAGAAGTAAAACTAAGTAAGTCAGGAAACCTTGTAACATTCACTATCCAGGAGTAGATTTAAAGAAGTTTCAGACTTCTTAAGGTTTTGGCACCCTATTCTGGACTGTGAGGGGGTTCCGAACAAAACGGGTGCAAATAAGCCTACTCTATCAAAATATTTAACCACATGGAAGGTCATGAGGAGAAAGCATACATTGGAGCAAATATTAAATGGAGAGCAAAAATGCTTGCAATGCAACTTAGGACTAACTCTCACCATTTGATGTGTGAAACAGGCAACTGGATGATACTTAAGGAAGAACTGGAAGAGAGAATATGTTTACTTGGCAACATGGGAGTGTTGGAGACAAAGAAACACTTTATCATGGAGTGCCAAGCATACAATGACATTCACTCCAACTATAAGGATATTTTCGAAGCGGACAATATTTTGTTCCCTTTTTTGAAGAAGTAAAACTAAGACAAGAAACCTTGTAACATTCACTATCAAAGAGCAGATTTAGAGAAGTTTCAGACTTCTTACGATTTTGGCACCCTATTCTAGATTGTGCTATTTGAGGGGGGGGGTGTGGTTGTGAGGTTTTCACACCATCGCCCCAAAATTTTGGGGACCCCCCTTTTTTTTTATCGCCTCGGCAAATTTTTGGATTGTCCAACAATTTTGAGAATTTTGGGCCTTGGACACTTTCGAGCCAGTGGGGAGAGGGCTAGATTTATGTAATGTCCCCATTTTAGCAGTTGACCAAGTGTGTGCGCGTTAGCCTTGTTCTACATGGTCCCGAGGGCTAACGAAGGGTTTAATGGGATCTTGGAGTGTTTTGGCCTAGTCATTTCCAGTTTGGGCCAAAACGAAGTTGATTTACTTAGTTTCAGGCATACTTACTATTTTTAGTAAGTCGGCAGGACACAGTGCAGGTCAATTTTGGTGATTGGACTCGATACTCCTCGGTGAGAGCTTTCCGATGAGCTATCACTCGCATTATTCGGAGTCCGATTGCTAATACATTTTAATGCCTGAAGTTTTATTAAAGTAACGTCTAATTTAATTGTAAAATATTAAAGTGTTACTTTAATATATATTTTATGGTGATGTGTACCCAAGGGAGACATAAGGGGTATTTTAATATATGTTTTATATTACACATCTTTTATCCCACATTGCCCATATGAGTTGAGGGGACCCGTGGGAATAGAATAAAAGGAAGCATTTGTGGCTTCATTAGACAGGTTGAATATGAGAAGAAATTGGTGTGTGAGTTGCAGCTTTGTTTTCGGCATTTGAGGACGTCTATCCTCTCTTGTAACATTCTAAACGTCATTCCCTTGGGGTTTGGCCTTTGGAATTCTTTCTTATTGGCTTCATTATCAGGCAGTTTAGTTGCATTTCCGGCTACAGGCAGATTTGATATTTTGCTCATATCTTCTTCACTACTTGTTCGACGCTTATGCCGCTTGGAGGGAATGGTATTATGAAGGTAGTGGACTGATTGGAGGACAAAGTATTGTAGCAGCAAGTTCGTAAGCATGGGCTGGAGTATTATGACAATATTGCTGAAGTAATTAGTGAGTTGATAAATCTGCTATGTATTTGATTTTATGAATTCTGAAAATAACATTTTATTAGCAGCAGTTCATTTCCACTTTGCATATCATTGTAGTTGCTTTCTTGTTTATGTTGTATGATACCAATTCCATGCACGAAACACAACAAACAATAAATGTTTGATTTCCGGAATTATAAGGGGTTTAAAACATTAAACGGAGAAATAAGAAGTTGAATGCAAATTGTTTGACATAATTCCTTTCAGCAATTTGGTTTAGTTTTTTGGGACATCCAGGGGTGCCCATTACAATTTATTTTCACCCAGTTTCAACTTGATTTTTCAGAGCCACCAATTCTATCCTTAGGCCGAACAAATTTCAAAGTTAATTCCAACTTGGCAAGATAAAATTATAAATTTTGTACTTAGACATTTTCTTTTGAAAATTTGGATAATTTTCAAAAAATGAAATTTTTGTTAAATTTGGTCTTTTGGAAAATCTTAATTATTTTTTTTGGTGAAGAAAATTAATTTTTGTGATGGTGAAATAAAATTGCAAAATCGATTTTTGGCTCTAGAAGAAATTTTATTTTATTTTTGTCAAAAAAAAAGCTAAAATTGCTTATAGCTAAATCGATTTGGAGAGAAATTGCAAAAAAATTGGTTTTAATAGATTAAAGTTGCCTTGAAAACCTTTTGCCTTTAATGAAATTGGTAATTTAATATTGAAAAAATGGCTTTTGGTTAGCCAAAATCCAAATTTAATGACGTATTAATTACTAAACCCCCATTAAATGGAAATATTTAAAACCCTCAAGGCATTATTTTATTTCTTTTTGCAATTTAGAACTAATTGGCAATTTAGAAAGTTAATTTTCATCATGCCAAAATTAATTTTGGTTAAGTATTTAATTGTGGGCTATAATTTTGCATTAATTATTTGTTTTTCTTTCTCCCAAGGTCCAAGAAGAAAGTTGGGTATAAGAGGAGGCCTCTCTCCCATTTCTTCCTCACTTCTCACTTCTCCTTCTCAAGGTGTTGGTGATTTTGCAAGAGCAAATCTGCACTCTTCTTGCTTGGCGAATTTTGTGTAGGGCGAAATTTGTGGGAGCCGAAATTTGTGGAAGATAAAATTCTGATTTTTTTACGAGGCTGCGATTTTTGCCCTAGGTTGGGTAATTTTATTTAGAGGTGAATTGCATGATAAATTTCTGATTTGCAAAGGGATTTGAAATTCTTGAAAGTCATATCCTAGGTTCCAAAAAGTCGCAGTAAGATTATTGGTTAAGGTGAATTTTCATCATCTAGAGTTGCAAGGGGTGCTTAAGCTGACATCCATCTTTCGTTCTAGTCTAAGGATTACTCCGCTTGGTTCTTCTTGCCTTCTGGTCCACCACTCTACCATCCCGTAATAGGGCGACGAGCATGGAGGATGGTAGTGCAAGTAAGAATCCCAAGTGGACAAACACTAAGAAAGACAAAGAGGATATGATGCCCAAAACTTCCTTCTCGAAAATGAAGAGAATAACCAACACCAATATCGGTACAGTGGACATGATACGGATGAAGGACAAACTCAGGGAAGGACAATCCCCCTTGGCTATAGGTAAAGGTAATTTTCATCATCTAGAGTTGCAAGGGGTCCTTAAGCTGACATCCATCTTTCGTTCTAGTCTAAGGATTGCTCCTCTTGGTTTTTCTTGCCTTCTGGTCCACCACTCTACCATCCCATAATAGGGCGACGAGCATGGAGGATGGTAGTGCAAGTAAGAATCCCAAGCGGGCAAACACTAAGAAAGACAAAGAGGATATGATGCCCAAAACTCCCTTCTCGAAAATGAGGCGAATAACCAATACCAATGGCGGTACCATAAAAGGATACACAAAAGGTAGTTGCACATCACAACCCAAGCGTCGACACTTCCATTTCAACCATGATGAGCAACGTTGAGGTGGCACTTGATTTTGAGGATATCAGAGAAGAGGATGTCAATGAAATAGATTTTGGATCGAGGTTGGATGAGTTGGGGAAGGTTGCTATCAAGAAGAAGCATTTGGGCACCCTTTCCTCTGTCAATGCTTTTTTTGGATTTGAGAAAGAATATGAGAAGGATCACGAAAAGATATTGCAAGCAACTAACAACATGGAAAAGTCAGTGGAACTCAGGGCGAAGCACACACCTTGTTCTCCTATGGAAGAAGTTAATGAAAGGCTAGCTAAGTTCATTGCCTTAGCTAAGAAAATGAAAGAAAAGGGAAGATTTATATTAGAAAATCATTTGATGTAAGCCCAAGTGGCAAATTTCCCTTTCTTCTAGAATAGGACAAGTGTCTATTTCTGATTGGCCACCATTTTGGTGCCTTCTCATTGGTTGCTACTTTTTGCACTTTTTTCATTGGTCCATTGATGAGGTGGCAGCTTCTCATTGGCCAATGGGGTGGCAACCCTAATTAGGGTTTCGAGGATCCAATCTAGATCGTTGATCTTGTTTTGATCTCCACCATCCATTGTATTTTTGGCCCCTATAAAAGGCCATTTGCTCTCATTTGTAAAGTGGTCGGAGAAATTGTTGCGAAGATAATACCAAAATTGCTCTCTTTTTCATTGTTGTGATTTGCATGTTGATTAAGAACATTGGGTGTTATTGCATGTTTTTTACTTCCACTTAGTTAGATTTCCTTTCAAGTTGTTAAAGTTGGTTTCATTTCAAATTGCTAAGTAGGAGTGAAGTAGATGGATAGTTGTATGGTAGCATTGGTAAATGTTTGATAGGGATCAATACTAGACCACTAGCATCCTAGTGGCTAGTTGGGAAGCTTTGTGTGGTAAACTAGTCTATTATTCCTTTGAATCATTGCACCTGTGGAAGTGAGGCCGCTGGTCAGCTCTCATTAGGTTCGATCCCAGTCCATTTGCTAACCTTCCATTCATAGGAATAGGAGTAGAATAGTGAGTAGTTGGGTAGTCGAAGCTTAGAGAAGTAAGTTAAGTGATAGAACTCATCCATTCACCTTCCACCACCACCACTTTCCATCAACATCATCATTGGCAGACACACCCTACCTCATCACACCATCAACGTTATTTGCCTCCGCACATTTCACAAACCGAATCACCATCACCTTCATTCCACCAAAGTCCAAGTCATCCTCGAATGAATAGCGTAAGGCCGCCTACGTGATTACCAGCAAATCACATCGATAAAACTGAGCGAGTATCCAACGGTGTAAGGAACATTGGAGCTATTGCTTATGTCTTCATGAGTAATAACTTTTCAAGAGAGGAGTTGCATGTTTGATATCCCATATTGAATATTCAAATCCTAATATGTTATGTAAGTGATACAAAACTCGCATCAACAGGGGTCCCATAGGCTGCTTAAGCCTTGCGAACATAATTAAAATCTTTCATTCATTCACTATTACACATAGAAACCCACACCCATATCCAAGGGGAATGAATTTCATATTGGCATACTTGTCACCATACCAAGTAGCTAAGTTACCAAATTCGTTCCTGGAGGCAGCAAAATCTAGTTTGATTCTAACTAAAGTTTGGTCAAAATCAAATTCTTCATAAGGTTGTTTGTCATAAGTGGTCAAATTCAGCCCAAAGTCTATGAAAAAGACTCGAGCCAAATTGCGGGAAATTTCAAATGCAATGGCAAGACCCGGCCAGACATTGGCATTAAACTCATTTTTGTCTAATTTAGTCCATTCGACCCTCAACCCTAAAATAGACCACTACAAAGACATAAGGTAAAAAATATGTTATTTGGACTAAAACATTACTATGTATGGTGTACTTTGCTATGTTGCTTTACTATTAGCATAGTGGTGTATGAACTTATCCATTGGTGCGTATATATACATATATATTTTATTTTAACAAAAAAAATGTTTCTGAATGGACGAACTGAAAACAAATTTGAATCTATCCCAACAAACTTTGAATCTGAAACCAAACCGGCAGCTTAGTATACAAGTAATCACATTACCCATGTACTCTTGCAGATAGCCAAAAAAACATAATGCAGATTCATATTCCATTGGTGTCTCTTAAAATTGATTCTAAAATAAATATTTGACAAAGTCAAAATTATGAAATATACCTTCAGGGGTATCCAGATAAATTCTCATTTCATTCCCTACTCATGTAAATAGTTATCTCAAAAAGCACCAAATAACCTCTATTGGCATAAACATATGCAATTACTATGTTTGTATTTCTTCTGTGTGATGGCTGAAAACCCAGTTAGAATAGATCTAAGCATTGCCAATATTACAGAACCGTCAGAGTCCAGACATAAATAATAAAGCTTATAAATTAGGGGAAAATCAAGTTAAAAAAAACACATTTCACTGCCATCCACATGTATTGCCCAAGTAGTAGTTTTAATAAGGTCCCATATATTCAATATTGTCACCTATAGTTATTTTGAAAGTTGCCATTATGAGGTGGTGTTATGCAACACCATTTTCTTGCTTATGGACACAAGTCAAGTTTAAGGGTGTTAATCTTACGTGGGTTGCAACCTTGACATGGTGCCCCTCTACTTGTTGATTTGTGGCATTATTGGAATATGGCACATGTTATTTAAAATTTAATATCTTGGGTTTAACAGTATACTCAACATACAATCAATGTTCCTTCATACAATTAATTGAATGGCCTATTTCATGCATCCCTCGTAATATAATGTGACAGGTGTGTGTCATTTTTATTGTCCTTTCTTGAGTTATGGGGCACAATGACTATTAGGTACATTTACATTAGTACCCATCTATATCTATGAAACTAGTTTACATATTTTAACATTGAGTTTCTTTCAACCGTGACAAAAGGAAGCTTGTGAAAAATATTTGAGAGCTTCCACAATCTAACACTATTTTAGTTGTGTATGGTTATTAATAAAAATTGATAGACTCCAAGTCAAGAGTTGATGACATTTTCTTATGTGTGCCTCAGAGAAAGCGAAAACAAAGAGGATTCTTTGGCTTTTTAAGCATTGAAGTGAGGTCAGTTCACCTACAAAGTAAGCACATTTCCTATCAACTTTGTAACCAGAAACAAAATGGTACATGTTAAGCCTTCTTTGGCATCGCCTGGAAGGGAGTATTCAAACTTGGCATGGTCAAATGCCTCAGAGGATAATCCAGACAAACTCTCATTTCAATGCCATCCTTGTGTATGATGGAAGAAGTAATTTCAAAAACCCAACAATTTGTATTGGCAAAACTATTATTATGTGTATACTTCTCCATGAAGACTGAAAAACAAATAGAATAAATCCAAAATGTTTATAGTGCATGATTTGGATCTATAAGAAGATCCTGGTTCTCACAGGAGATATGGTTGCCTATAACTGTAGGGCACAAACACAAATGAAATTCTTCTACTTATTTAGATAAACCTAACAAAATATGCATCAAAAAAAAATCATTGACAACCATGCCTCTGAGAAAGCCCAGAAACGAATGAAGATATCAATTGCAGTATGCTTGTTGAAGAGTATTCACAAGAAATTAAAAAAAGGAAGAATGGTTACCTTTAAATGCCATCTTGAATGCTCCATACCAATCAGTATGTATCCCCAGTTCTAGGCTCCGCAGATTCTGATTGTTCAACCCACCTTTATCATCCAGCACATTATTCAAAATTTTCTTTCCATGAGCATCATTGGGAAGACAATTACCAAAATGTAGATGACATTTTGCTTTCCATAGTGTATTATCTTTAGATGCTGTGTTCCAGTACCTGTTCATTGCAAAAATAAATTTTGAAAACCTAGCTTTAAATATAAAAGTTCAACAACAGAATATTAGATTAAATGGGATCTGCATACATACCTACACACAAGACCTGCAGAAACTAAAGAGCGCACATCCAGGAAACCAAAAATATGTACTAGAACATCATTAGTCAGCTGCAACGGATCTGCAGCATGTGCTCATAAAACAGTGGCTAATCAGACACTATATAATGATGAGTTTAGTGAATATTTCAACTTAGAGAAGACATCAAGTATGGTTCAGCAATCATTTAATGATAGGTGAAAGAAAGCACATGGAAATTAAAGAGTAGATGATATCAAATGTGAATTTTTTAAAGAAAATGAATGAGAAGTTTAAAATTGGGAAAGAGTGCATGAATGCAACGATGTAACACACAGCATTACCAATAATTATCAGCATCATCACCCCTATTGAGAGTCTAATATAAGTCTTGGAACAAAATCATCACCAAAGCTTGAATACAAGATCAAAAAGAAAAACAGAAAAAAACAATCCTAAAATGCTTCCTATGAAGCACACTTTCAATTCTATCTCCACAGGTGTAACCATCCTACAGCAGATGCAAAAGTTAATTTGACATGAAAATATGAACACACAAAATAATCACATGATATGAACATGTACAGCATATAACATCCAAAAAGCCCATCAAGCATTTTTTCAAACCCTAAAAATGACTAAATTACAAACATCTTCAAAATAAACACATCTCTACACCCAAAATATTGCTTATTTGCATCCAATCCCTAAGACATTCCAAGAACACTTTCTAGAAACATATTCCCATTTCTAAAACAACTGAGTGGCCATATGATAGCCTTTTCTCTCAGATATATAAAATCCCACTGCCATGGACTGTCCTGAAACTGATTACAAAAAATTAGTTGAAACAATTATGGAGTTGGTGAAAAGATATCACAATTAACACTTACAGCTATAGAGACAAATGTCAAGTTCCAACACATGCCTCTTTAGATACATTTTGGGGTAGTTTTTGTACCGTCTTTAAATGGAAGCACCAACATTTGAAGACCTTTTAGCACCTATCCCATAGTGACTTCCTGGACCAAGGAGGAATCTATGCTTGATGTGCTTCACCTGTTTTCTTCCACCTTTCATGAATCTGTTTGCACTCACTCTGAGCCTTCTAGAGCCCTTTCTCGTCCCCTCTCTAGGAACAGATCGACCCAGGTCGACCTCTTCTACAATGATTGGGAAGCATGGGGTCCAAAATGTCTTGGGGTTCCAAATAGATGCAATGGTAGGAAAGCAATCTGAATGAATGATCTAGAAACAACACAATCTTGCCTTGTAGATCACCTTGATAACTCCTTGAATATTCTCTGATCTCCTTTCTTTCTTTGGCTTGCCTTATGAACTACACTAGTTCACCTCTTCCTCACTTTGCTTGATGGTCGATTTGTTGTTTTGGCTCTCAAATCTGTATCTTTGCTCTTCTCTTCTTAGTTCTTCACTTACAACAGCATCAACAACAACAGCCACCACACACAAATAATAATGATGCTAAAGTCAACTTCCTTTCCTATATCTCGAGCACCAAAGCCTATTCTAGAAATCCCGCTCAGATTCAAATCTGAATTGCATACATGAGCTAGTAACAAAATACCCATGACACCTACGAGTTGGCACCTAGCTTTGTAGGTATGCCTATCTTCCTTGAGTCTACGATATAGCCTTTGTCCTTTGCTTCTGTGAGACTCCACACTTGGATGCCTTGAACTTTAGACTTCCTTGCTTGTACGACAATTATGTCACATCAATGATGGCTCGTCGAGATCAATCCTTGCTCATGACTGCATCTCTTTGCCTCGTCCTGTTGTAACTTGCATTATCACCATCTTTATTTTTCCCAGTGTGAGGTTCTACCAATGGTGCTCCTTGCTTGAACCCATGTGTATCTTCCTTACCGATTACCAAGTTATGACAACACTTCAAACTTTTGCGATGCCAGGCTTTAGTCATCACCTTTTCCTTTAGTCATCATGCCTAGTTGAATCACTAAGGCCAACAATCTCCCCCTTTGGCATTGATGGCAAAACCTTTGGTATAACTCTGATCCACAAGGCAAAGCCAAATTGTTCACTCCCCCTCGAGTGGGTCTTCGTTTTCTTATAACTATTCTCTGTATTTGCGCCTTTAACTCTTCTTTTACCTTTTGTCACTCGTCACCTTTTGTTACTTGATAATGCCTCTGCAACAATGCTTCTCTCGTTATGTGTCTTCTCCTCCTGTGTTAATATCTCATGTGGCTATTTTATCTTCTCCCCCTTTTTACTATCTTCTCTTCCTGTGTGGTATTTTCTCTACCTACACTAGTATCTTATCTTCTCCCCTTTTTGTCACTCACTGACAAAGGGTCACAATTTATCAAATATCGTTATATTGAGTCTGTGCAGTTGCAAGTTGTGCAACCCATGATGTCTTCAAGTTAGTAAGAGCAATAGTCTGACTTGGATATCAGCCATGTGTTCACTGATGCCATCCAATGTACTAACCAATGGCTTGGCTATGAGTGCCTTTGCGACTTTGTTGTGCCCTTGAATAATGTTTGTTAGGAGTGACAACATGCTTTGAAGTTCCAAGAGCTTTAGAATCCACTTGTCCTATTTAGCATTTACTTTGTGAATCAGGTGAATTATTTTTTGAGTCTTAGTTGTATACTCTATTGTTGAATCTGTCACTGCATTAAATGAACTCTGCATCTGTTGAAGCTCATGTTGAGCTTTTTGTATTAATTGCTCTAAGTCGTGCATGAATGAGCTTGGATCAGACATCTACAAGACTGGTGTAATGGCCTTATGTGCCTCGATCATTTCATCTTTGACTTCCTATAGTGTCGCCTTTTTGTGCTTGACGAGGTTTACGAGTTGCTCAGTTCTCTTTTTGCTTCGACTTTCTTTTCTGCTACCTTCTCAAATAGCGTCGAGTTCTTCCTCAATGTTGTCAGCTATGTAAGTTGATTGATTAGATCAATGTCAGGATCATAAATGATCGCTAAAGCTAGGTCAACAATTATATCCCTGGACTTGACTAGTGTTTTAGCTCTTTGTTGTTGCTTGTTGCTTACCTTGAGTTTCTTACACTTATTGATCAACTTTGAATATTCTTTGAGTTCTGGAAAGCTCACAACCTTAAGTCTCGACTTCACGTCCTCAATCACTTCATCGAGTGAATTCTTTGCCATCTTTGTTTCTGCATCATGCTCAAAAAGTTTTCCTTCATCTTTTGAGTCGAATGATGAGGATGACGAGGATGACACACATTGACCTTTTTGCCTTCTCTTTTTCTCAGGTTTATCTTCTACTATGCTCAACTTGCTCTTAGAGGTTTGGTTCTTTTCATGCTTCTATGTCCTCATATATGGCTTTCAAACACCTAGGATCTTGATAGTGTCATTCTTCTCATAGGTGACATTACTTTTTCTTGTTGCACTTAATCTTTCACTGTGTGGGGTTCGTCTCTTACCGGTGACTTCTATTGTTCCTGTGTTTGCTTAGGCTTGGAGTCTTCTCCTTAGGTAGCGAATCTACCTTGACCAAGACTTGTATTGGTTCAGGTGATTTTTCCTTTACCGACTCTTGTTCTTTGTTTGGAGATGGTTCAGCTACAAGTGTAGCTCTTCTAATTGTTTCTTCTCTCTTTGGTAGACTTGAGGTTTTGGAGACTCGCCTCTTTTTCCACTAACTTGTCTTATTGGGGAATCCATTACAAGTGTTGTGTCCTACGTGATCGGTGGAATATTGCTTTCTTGTTCAGAATCGTTTGTTATACTCTTAGGTACACACTGTTGCTCTACTAGCTCAAGAAACTTTACCATAGTTGTTTCGGCTTGTTTCTCTTGACTAAATTTTATTGGTGATTTGGACTTCTCAGGGGTGTCCACCTTTTGTGAAACTTGTTCTCTAACAGGACTTGTAGAAACTTTTGCTTGTCCTTCTTCCCCTGAATCTTTGTTGATGCCTTATCCACTTGTTCTACTTTTCCTTTTCTCAGTCTCATCCATCATACTTTGTCCCTATGTGACTCCTTGTTTTCTCTTCATGGTGAACTCATCTATTTTCTTAGCTACCCCGTTCCAATGCTCAATCGCACTCTCTTCTACGTTTTTCAGTTGATCGTGATTATCCTTTATATATTCTTTTGCATACTGAAGTCTTGTTTGTATACATCTATCAATATCTTTTTGTTCATTTCATCTAAATCAGGTCTCCTTTTGAAAAGAATATCATTAAGTAACTTTACAAACTTCTATACACCTACTCTCCACTTTTTAAACACTATGTCTCCTAGTTCCTTAGGCAATTTTCTAATGGGGCCTTTTGCCAATTGTCCTTATGCTTTCTAGTACCACATTTACAATCTTGTTCTTGATTTCTTTATTGAACTTAGAAAATCTATTTTTCAGTAATAGCATAATTAGTGATTTCAATTATGTCTTCCAGAATATTATCTAAAGGAGAATGAAAGTGTTAGAAAGTAAAGTCCACCAAGATAACTTTGGGGGGGGGGGCCGCGGGGGGCGCGAGGGAATCATAAATCCAACTATTAAAACATTTATCAAACTTGATAATCCTTAACCATGTAAACAATATAATCACCAACCATAAGAAGATACACATATACAATAACACCAGATATGTTAACTAGGGAAACCCTTGATCAAAGGGAAAATCCCAATGGGGATGGTACTCACAAAATGATGTACTAATATAAAAGTTCCTTGTAAGACGATGGACTCTATTAGAAGCCAATGAAATACATTCAATACATATCAATCTCTGTTAGGAGACTTTGAATCCCTATTAGGAGATTCCAACCCTATTAGAAGTTGTGTCAACCTTGTTAGGAGTTGTAGAAGGCAGCATGGAGTAATTTAGTGGCGATTATTCGTAGTTTGGCGAATTCTGCGATTTCTTGCTATTCAAATTGGCGATTTATGAGCTATTTCATCGAGGCCCAATCGCCCAACATTGTCATGGTAACTTGGTCAATAATCATTCCAATCGCCAAACATATTATGCACTTGACGTCTTTGCTGGCATTATTCGCCTTGCATTATGCCGACATGGTTATTGTGACCCATAAGATGTTCGCCAACTCTTATTAAATTTGATTTGCACGCGTATGAATGGTTTGCCCACTGTCATTAATTTTAAGTCACTTTAGTCGGCCCATTTTATTAAAATTTACTATAAGTTGGATTTGTCATGAGCCCTTGGGCAGACGGATCAAGTTGGCAGGCTCCTGCAAGGCCACCGACTTATGACTTCTACGTAGGGGGATTCGAAAACATTAGAACAGGGCAAGATTTCAGCTACAAATTGGGATCTGACCGAAGAACACCTAAAACATCTCTTCAGAGCAACCCTTTAAGATCTCGGCCTCAAATGCCCAATTCTTCTCATTCAAGAACACCTTTTCAACTGAGCCCTCGAAGAGTAAAGAAAGATGCAGAGTTGCAGAGCCTTGTTTCTGATGATCAATTGAGCATGACCCATGAATTTTCTTTCATGCCCACGATTGAAGAAATCAGTGGTAGCCCAATGAATGGTAATATGATGGGATTTGAACAAAGTTCATTGTTTCTGCTACTAGCTCGGGTGAATCAGGTAAACAACTGCTCTACTCGTATGTTTTTGCTTTGCTTTTTATTAAATTACACACTTTGTTCTTACATTTTGAAATTGTGGCTTCATGGGTATTGCAGGGCCAGGGAGAATGGTGGACGAGGACATGCTTGTTTTGAGAAAAAGAATGTATGAGTTGAGATTGGAGGGAGAATTAATGAAGAATGATATTCCTCCATAGGAGTGGACGGAGTGGGAAAAGAGCTGGTATCCCACATAACATTCAGATGTCTGTTCTTCGCTCATGTAGCTGCAGAATGTACTACTGAACACAAGACCCAGCATCACCATGGCCACTATGGCTTTGATTTTGTTGAGCGTGCCAGCGTGTCTCTTTCTTCTCCTCATTCACTGCTCAATTTCTCTCAACGGTTTAACTCCTCACTTTCCCAGGTTTCTGAGTCCCTATGCTGAGAAAATGAAAAAAGTTGGGATGTTGGGAATGTTTGCTCATGCAAGCGGTGGGGAGAAGATTATGATGATTTTGGGCTCACTTGGAGCCTTTGTCAATGGCGATGCGCTTCCTTGGTATTCGCTTCTTTTTGGTAAAATTGTGAACACCATTGGCGATCATGATATTTCTGGTCTGCTTGACGAAGTTCGAAAGGTTGTTCCACAATCTACAGAACATCTTCTTCTTTTTTGGTTGTCCATGATTTATCAACTCGAGATTATGTATATTTATCTGATTTGGTTTTTATTATTAAATATAAATTATTTTGTGATACTATTATAAGAATCTAATTTTCAGCCAAATTCATTAATTCATGTTTCAAGAATCTATTATTTATTATTTTGTGATGTTATGAGAATTTAATTTTCAATCAAATTCATTTTCTTATGTTTTCATGTTCTCAAGTTTTTATGAGTAGTGATTCACAAGAATTCATAAGAATGAACAAAACATTGTATCTCCTTACGGATGTGAAGTATCAAACCTATTTAGCTTGCTATGGGGTGATGGCTGTCAAAAAACTCTTGCACCTTTGTTCAAGTAAGATAACTTTAAGATTGAGTTTTACCTTTGAGTATGAATTTTGATTTTTAAAGAGATTTAAATTGTTAGTTTTGGGAATATGCTTATTGCATCTGAAATCTTCTTAATTGAGGTGTTGTATTTTGAAGTGCGGCTCCAATGATGGAGTGGACTAATTAATCATTATAGGACCATTGCGTGTCTTGACTCTTATCTCTCAGCATGCTTGGCTTTACACTGAAATTATTGTGGCACAAACTACTATTTATCATAATAACAACTTGTTATTTCTTCCTGTCTTATCCATAGTCACATTGGGAGATTGTAATAGTCCATATTTCGATGATGAAATAGTACGATTTAAAACAATAATAACAACAAGAACACAAATCTAATTTAGAATTGATTAGTAAATTTTAGTAAGGATTGTGAAATTCTTGTAATATGAATATTCTTCTTCTAAATCATTAGATACATGAGAGTGAATCATCATATTGGATTTTTTGGGGTTATGAATATAATATTTTAATATGATGCAATACTTTAATTTATATACATTATTTATAAATGATAAATGATAGTTTAAAATAAATTAATAAATCTCATAACATCTTAATAATTATTAATTAGTTTTTTTTTTAAATTATAGAATAACTTTCAAGAGAATGTTGCTAATAATTTTTTTTAATTTAAGAAAAGAAGCCACTAAAATGGTAGAAATTCAAATAATAAAATATGAATTCATGATAATATATTACCATCTTAATAAATTATTTTGTTTTCATTATAACAATGAATATTTATGTTTTAGGAAGAGCCTACAACATAATGATAAATGGTGAGCTTCTTATCCAGGATAATATTTATAAATGATAATATTTTTTGGGGTTATGAATATAATATTTTAATATGATGCAATACTTTAATTTATATACATTATTTATAAATGATAAATGATACTTTAAAATAAATTAATAAATCTCATAACATCTTAATAATTATTAATTAGTTTTTTTTTTAAATTATAGAATAACTTTCAAAAGAATGTTGCTAATAATTTTTTTTAATTTAAGAAAAGAAGCCACTAAAATGGTAGAAATTCAAATAATAAAATATGAATTCATGATAATATATTACCATCTTAATAAATTATTTTGTTTTCATTATAACAATGAATATTTATGTTTTAGGAAGAGCCTACAACATAATGATAAATGGTGAGCTTCTTATCCAGGAGGTCTAGGGTTAGAGTTTACTCAAGATTAATAAATAATAATAATAATCACAACACATGATAATAATTAATCTTGACTTCGACCTCTTATAAAAAAAATGAATGTTTATGTTTCAGGTGCGTAATAAGATAGGAATGATATAAGTTTTATAATTTACTAATTTTGTAAGAATTTATTTTATTATAATATTATTATTAAATTTAGCCATATCATTATAATGTATTTATTTTTTTCCTAACACATTGAATCATTTCACTGACAAAATTAATGTTTAACTTAAAAAAAACTGCCAATGTATATATTTTATTTCTAGTACAATGAAATAATTCACTCGCAAAATTAATATTTTACTATGAAAAATATTTTTATTCGCCAATATATGTATTTTTGTGGTTTTAAAAACAACACAATTCGCCCAGTTTTTACACATTATTGAAGAGATTATGAATTATTCGCCAATGGAGATTTTTATTTTTATTTTTTGTAAATCAAAAAATTTCGCCACAAAAATTATTATTTTTGTCAAGAGTTTTACACCTTTCGCCAAGGTTTTACACCTTTTCTAAAGGGGGGGTTTCTTAAAATATAACCTGGAAGGCAGATGGACCCAGTGTCCAAACAGTTTCAGGGGCAAGACCACCAAACTCACTGTCCAACTCGCCTTTGGATTATTCCATGTAGAATAATAGAAATGAAATAACCACAGCTACTTTGTCCTCTTGATCGGACCAAGCCTCTTCTGATCTTGATACCAGATCACCAACTTCGCATCCAATAATCCCTTGGATCGCTTACTGGTGTCCTCTTGACCGGACCAAGTCTCTTCTGATCTTGATACCAGATCACCAACTTCGCATCCAATAATCCCTTGGATCGCTTACAGGCATTTACCAACTTCGTGTATTACTTGCTCAATTCGAACTTGCTTACTTTCACACTTCACCACAAAGATAATAATCTTCCTTTATATCATATCCTCAAAATAATTTCTTGAGTCGGCCTTGAGGCTTTCCCAATTAATTATAATAGGACCTCATTAAGATATTACAAAACATTACATCTTTTCGTAATTACAATGTTAGTAAACAGATAAGTCTCCCTTTTATGAATTTGAAATAACTGATTCTATACTCTTAGTTGGGAAACAAATAGAGTTCATAACAGTTGGGTAAACGTATATTAATCATTTCCCTCTGAATTTTGAGAAGTATAGTTCCCTCTTGATAGATTTTCAATGAATTTATATTTTAAGAAATGCATACATGTGTACTTTTTCTAGAAAGTACTTAAGGATCTCTCAAATACTTTTAGGTATGGAGAAAAAATTCAAAAGTTACAAAAAGTTCGAGTAAATTGAGAAACATAAAGTTTCCTCAAACCATCCAATGCTTGAAAAACAAAGAAAATCTAGAGATATTAAATAACACATCGAAAGAATGATAACTTGAGATAAACAATAATCAATATCACAAAGCAACTGATATAATAATCCGCAAAGTAACCATGATATCAAAATTCAAACACGTAGTTTTAAACCGTGCTATGTATTAATAGATGCATAAATGTATGTCTTTGAGCTCAAAATCTCAAAATAAACATCCAAATTACCAAACTTTCCTTTCCAAAAAATCCAAAAAGAAAATATCTAGTTAAAACTAAAATTAAGCTACCTTTTTCTATCTAAAATCTAACCCTTAACCAGTTTTATGCTCCAGCATATATAGTATCAATTACGACAGGCCTCCATCAAAACCCAACTCTCTCAATTACAAAGCAATTATGATAACTAACTAAAGATAGTCTTTTAAACAAAAAGCCTTCGGAAAGCCAACTGATCAGAAATTGACATGTCCTGCGACTAATTTGCTTCATCCGGCTTATCTTCTCCTGACGTGGCTTGCTTGACTACTTTCTAGCTCTTGAAAACACTTGGAGCTCTTGAGTAGCATGAGAATGAGGGTTTCTCAAACTCATCGATTTTACTCTACAAGCATCTTTTTGCCATTTGAGCTCTTTGATCCTCTTGCTCTATCTAGGCAAGTGTTCCCGGTTCAATTACAACATGGATTTAGCATTAGCCACTGTGGTAAAGCCTTAGGCCATAGGATTATCGTTTTCTTTAATCTCAACCATAGCACTTGAAAACTGTTCATCAAACCTTCTGAATCGGTGTTGCCCTCCTCAAATTGTAGTATGCTGGTAGGGTTTATTACTACATGTCTTTTAGAACTCCTTTGTACATCTCCTTTCTTTCGTTTTCAATTGCTCGCGCCTCCTCTATGGCGGCTTTATACAAGGAAATCTTCCAATTCATGTTGCTTTTCAATATATAAAGCATGCAAGGATCCACTGTTTTTATAGGATTTTCAGCAAGGAACTTAATCACTCCAAATTTTTCAACTTCTTGTACTTGAAACACTATTGACCTACATCTAGCTTCATCAGCTTCCCACAAAGGTATGAGGGTATGGATCTCTCCAAGCAGCACTTCTACTTTCGAGTAGGTAGCAATGAACTCTTGAATAAACCTATTTCCTTCTTCTATGACAGCTCCTATCCAAGTGTTCATCGCTTCCAAGAAGAGTTTTCCCCTTTGCATTTGCTTCAATAATTGCTTGTTGTCAGAGGAGTTAGGATCGAATGATTGGGGAGCCTGGATCAAGGGAAGCAACCCAACATTCATCAAAGAATCAATGTATTTGGCCATAGTGACAACTAACCGCTTCAACTCCCTCTTTTCCTAGCTAACCTTTTAGACTGGTTCAACGTGTGATCGGTTGAGAACTTAAACAAATGATTACTGGTGTCTCAACTCAAAATTCCCAACTCCATCTGCATATCCTCAAGATCTTCAACTTCCACCTCCTGCACACCCTCTCTCTGTTCATAAGTAACTATCTTCGCAGCCACTTTTCCCATAGTAGGGTCTCTAATCAAGCGGGCATTATTCTTCACCTTTTAGGCTTTAGGAGTGCGAGTGGCATACAAAGTACCTATGTCCTTGACTAGCAAAGAGACAGGTCTCAGGCTACGCTTTTTGTTAACCGAGCTAGATAGCCAACGGGGAATAGGACTTGTGACTGTTGTCCCTTCGTCCTGTTTAGTAGGAGTCATGAAGCCTTGTTAAATCACATTTATACTATCAAACACTTGTGTGTCCATGCCTTGATTTTCAAGTAGCACAAGGTTGTCTTCTTTATCCGATTCTAAATCTATGAAGTCAAGCTCTTGAACCACTATCTCAGCAAGTGCCACGGACTTAGTTTTAGACCTCGTTCCAGGAGCTGTTGGATGGATTGGTGGCATCTTGGTTGTTGGTTTAAGTGAGGCCACCACCTTTTTCTTCTTGATTGAGGGAATGCTACCTGCATCATTCGACAAAAGGTGGAGATCAGAAGGTGAGGATTGTGATAAAGAAACACCCCATTTAGCTTTTTCCATCTGCATTGAACTGGCCAATTTGTGCTTCTTCCCCTACAACCAATTGTCAGTAAATTCCAGTATTAATCTTGACCTAAGATTTATATCATCTCGACCCCAATCAATTTCAGGCAGGGACTGTTCACTTGTTTCTATATATCCTGGTTCAAAAATATATGAACCATCTTCAACGAGTCCTTCTACATTGAGTTTCAACTACAGTGCTTTAATTTGGGGAATAGTTAACCTTGAATGATCCATTTTCATGACTTTGTGTTCATTATTACAATCCTCCCATAGATGTTCAATATGAGGCAATGACTGCATTTGATCTCCTAGGCCAAGCACTAGTTTTGCACAATTCTTGTTATCAAAAATCCTCCTTTCATGATAGAATCCCAAATTTAAATTCAGCAAATCACTCCTAATCGCTAAGGCATTAATCATAGTGTTACAAGCCAAGGAACCTAGTTTAATGGGGAACACGGATTCCCATTTCCCTTTAAGGAGATTATCCTTGATCAAAGAAAACATTTGCCTACAAACTTCAGCAAGAACAAAACAGTCCAACCTTGGCAAACTGAGTGGTTCCTCTTCAAAACCTCCTACTCTTATGTAAGTAAACCTGGGAAATTGTATGTAGAAGCTTCCGTTGTTTTGAACCAAATTTTGGGCTTCTGGGAACATCCTTTGCATAGGGATTCAAGTTAGGATGAGGTACAACTTCACTACGAAAACATCATGTACCTTTCCGAAATCAAACAATGCTCTATCTTTTCTTAGCAGAGGGCAATATTGATACACTGTGATGTCTTCGCTCCATGGTTCATTAGGAATTGTGGTGAGATTACACACACATGCAAGACAATAGGTTAAATTGGAGGACATGTAGAATTTTTGCTTGGTAGCTGGTGAATGTTTGAGTTGGTTCCTCAATGAACTAGCTATCAACTCAGCTCAATCAAGGAATTGCTTACCAGTCAAAATGATATCTATGTAGTGAAACATCCACTCTTCAAAAACAAGGACATCAACTGAACCTTGAGCTCTGTGCAAAAAAACTACCAGGTCATGTATGTGAGGCTTCATGTGATCTTTAGTTAACACCTTTGGGAGCCTTGAACCTATCTAATTACGATTACGTTTCTTTGGAGGATCCTCTCGAAATTGAACCCAGGATTGAGTAGGACTAAAACTAGCAAAGGACAACTCAAGTAATTTTAGGACTAACATGATGGTTTCCCTAGAAATTGACAAAAGGGCATCACCATTGTCCTTTACTATACTCTTGGACTTGACATCATAATGGCTAAGACAATACTGGAGTAACTCCGGGCTTGGCAACACATGAGGGAAGGCAGCAACTTCAAGGAGCCCGCTAGTTAAGTTTCAAGACATCCCTTAATCTCAACTTGTTCCAAAAACATTTCTTGCAATTTTTCCACTTCGAACCCCATTAGATTTGTATCAGAAATTACAAGTTGTCAACATTCTAGACTAGAAGTATTCCCAAATAAATGCATAACAGAGTTCATACTTGCAACAAGAACAAATACTTCTCAAGTTCTTTCTTGAAGAAAAATGGCATAAAAAGAGCATAAAGGAAAGCTTGCGACCCTCACCTGCTAATAGCTGAAAACTAGAAACACTTTTCTTTCTCCGTCCACCGCTTTACCTTCAAATTTGCAGACTAAAACGAAAATAAGCTTAGAATGGGTTTTAGAATGATTTGCATACCCGAAAAGTACCGCTAAATATTCGGGCCTTAATGGTGAGATAGTCCCTATGCAAAATACACACTTCAATAAATTATGATGTCCTTCCATTACATGATCGCTTTAGAAAAATGTCCCAATCATCATTAATATCACTTTGACAATTCGGATTTAGTTTTCATTAGAAGATTTGGCTTTACCACTTATGCTACCAACTCAGCATTTGTACTTGGCGGTATTTGATTCCGAGCCACTCTTTCCATCATCATTAGGATGTCACTTTTCACGCTTTAGAGGCAATTGTCATATCAATCATTGATTTTACCTCTCGGTGCCGATTTTCAATGTTGGAACTCAACCCACAACTCACTTTGTAGGTCCCGCCTGCAAAACAAGTGTTAGTCCAAAACTTTCAAGGAATCGGTTTGAACTGCTTTGAACCTTGGTACAAAGTGGTTCAAAGTGGTTCGGAAGACTTGATCGTAGACATCTCACAATAGATTCAGTCCTACACACCTAGAACGACACAATACCTTTGAAGGGACCGATATAACTCATGAAATGGCACACTTGGTAGGAGAGACGAAAAAGAGATGGGACGATAAAGCTTGGAAAATTTGAGTTTGAAGAAAAAAAATGAAGAGAAGATGTATACAATGGCAACTCAAAAATTAAAACTAACATACAAGTCATTGTCGGCTCACAGTCTTTACAACTTCTCACACGTGCGACAGCTGACCTTGTGCACTTACCGACGTTATCATCAAGTTCTCTACTATCGTTGTCTAACTGTGCTTAGCACGATTCTATCCCAATTAAGAGATAAATCAATCATCAAAAACCACTTATCAAATACTCTGTCTGCTTCCTGTCTTATGTAATTTAGGAATAACTTCCCCATATCTTCGACTCCCTATACGCGCACTTGTCCATATGTAACATCCGGTTTCTTCTAACTAAATTTCATTATTAAAACTACCCTATTTCTATTTCTCATTCACATGACATAATTTCCATTAACAATTAAAACTAGAACTAAATCTAATTTGCATTCGTAATCTATCAAGAATTACATTGATAACAATAATTGATCAATTACTTGTTAAGATGAAAGATAAATACTTATCTATTTCTATTATTCAACCGAATGAAAGGAAAACAGAGATAACTACGTTCTAATCTTAAAATATCTATCTTTAAAGTAAATGACTAATAAACTTGAAAAGAAATACTAAACTTACAGATTTGATAAAGAGCATTCAGATTTGTGTAAAGCTTCCTTGATAGATTGTTCAAGCTCTGGCTTTGGTGAGAGGAGAAGCATTAACATAGGCTTAACCTCCTAGCCGCGGACCTTTTATTTATCCCCACAAGTTCTAATTTAATAGAACGGCCTTTGCTACCCCGAGGTTGGGCTTGGGATGTTCATTGTTCCAACCATCAGAGTATCCAAGTGGGTTGAGGTCCCAACAATTATCCGACGTAATAACTTAAGCGTCTGGACAACAACAAGATCAATTTGTTCTAGCAAGTCTGCCTAATTCCACCTTGGCAAGGATTTCAAAATGTGGGTTTATAACCCAATCTCCACCACTCAGCTTGACAACTTATTTCAGAAGTGGAACTTGCATGAGCTAATGCATTAGTTTATTTATGTATGTATTGGTTAATGATTTCATTCTTGTATTTTCATTAATAGGTTCATCTACAACTCCTCACCATAAACAGGCCATCTAGCCGGTGATTCCTTGGTGCCATCAATTAACTTTTCAAATATATCTTGTAACTTCTTCACCATAATTTGGCTCTTAGCCTGGTGAATTCCCTGGTACACTGGTTTGATATTCATCTCAGATTTAAACAATATTCCATATTGTATATTATCTTTTACCAAGGAAGAAAGTCATTCAAGAAGATCTACAGAATATTACATATTCGGATATTATGATGATAACAATCTTATGATTGGATCAATCCTATGGCAGTCGATTAAACTTGAAGATATATTAATTTGGAATGACTGCAGTCAGCTTTATATATTTACTTTCATTACAAATAAATTAAAAAGTAGAATAGAAAAATGTATGGCTTCATACTTTCGATAACAATGAAAAATGTATGGTGACTTGCATTAGTTTAGACCTATGACCGACTCAGCAACATGTTGAAGTTCAAAAAACATTGAAATCAGAATCCTTACGTGACTTTAACGCAATCTGAGAAGGGCCGATACTTTAGGTGAAACCATCTTCCTTGCTCTGGTTTCCACGTTTGTGAACCTAGGTAAATGGTATTGGCTTGAACTGTCCACAAAGAAAGATTCAGAACTGAGTTCAGGTTCAAAAGGATTTCGAGCTCTAGGATTATTAGTCCGACCAGAATGTAAGAGAAGAGCCATATGCAAAGGTGAATGTTGAGATACGACAAGGTTTGCATAAATAATAATTAAGCCGACCATACGGCTACCCAACAATTACCAAGATCATGCTCGAAATCTTTATTCAATCGGCTAGAAGAAAGAAAGAGGAGGGAAAAATTTAAAAGAAAGGAAGATGAAGAGTTTTATTAAAATAATTTATATTATTTATATTATCTTATTTTCTTGATTAAGTTTATAGGTACATATTTGTAAGGTGGCATTATTGGATTAATGATTTAATGTAATGGTACCACTTTATAATTATTTATCTATGATCTTAGTTAAGCGAATAAAATAATATTTAAATGATATTATTACTTGATAATTTCTTAAAAGTAAGAACTTTGTTTATTTATAATACTTATATTGTTTATACTTATAGCTCATGCAGTTCCACCATAAAATATATTGTCAAATCCTAATAACCTTGCCAAGGCAGTTTTTAGGTCAAACATGTCACTCCTGATGACTGAACTTTATGACCATCCCCTTCCAATGACCTCGTTTCGTAATGCTTCCCCTCTCTCTCCGGTCTTCATCCTATGAACATTTAAAACAACATTCTCGCCAAAGCATCAATTCAAGATTCATAATTTGTTAAATAAAATCATCAAGTGACTGTTAGGAATCTCATCATAATAACTAACTTATTCATCATGTACATACAACAGCTAAAATTAACTAACTTCATTTCACATGATCATAAATAAATTAACACAACGGCTAGATTTAACTGACTCACTTTCATATGATAATTAGATCAATTCAACGGCTAAAATTAATTGATTCAATTTCACATGAACATGAAGGGATAAGTAACGGCTATAACTAACATGTTATAACAACGGCTATAATGAACTATCTCAATTTCACATGAACATGAAGAAATAAGTAACAGCTATAACTAACATGTTATAACAATGGCTATAATGAACTATCTCAATTTCACATGAACATGAAGAATTAATTTGGTTCAATGGCTATAATCAGTTTAAAATTTTAGGGCAAAAATTGGGATGTAACATACCCACCCCCTTAAGTTTTTCATCATCCACGATGAAATAATATCAAATTGTATTTAACGGATTAAAATAAAGGAAATGAAATATTCAGTTTTCAATTTCAGTGAAAAGATAAGGATATTTCTGAAAAATATCATGATAATCTTCTCATGTGGCATTATCTTCTGTATACTAGTCCCACTGGACCTTGCACTGAGTTACCTCTCGATTTCGTAAGCGCAGCTTACATACCTCAAGTATTCTGAGCGGTTTTACCTCTACCACTACTGGCTCTCACACCTACAACAATTTCCATCAATCATGTGTTCATGGTGACTAACAAACTTTTTAAGGTAAGACACATGGAAGACGTTATGCATCCTGGCAAGCGCTGGTAGTAAAGCAATCCTGTAGGCCACTGGGTTAACAACCTCCAAAACTTTGAAAGGTTCTACATATTTGGGGGCCAATTTAGCATTCTTGCCAAACTTAATAGTACTCTTCTGAGGCTTAACTCTCAGTAACACCTTGTCCCCTACTGTGAATTCTCTAGGTGTTCTTTTAGCATCAGCATAACCTTTTTGCTTGTCATTTGCTTCCTTCAACCTCTAGCGGATCTAAAGTACGTGCTCTTCCATCTCTTGAAGCATTTCCAGCCCGACAATGACCTTGTTTTCTAATTGATTCCAACTTACTGGTGTTCTGCATTTACGGCCATACAAGGCCTCAAAAGGTGTCATTTTAATCAACGACTGGTATGAGTTATTATATGCAAATTCGACCAAAGGTAAGTACGTTTCCTATTGATACTATCGATCCATGCAATAAACCCTTAGAAGGTCTTCTAAAATCTGATTCACTCACTCTGTCTGACCATCTGTCTCAGGATGATAGGCTGAACTTATATTTAATTTAGTGCCCAAGGCTGAAAACAGTGTTTGCCAAAATCTGGAAGTTATCCTTGTATCCCGATCTGAAATAATTTCCTCTGGAACCCCGTGTAATCTGAAAATTTCTCTTATGAACTTATGGGCTATTTCAGGTGCTCCATCGGATAAATTCCATGGAATAAAATGTGCAACCTTAGTCAATCTATCAACTACGACCAAAATAGTGTTGTGTCGATTCCGGGTCATAGGTAACCCTTGTACAAAGTCAATGGATATTACTTGCCACTTCCATTCAAGTACCTCATTTGGGTGCAACAATCTTGTCGGGTATCGATATTCCACTTTCACTCTCTGACACTCTAAACAACTTGCTACAAACTCAATTATCTCTCTTTTCATTCCCTTCCAAAAGTATAAGGGTTTATGTCAGATAACATTTTCGTTACTCCGGGGTGTCCTGAATATGGGGCAGAGTGATACTCTCCTAAAATTAATCTTCGTAGCTCAGGATGATTGGGTACATAAATTCTGTGGCGATATCTCAACAATCCATCTTCTTCTAAGTTATCTGAATACTTGGGGTCCTGCGGATCTCTAATAAGTGCCATGTTGATTTCTGCATAAAACTCGTCATGCTCCAAATGTTGTAAAATCTAGTCCCTCAATTGGAAGTTTACCTTAGTCATTGCTGAAATATGTCTTCTTCGGCCTAAGGCATCAGCCACGTTATTTTCTTTCCCTTTAATGTAGCTTATGTCAAACTCATGATCCGCTAAAAATTCTAACCATCTCCTTTCTCTAGCATTCAAGTTTTGCTGAGTGAAAATATATTTTATACTTTGATGGCCGGATCGGAGCTCAAAAGGTTTTCCAATTAAATAATGCCTCCACATCTGTAAAGCATGTACTATGGCTACCAATTCTAGATCATGAGGTGCATAATTTTGTTCGTAATTTTTCAACTTCCTAGACTCATAAGCAATGACTTGTTCTTGTTCTTGCATTAGTACACCCCCTAAACCTTCACCTGAAGCATCAATGATTACCACAAACAGTTTTTGCGGATCAGGTACCCTTAAAATAGGTCATCCACAAATATTATAATAATCAACAGTACATTCTCAATTTCTTTCAGATACAAATTACTATCTAGTGTACCTTTAGCAAATCCCAATTTTGCCAAATATTTGTCCAACCATGCATACCAAGTTTTAGGTGCTTGCTTTAGGGCCCGTTTGGCTATTTGAATATGATTTAGGAAATGGAATCTAAAATCCTTGATTTGGGATTCTATAACTTGAAATCCATATTATGGTTTCTAGAATTTATTTAGGGATTGTTTGGTTCAAACCCAAAAATATTTGATATTCGGAATTGGTTATTCCAAGCCTGTTTGGTTCAAAATATGAATATATAGTTCAAAAAACGAATATAAAAGTTACAATGCCTGGCGATTCATATCTCCAATTTGTTCAAGGTCATGTTCATGGTGCTTCCAACTCCACACATGTCGAAAATGTCGATGTTCATTGCAAAATAAAAATTCAAGAAAAAGTTAAAAGAAAGACGAAAGAAATTAGATGTGTGCAGTACTAGTTATTTTATTTAATCCAAACATATGAGCAGGTGCAATAATAGCCGAAATTTTTCCCCCAATTTAAAAAATTTATATTTGTACAAATTTGTGCAATAATCTTTCTAATTTCTTCAAGCGGCACTCGCTAATTTTTACAAAATGGCATTCAAAGGTGCCCGAAGTAGATGCAAAGGGTATCATTTCTTGAAACGCCTCACTCTCTCGATTACAACTCAATTAAATTTCAAAAATGTGTGCAAAAATAAGTGCTCCCAAATGGGCATCTGGATGTCAAACCCAATTAAATTTCACTTTAGTTGAAATCCTCATTTTCAAAATATGGGAATTAAAACGGAAATTTCAAATAACAAATATTTTGAGGGAGACGGAATTCTTGTTTTGGGGGTCAAATGGGGATACTGAATCCACATTTCTCCAAATTCCAATTCCTATTTTGCAGACCCAAACAGTGGATTAGGAATCTTTGAGAATTCTGAATTCCAATTCCCACTCAAATCCGCGATCCAAACGGACCCTTAGACCATACAATACTTTCTTCAATCTACATACCATGTCTTTTTCTTCTATTAAAGGAATTCTTTCAGGTTGCTCAATGTAGACTTCTTCAAGTTTTCCATTCAGAAATGTTGACTTTACATCCATATGATACACTTCAAAACTTCTTACATGTTGCATAAGCCAAAGTTAGGCAACAGGAGCAAACGTCTCTTCATAATCTATGCCTTCTTGTTGTGAATATCTTTTGCATAACAATCTTGCTTTATTCATCATGACCTCACCTTGTTCATTCATCTTATTTCTAAATACCCATTTAGTTCCTATAACATTTTTGTCTTTAGGTCTAGGAACCAATTCCCATGTCTCATTCTTCACAATCTGATCTTGTTCTTCTTTCATTACTTGAATCCAATGATCATCCTTGCATGCCTCATCTGCACTCTTCGGTTCAACTTGAGAGATTAAACACAATTCTTCATGTACTCTATTTCTTGTCATAACTCCTTTGTCTTTGTTTCCAATAATCTCATCAACAAAGTGATTCTTCGTCAAATTCTTGTTCAGTATAGGTGTTGTTGTTACAAGTCTTACTTCTTCTCTAGGTTCGGATCTTTGTTCTTCTCTTCGTTCAACAATTTGACCATCATTCTGCAAATCATTGTTAGTCTTAAAGAAAACTTCAATATTTTCTCTAATAGGTTTAGGATTATCTTCTTCTTCATCAAAATTATAATCTTGCATTCTTGCTTTAACTCCAAACTTTTCATCCACTTTCACATTTGCGCATTCCACAATAGTTTTAATTCTTTGATTATGACATTTATAAGCTTTGTTTTTCAATGAATAACCAAGGAACATACCTTCTTTGCTTCTTGCATCAAACTTACCAATATCATCATCTCTCTTTACGTAACACTTACTTCCAAATTTTCTAAAATATTTTACTGAGGGTGCATGTCCAAACCACATTTCATAGGGAGTCTTGTTTGTACCTTTTCTAATACGTACTCTATTCATGGTGTATACTATTGTATTAATTGCTTCTCTCCAAAATATCTTGGATATATCATTATCAAACATCATGGCTCTTGTTACTACTATTACAGGCTTGTTTCTTCTTTTAGCAATCTCATTTTGCTCAGGAGTCTTAGGCGTTGATAGTTGTCTCTTAATACCAATTTCTTCACAAAAGGTGTTAAACTCTCTTGAGGTAAACTCTCCACCTCTATCTGATCTCAAACATTTTATCTTTACTCCGGATTCATTCTCAACTCTATTCTTGAACAACTTAAACTTTTCAAATGCCTTAGAATTTTTTTTAAGAAATGCTACCCACATCATTCTAGTGAAATCATGAACAAAAATCATAAAGTACCTTTCACCATAGAATCCTCTTGTTTTGGTAGGACCACTCAAATTTGTATGAACAATCTCCAATTTCGCTGTGGTAGTGAATTTCTTGCTAGGAAAAGAAACTTTCTTCTACTTAGCCATAACACATTCTTTGCAAACAACATTAGTTACAATTTTAGGTAAATATTTGACAGCGAATTGACTACTAGTCTTCACAATATTATCAAAGTTTATGTGACAAAATCTTCTATGCCATAACCAATTGTTATCCACCTTTGCAACCAAACAAGTCATCTCTATAGGGTTCAACTGAAACACATTACCTCTAGATCTTGTACCAGTGCCAATCAACTTACCATCTTTATCCTTGATGTCTTCTCTATGAATTGCAACTGATAACCATTATCAACTAACTATCCAACACTTATTGAGTTATGCTTTAATCCATCAACAAAGTAGACATCATCAGTGTTAGTCTTTCCATCAAGAGTAATAGATCCTATTCCCTTGATATGACAAGCTGCATTATTACCAACTCTGACAATTCCTCCATCATGATTACTAAACTTAACAAACATATTCATGTCTCCAGTCATATGATGCGAACATCCACTATCTATTATCCAATCAAATTTCTTTTCAACTTGCAAAACTAGGGCTTTTTCTTCTCTAACTTCTTTTTTAGGATTTTCTTCTTTTATAGCTAAAAATCCTAATTCATCATCACTTTCACTTTGAACTCTTTCTATAAACTCATTATCTTCATTTGCATATAAACAATCTCTAGGCCTTCTAGACTTGAAATTCTTCTTATTATTTTTCTCTTTTAGAGACACTTAGAAGCATAATGACCAAATTCATTGCAAGTCCAACATTTAAAAAATTTCTTACCATTTGTTTATCTTCTTACAAGTAGGGCAATTCCTTCTTCAATTGTTCTATGCTCCTCAAATTTAGATTTTTTGTTGCTACCATAGTCTCCGCTGGTGCTTGCACTTCTTGATAAAGAAGGACGAACACTCAATGCACTAAAAGTTGTTTCCACTCTGGGCAATTCTCCAGATTGCTTTAAGCTCACTTCTGATGCTTCCAATCTTCCAAGTAGAGTCTCTCTGGTAAACTTCTCAATACAAGGTATCACTTGTTCAATCCTCTGCGTTGTCTATCTAAATGGTGGTGTCAAAGTTTTCAAGATCTTCCATATAATCTCATCTTCATCTTTAGATCAACTACAAGACTTAATTCCTGCAACAATTTCTAATATTCTACCAGTATAACTTCTTACAAATTCATCTTCCATCATTTTAGCATCTTGAAACAAACATATCCAATTCTGTAGTCTAATTCTTTTAGCATGCTTATCACCCTCAAATGTAGATTCTAAGGCTTTCCAAATTTCAAGAGATGTCTCTAAGGATTTTACCTGACTGTATTCGTTCTCAAGACGAGCTGACAATAATGATTATTTCACAAGCATATTATACATGAACAGATCTCTTTCAACTTCACTGCAAGCCTCAAATTTTCTTTCTTCCACAATATTCTTTTCGTTCTTTCATCATTAGCCAATACCCTAGACTCATACTTAGCAAATAAGTCTTCATCTTCTCCTTCCCACTATCATAGTTAACTCTATCAAATTTAGGACTTTCTTTTCTGAAGTGACCCACCATTGATCACCTTAAGCTGTTAAGTTTTTTTCTTCAAGGACCTGACGCTCTGATACTAATTGTTAGAAAGTAAAGTCAACCAAGATAACTGAGAGGGGGAGGGGGGTGTGTGTTAGTGTTTTGACCCCCCCATTTTTAAACTTGAAAGTCTCATCCTCCTGATGATCTTTTCCTTAATTCTCTTGAATTCTCCTCTAGTCTATGTTGTAAATGTTGTGTAAGGTAGGTTTCAGATGAAATTTGTTTCATGAAAATGAACCAAAATGGTCAGGCACACAAGTTCAAGGCTTTCCTTTGTAGTTTTGGAACCAATTGAACAAGGTTCAAATGGTTCGACAGATTCATTGGTTCGATATAGCACAACCGCTCGAAGTTCAGATGCAGATCCAAGTCAGATTTTGATATTCAGATTCAAATACCCTAGTTTGAAGTTCAATTTCAGATTCAGAGCTCAATTTAGAGACATGATTATGGGTGCGATTCAGTGGTTCAAGAGAAATTCAAATCTCATTTTCAAAGTTCAGTATTTATGTTTCAGATCTGCAAGTCTGTTTGAATATCATGATTGGGAGTTCAAAGTTTTGTTTCAAAATCCAATATGCAGGCCTGATAGGTTCAAGTTCAAAAACAAAATTTTCAGTTCATGGGATGTGAAGTCAATATTATGCTTTTGGGAGAATAGAACAAGGCTAGCATTTCTCATGCATTCATTCATATCAGGATGCTCAAAGCCCAACTTCCACCTTTGCCTTTGAAAATGCGAGCTATCTACAGGTCAATGTAGTATAATGGCCCATGAACTTGGAGGGTTTTAAAAGTGATGTTTGTGTTAATTCATGATATATGGAATCTATGTTTGAACCTTGACACTTAAAAAACCCCAAATGGAGCGACCTGAGCCATCTCATGCCCGTGAAATGAATACGTCGTCTATTGCACATTAACATGGAGGGAGAACGTTGTGAAATATTTGGCAAAATACTCACCAAGTCCCAATGCCCAATAGATGGAAGCATCATTCAAAAAATAAAAATAATATAAAGGAAATATGAAATGTAGAAAGTGACAGTGATACATTTGGCCAGATGTGCAACATCATTGTCATTATCTACCACGCGGAGGTCACAGTGATAATAATCAGTGCTCGAGAATGAAATTCAGAGATTGTCTTCAAAGTGCTTGATAAAATGCCAACTAGCAGGGAGTCGTCTTTAGAGGTCCGAAATCAAGATCTAAACCGCGGTCAATATCAATTTTGTGCTCATCCTACTTGACAAATTGATTTGGATGCACATAGAATCTTTGAGTTGCATATTTTTAAAGAGAATTCTTCATGAGGGATGTAAGTATGAGCAATTGACCCGAATGTGAAACTCTATGCTATCAAATCATATCATTTTTGTGCAAATTACGAAGAGTGACAACATGAAATTCCCCACAGCATATCAAGATCAGTCACTATATTTGATCGGGTGGTTGAAGATGCCACAATATATGTTCAAACAACTTCATGTTAGGGTGATCTCCAGGCGGCTACATCACTAATGGCCATAAGAAGAAAGGTTGATTGAAATTGAATCTCTATGCAAAACCATTGGTGCCCACTCATCCTCAAGACCCTTGAGTCATATCAATCCAATTATATATTGGAAATAGCGTGGAAACCATAGATGATGGCTTACGACAACTAATTCTGAAATCTACAATCTGTTGACATTTTACCATATTAATGATTTGGATAGTGAAAAGCATAGGTTTCTTTGTCGCAACAATGTAGGAGTAGGCTGCAAGTGATGGATACACAAGGGAACGTGTAATCAATGCAATGTAATGTTATTGACACCAGAACCATGGTCTAAAAGAGTGATGCCTTTGATCCTCATGAGCCACCCGATGGTGTATATTACGCAAAGATCTTTGAAATAAGGTTTTTCTTAAAACACCATAGTATTCCATACTTGAACCCAAAATCATCTTCGTTGGTGATTCACTGTAATCAATGGTATGGATATTTTGTGTGAAGTGTTTGACCATCGACTAAAGATCTAAATGGTGAGACAGAGGAATCACTGCAATGTGGAGTCCACGTTTTACACCATCTGTCATACCAATGGCTTTCATATATGGTCTTGGAGGTGCCGAATATCTGATGGAACAGAAGCATAACATAGACGGAAGATGAAATGCTTGCGGTGATGAGTATGTGACTTGTTGACAGAGCATTAGAAGTTCACTCTTCCCATTATGAAAGCTATTGAATTTTGAAGGAGAGATAATCCTCATTAAATGGTCTTCAACCAAAGAAGAGTATATCTGACAAGTGAAATGCGGGGACCATTAGCCATATCATTGACTGAATGTAGCAAGTGGAAGTGCAAACAATGCATGAAGAATGTTTGACAGAATGTCGATGCCCCCACATGCAATAAATGCCTGTTATTCAACTTGTCTACAAAGTTGTGAAGGGCCGGGTATGAAGGTGTTGAAGCCACGGGTTTAATAGATCCACGTGTGTCGATTAGTTTCTCAAGAGACTTCATATAACCTTGGTAACAATATATGAAGGGCACGTGCCTAATATGCAGACCCGACACATCATAATGAATTATACCGATTGCCATGAGATAGACACTAAACTTAACTTTCATTAGTGGGCACTAGTTTCCCCAATAGATGCATATATATTGTAAAACTAATGTGACTAGATGGGAGAGCATTGTGTCAATGATTTTCAACTTTAATATGGAAATGGTAATTAAGTTCCTCAAGAATATAACCATCAAGAAGAGGATAAAAGGCCTCACCAAGAAATAGTTGTGCTAATAACCGAAATGTTAGGGGAATGAGAGAGATCAAATATGCTTCAGCAAGTACAAGAGGGGGTTCCAGTTTTCAGACCTTTTTCTTTTCTGAGACTTTGTGCTATAGAAGAGGGAGCCAATTCTGGTTTTTCTGATTGATAAGGATCCACTATTTGAGCAGACTATGTGTTGAATAAGATGGGAAATACAGATTGTATGAAAGGGCAGTTTTTGATGGTGATCAAAGATGTCCATTTTAATTTGAGTTTTCTTTTCTAGTTTTCTGCAAACATTTTGGATTGCTGGTAATACTCAGAGATTGTCTAATTTTTAATTGAATGGAAGTTCCATTGTTTCGAAGATGGTGCGCTTTGAATTGATCTTTTCCTTGATCTATGTGTGGATTAAGGCTGAGTTGTGGAATCGTATTCTATTACTGAATTCATTTGTTGCAGAGTTTGTTCCTGTTCAATTCATCTTTTCTCATTCTTTCTAAGTGCATTTGCGGGTGGAAGAACTACATGTCTCCATTGCCATATACGGAAGTCTTTTCTTTTTATTAGAGTCATAAGTTATTTGCCTTCTATCCAAGAATAGTGAGGGCAGCCTTTGCTTGTAGGTTAAAAGCATTTCTTAAATCTTATTCTTTGTATATCTAAATCAGGGAGCTGTACCCTGTAAAATTCAGAGGGCGCTTGCACAATCTAACGGCGAAGCGACCCAACTGTTGGTAGCTTTTTGTGTCTTCGTTGTTGGGCAAATAAGGGTTATTTTGGAAGTTTTGTGTGAAGACAAATCTGTTTACCAACAAGGCGGTGAATCAATTATCCAACTATAAAAACATTTATCAACCTTATTAATCCTTAACCATGTGAACAATATAATCACCAACCATAAGAAGATACACATATACAAAACACCAGATATGTTAACTAGGGAAACCCTTGATCAGAGGGAAAACCCCGGTGGAGATGGTACCCACAAAATGACGTACTTATATAAAAGTTGCTTGCAAGAGGATAGACTCTGTTAGGAGCCAATGAAATACATTCAGTACATATCAATCCCTATTAGGAGACTTTGAATCCATGTTAGGAGATTCCAACCCTGTTAGGAGTTGTAGAAGGCAAATGGACCCACTGTCGAAACAGCTTCTAGGGTAAGACCACTGAACTCACTATCCAACTGGCCTCTAGATTATACCATGCAGAATAATATAAATGAAATAACCTCAGCTCCTTCTCTGTCCTCTTGACCAAACCAAACCTCTTCTGATCTTGATACCAAATCACCAACTTTGCATCCAATAATCCCTTGGATCACTTACGCATTTACCAACTTCGCGTACTACTTGCTCAATTCGTGCTTGCTTACTTTCACACTTCAGCACAAGGAAAATAATATTCCTTTATATCATATCCTAAAAATAATTTCTTGAGTCGGCCTTGAGGCTTTTCCAATCAATTATAATAGGACCTCATTAAGATATTACAAAACATTACATCTTTTTGTATTTACAAGTCACTATTGGCTCACAGCCTTTACAACTTCTCACACGTGCGACTGCTAACCTTGCCCACTAACTGATGTTGTCATCAGGTTGTCTACTATCGTTGTCTAACTGTGCTAAGCACAATTCTATCCCAATTAAGAGATACAAATCAATCATTAGAAACCACTTATCAAGTACTTTGTCTACTTATTGTCTTCTGTAATTTATGAATAACTTTCACGTCTTCAATTACCTGTACGTGCACTTGTCCATAAAACTAGGACAAAGTGTAGAATACATCCTCAGCTGCAATTGACCTGATTTTCAATACACAATCCGTAGGACCTCGTTCTTTGTCTGCTACTCTACCAGTCTTCACAAAAACAATACTATGTTGACATCAATGACAAACACAATCATGAATGCAACATGTCAATCATGTACATGTCTCTCCAATGCTTAGAATACTCCCCCAAAGGAATACCATCAGCATTCGTGCTAACAGAAGGTTGTTTCCTCTTACCTTTCTTTGCTATATTTGTTACCTCAACATCAGTCTCTATCTCAAATAACCCTTTCTCCTGTGGTATTGGTGACAATCCTTCTTTAGTTTTCTTTGTTTTGTATGACTCTAGCTTTTCTTTTGCCTCCATCCACGATTGGGGCTTTTGAAGGGATCGTCTTGTGAGTTCAATCTATATTTCTTCGACTTCAATGACCTTGGATGATCTAGTTAATTGACTTCGTGTTACCTTCTTTGGCGTTCTTCCCTCTCTCTCCTATTGCTTGAGAAGTCTATCTCTTATCTCTATACAAGTGCCAAAACTTGGCAGAATTGGGTTTTCTGGCATGGCCAACAACCGCTCGATGTGTGGTCCAACCACCTCTTCACTTACTTCATATTAGAATGGTGTCCACTAGTGAGCTCTTGGTGCATGGCTTGCACAATGCACTTGTCTATGTTTGCTATGAAGCATATATTCCTTTTGTATTTCTCCACAAGACTGGTAGGAATCCTTTCCCGCGTGTGCATTCCTTGCAGAAAATATTTAAAATATTTCCACAAAATAGTGTTTCCTTTGCCCTCGAGCTTTCCATACATCTTGCTGATTTATGTTGTTATTGGTCACTCCTCATGCTATTTAAAGGGTAGGAACCATGGGAATTCTCTCCTAAAGTAGAAGAAAATGCATACTAATATTGCACTAAATTTGAGAACTTGATAATTGTAGTCTTTCTTGATCTTAGTGAGGTTCTCCATAATTTGCTTGTGGAGCCATCTGCTCAAGTCAAACCTAGTTTGATTATGTATGATCCAATAGGTGCCATATGATGCACCAATGGGAATGTTGTTGTCCCTGCTTGAATAGTACATTTTTTAACCTATCACCATAGTCACGAATCTTAGTTCAAGATTCGGGATATCATTTACTGTACATGCCTTTCCATCATGATGTCCTCCAATGAGCTCTGCAGCCAACTTTTTCAGGATTGACTTTGTGATTAGCTCTCCTCCAATAGAATTGAATCCAATTACTCTTTGTATCACATCTTTCGTGATTTTATATGATTTATCCAACCACATATACTAATCATGAGCCATGCTCAACATAAATCTTACCCACTCCTCATGAAAGAAATTTGAGATGTTTATGGCTCGATGTAGGGTAAATTTCTCCAAGTGCTTGTTTTCCTCCTTCAAAACCCCATTTGTGCAAAAAGTTTCGTACAATTTAAATTGCCTTGTCACCCATTTCTTAGATCTTGACATCCAGGTACATGCTAACATCTTTCGTGAGAAGAACATCAGTTGGCAATTATGACAGTGCTCCTCCCTCATCTATTTCATCTGCCTTCAAAAAAGTAACTTCATATTCAGGATGTTGGGTGACCCTCCCATCAATTAACATCACTTTGTTGATTTCTTCTGCCAAAACTTTTGTTCTTCGATAGGTGGCTATCACACAATTTGTCACAATAACTTACCAAGCATATCACTCCTCGCACCTTTTTCTTTTGGCACAGCTAAACTCTAAAAAATTCACGACATACAATGAAAACAAGGATTCACAAATTTTAAAGATCAAGAGATTCCAACTTTGCAAAGTGGTAAACAACTCATAATGTATCTATTCATAGCCTTGAATTGCAACATTAGGATTAGAATGGTAAACTAGACTTTTAGCTCCCACTTAACCCATGTCATTAAATGCTTACAATCTATTGAGAAACAGTCATGTTTCTCACTCAATCTCCTATCTACTACAAGTGATGCATGTTTGTCATTGCATCTAACACTCAATAGCCTTTGGCATCATATTATGTGATTTATTGGTTTAGATTTGGGGACTGATACATGATTGCCTTGTTTTCCATAATGCCTTATGCTATGAGTTAGCTTAATTCATCTTAAAGGTCTCACCACTGATCAGTTAGCTCTCAACCTTTGCAAGCCTTACTTCTTTTGCCACCTCACTCCTCGTGGTTCATCTTTTGGTGATGTCCTTCTTGACTACTTTGTCAACATTCTGACTTTTCCCATTCCTACTAGGGGATTGGTAGGTTAGACTACTTATGTTCTTGTAATCTCCTACAAGATGTCCAACTTTGTAACACTTGAAACATGTTGCCCCGGTACCTCTCCAAGGTCAAGCGTTGTTTCTCTAACCTGTCCTCATCTTGCAATAGGATGCAAGGTGGCTTTGATTTCCACAGGTTGCGCACATCTATGTGGGGAACTTGTCCCTTCTAGTGGAGCTTGTCGACTACGTGGGTGACTGGTTTGACCTTGCTCCAGATCTGCAGTCCTCGGCCTTATATCCATACTTCTTGCAATAGTAACAATATTCGTCAATCCTTTTCTCATTAAAATGAGATCTACACACGTGTTGTGTGGTCATATTGGTGACAACTATGACAATACCCACCAAAGGTAGATTGAATGCCAGGTGAAACTTGTTTAAACCAACATGCATTTGAAGTATGTCCAATCTTACCATAACAATAGCAAGTAGGTTTTTCGAGTTTCTTACCTTTAGGCGATGTCCTTCCTTGCTTCATGAGGTTCTAGTCTCTTTCCCTAGATGATTCACCAGCTGCAGAATTGTTGACACCTTCATAGCCAAGATTGGTGGTACTTTTGTTTTTCCTCTAAGCTCTCATTGAACTTCCTCAATTTTGCATTCCTTTCATTAGTACTCTTCAACTCCTCAGTTAGCTTGAGTACTTGTCAATCAGCTGTGTAAACTGCTCCTTGTGAGGATAGTTGTGCTCTTCTTAAATCAGCATTATTCATGCAACCTTGTTTTTTGATGCTTCTTTAGCTGTTCACTTAGCTTCTCAAGCTATTCTAAGTGCTTCATCAACTTTATTTTCGTCTAGAATGGAATTATTTTGTTCCTTGCTATGTTCATTCTTGTTGTCGACTCTTCCTTTTCTTTCTTCACCAAGGTGTTTCTGCATCTAAAGGCTTCCATTAGATCTTCCCTCAAGTTGTTAGGCTGGTTGTTGCTAGGGTTTGTGTTTTGATACCAATTGTTGTCCCAAACTAGTACGTATTGAGAGGGAGGAGTGAATCAATACGAGCTTTCAACGCGGTTAGGTGAAACTCCTATGTGTTTGACACCAGTGTTCTAAATAAGAGAAAAACAATAAATACAACACTATAAAACCATGCAAGCTCACACACAAACAAATGCATCAATAATGCATGGATTTTTGTAAGTGGGAATCCTCAGTGAGAGGATGAAAACTAAAGTGGGTGTAATATACCCACTAGCCTTTTAATGCGTGTAAAAGGTTGCCCTGTTACAGGCTACAATTGTTCTTTCTAAAAATGCATTATGTCAAGAATTTGCAAAATCTGTGAGGATTACAAAAAGCTTGTTATGGATACCTGGTTAGAGGATTTACAAACACTCTTGCTAGAAGATACCTTGTAAGAGAATTTACAAAAGTTTATAACTAAAGCTTGCTCGGTTAAGAGCTTACAAATATATGTAATGGTAATAAGGCAATCTAAATAAATGGTCTAGAAACAACACTATCTTGCCTTGTAGATCTCCTTGATAACTCCTTGAAGATTCTTTGATCTTCTTCCTTTCTTTGGCTTTCTGTATGAACTGCATTGGTTCACCTATTCCTCACTCTACTTGACAGTCAGTCTATTGTTTTGGCTCTCAAATATGTATCTCTGCTCTTCTTTGTTCTTCACTTACAACAGTATCAACAACAACAGCCACCAAACATGAATAATAATGATGCTAAAGTCAAATTATTCTTCCTATATCTCAGGCACCAAAACTGATTTCAAAAACCCCACTCAAATTCAAATTTGAATCACATACATAAGCTAGTCAGATAATACATGACACCTGCGAGCAGGCACCTAGCTTTGTATGTCTGCCTGTCCTCCTGTGGGTCTACGATATAGCCTTTGTCCTTTGCTTCTACAAGACTCCACACTTGGATGTCTTGGACTTCCTTGCTTGTACAACAGTTATGTCTCCTCAATGGTGACTCATCAGGATCAATCCTTTCCCATGACTGCATCTCTTTTCTTGTTGCCATGTCATGACTTGGCATTGTCACCATCTTCATTCTGACCAATGTGAGGTTCTACCCGTGTTGCTCCCTGCTCCTTTATCGGTTGCCAATCAATGACAACACTAAGAAATTTTGTGATGCTAGGTTTTAGTCATCACCTTTCCTTTAGTCATCATGCCAAGTTGACTCACTTAGGCCAACACACTGTACAAAGATCTCAGAAAAACTAATCAAAGACAATAATCCTGCCAGAAAGTAGAGATTTAAATTGTGAACACTCAAAACTGATAACTCAACTTGTGTGACTTGATCAACCTTCAAAACACTCCCACACTACATATGATACTCTAATGAAACTGTATTGTCATTGAAATGCAACTCACATTACATCAAATCAAAGTACACATCAATCGTTCCAATAATTAAATTGAAGCCCTAATTGTATGGCTTTTCAACATTCTAGGACAAATCCTCGATCACTATATATGTGCATTACAATTACAATTACATTCATATGTCAGTCTAAAACAAAGATTAGTGCATTCGCAAATCAACAACGATAAATTCATTAACCAAACATGTAATAAGCCAGGACAAAACACACTGTAGTTCCCAATGTAGCCCTATCTGGTCCCAATGGCCATCCACACACTACCTCCAACGAGCACACGCTACAAACCTCTTGAACATCAAACCAGAACAGCAACATAGGTAATTAACTAACACAATGACCCTTTTGTTACTTCAAACTTCCTGTCCACAAAAAATAAACTCTGGAATTTGATGGATCATGTATAGACATGCTCTCCTTTCAACTGCAGACCATGACTCTCAACTATGAAGCAATGTGAAACATAACAAGTTACCAAAGCAATCTCTTTGTCTGGGTTACTAATCTCATTCACTTCTGGGTCACCTCTACTGACAGGAATAGATGCGGGATGATATTATGGATATACTTCAACTGATTCCACCATCATAGCTAGCCACTGTACTGTACTTCCACAACTCAAATATCACATTGATATGACATGACAGCAATCTGCATTCTTACAATGTATTGACATCACTGACAAAACTGATCAATATCCACATTCTGCTAACTCCTCTTGATACTTGCTTTGAGATCAACAGCAACAAGTGTTCAACTGGATATCACAGATCACGGGCACAGAGATGACCCTCGAGACAACACTTTTAATAATTATAGTGTGCTATGAATGAGAATGGATTGGTTTAAAAAAAGCTATTACAGTAGATGATAAAACCATAACAAAAAAGAATTTGATGGAAAATTCAGAAATGGAACACCATGCTAGAACTCTCAAGGCGTGAATATATAAATATCATATCTATAAGTTTTGAGCAATGATCCAGAGTTTCAGATGTGCATCAACCAAACTCATTATCCAGCAAACTCTTGGAAGAATCTCTTAGATTTCAGAACTTTTCTACCCAAATATACATATTGTAGCTGATATGCACAAAATTGGGTTTCAGACCATTAGTTATTTTTTATTATGCTACTTTCTATCATTCTTACCAGACACAGACTCAGTAAGCTTATTTTTGGCTGAGACTCAGATTCAACAAAAACTTGGCATACTCTCAGAAGTTCAACGAAAGCACAATATAAAAGCATTTCCAAAAAACCCAAGTTTTGGTAAAAAAAACTTTGGCCTAGACTCGGCAAGTCTGCGTAGATAGCCATTGGGCATCCCTGACCATTATTTAGGAGACTCGCCAGGTAATCAGTGACTCTAATAATACTGATTTATTTTACTTGCCTGACCTCTTTGCTTCTTCTCATAATATTTGTCAATTATATACCTCTGCTTCCACAGCCTATTTTGCTCTATAAATGAAATTGTTAAATTTTTTATGATACCCATTGTACCTTTTATAAATCTAGTAGATTTCTAATCACAAAATATTCGGGGTGGTTTGAATGTCCAACATCAACAAATAATAAGAATTTTAAGGCATGCACACACACACACGCACACAAAGAGACGACAGAAAACAGCATTACTAAATTCAAAAATGAAACTGCTCATCAATCAAAAAAAATAGTTAGAGTTGTATATTCAGTTTCAATATCCAATCATGAAGAAGCGATGAATGATATACACAATAACTGAGGCTCTTTGTGTTGGATTCTGAGCCCAGAAAATAAGATGATAAACAGCAATAAGAAAGAGCCAAAACTGAAACAATAAACACCAGAAGTACCCTGGGAAAACCCTTCAAGAATGAAGGGAAAATCCCTTCGAGTGTACAATGCCATTTGCTAGATGTGATATACATAACACAAGAGAGACTCTTCACATTACAATGGAAAGTCTCTTGAAATTTCCAACAATATAACACTTTATTACAAATCCAACTCTTCGAATATTCATGCCTTAATGCATGATGAATAACACATGTCATTATATTTAATATTACAATTATTATAAACATCCTTTTCAGCTGAAGATGACTAAAACAAAATTAACGCCTAGAGCAAAAGATTTCTATCGCAACTACAAACTCCAACACTCCCTCTTAGCGAGAGAGGACTCTTTAGCTGAACAGTTACACAAGGCTACAACCAAAATGTCAATGATAATATCTAATCACATAGATCCTATGAAATTTCATGGAATCACTCAACATGAAAACTCTGCACGAAACACAAACAATTTTCATGATGTTGTCATGGAATCTCTCAACAAGACACTAAGAGAACAATTTACTCACTGTTAACAATCATAAAATCACCCAACATGATAGATTTGTAAGGATCCTAGCTAAGCCTTTAATCACGGATTCTCTCCACGTTAACTATCGTGGAATCACTCAACATGACATCCAACTCCCAGCATGGATTCTCTCCATGTTATGTCAGCATGGATTCTCTCCACATGATGATCACTCACAGAGCGAAAGAGTTATCACAGCTGATTCTTACAATCTCATTTATTCACACAATAATAGAAATATGCATAACAAAAAAAACAAGACTCGGTTCCATTTAAGTCTCAATTATTACAAACACCACAAGCATTATAAGCATATGAGAATTAACGAGATTCCATAGGAACCCCCTCTTAATTATGAAGTCTCCTTTTGAAGCTAAAATCTTCCTCTAAAGCTCACCACCTCCGTTTGGAGCAATAATCCTCATCTTGTTGCAACTTGCAACAAAGAGAGATTATTAATAATAAATTAGAGATCAATGATATAGCAACAACCAATATTCAAGAAAATGAAATTTATTTCATGTTCGTCTTTTTAGATCAAAAAATTACCTTTTTGTGTAAGAGGATTGTAACCAAGAAACTCTGAGTCCCATTTCAAGTACAAGAGCTAAGATTTCCATGGCTAGATTGCATGCCAGCTCCATCTATGAGTCCTCTCCTACAGTTATAATCGTACTGACTTCAATGTTCCCCTCCTCCCTCGGAATCAATTTCCTCTTTAGCGTACAACATTCCACTTGCAAACTTCTAAGAAAATCACGTGACATAGACAACATAGCATGTTTTGCATGCACGTCCATATTTTCTAATCACTGCTTCTGGCAAGCATCTCTTGAAGAGCAAGGAAAATAAAATTCTCAAACTTTGCAAGCGATCATCCTCAGCCTCCTTCAAAGATTTGTCGTGACCATACAGATTTATATCTAGACCACAATGAGCAAGAATGAGCCAAGATGAGCATAAATAAATCAAAGTGATGCTTGACGACGACACTTCTAGAATACACAATGGAAATCAATAAAATTGACAACACATCCATTTTCTCACAATGTGTAATGCATGACGATTCCAAGAGGCAACAAAATTGAAGATAAACCTTTTAATCACCATCAACAATTATAGAAGTCAAACAAATCACTGAGGATGGAAACAAGAATAGGATCTGTCTCAATTTTTCAAATGCAGTAAGTGCTCTATGAGAGCTTACCATAAATATTTGCTACCCATGCCCATCATGGATTTCCAATATTTTCTCCTCCAACATGCTATTATTTTGAACATTAATCTCCAGCTGGTCGATGCTTTCAAAAATTTCACTATTCCTATGCCAAGTTCACTCTGGATGGTTCATTTCCTTTTTCGTACAATTTCTCTCTGACACCCACATTGCACATGCCCAGCACTCTCTCTTTTCTTCATTGTCTTGTTCAACATCGTACCGATTCAACCTCCAAGACAATTGTAACAAACGAATTTTCATAACCAATTTAAAACTCCTAATGATCTAATTTCTAAGTATCTGATTCCATTTCACCTGACAATGACTTCTAATAACCGAATATAACTATGATAAAAGTAACTGTTTCTAACCTAACAGTATTTCATGTTCAGCTGATATAACGAGAACAAGAATTAAATATGTATACATTGCTAAAAATTTAACCATTTCTAACTAATAACATATTTAGCTGAAAAGTAACGACTAACTTTCTTAACTGAATTTATATCAAACTAAATTAAACATTTATTCAATGTAAAGGAAAAATATTTACTCTACTTGAAATATTAAACTGTCTAATTATTTCTACTAAAGGATTAAAAGTAAAAGTGAAAAAGAAACATATAGTAATAACGGAAGATTCTTTATCTAGTTGTTCAAGCTTTGGCATTGGTGAGAGGAGAAGCATTGACATAGGCTTAACCTCAAATCATACTTATCCTCACACATCCTAACTTATTAGAACGGCCCTCCCTACCTCGAAATCTAACTTGGGATGTTCTTCAGTCCAACCATCCGAGCTACCGGGTGGTTTGAGTGCCCAATCAGTTATACCTATATAACTAATGTCTACAGACAAACCAGTGATCTCAAGATTGACACATATTCCTATAAACTACCTTGGCCAAGGATTTTCGTTTGGGTTCAACGACCCGATCACCACCACTCCACTTGACAATAAATTCCATTACAGGGACAGCATGAGCTATTGAGTGTTTCATTACATAGTTATTCATATATGATTTCATTCTTGGTTCTTACAGGTTAACTCCACCTCTTCACCATTTCAGTGGCTTCTTTGCTGGTGAATCCTAGGTGCCTAAAAGATTAAGATAATTTTGTTTTATTTACACCTCTTCACCATTTCAATGGCTTCTTTGCCGGTGAATTCCTCGGTGTTTGTAAGATTATGAGCATTATGATATTATTGTATAAACCTCTTAACCATTTCATGGCGTCTTGTCGGTGAATTCCTCGGTGTTCAGAATCCATGAGTATTTATTCTTTGTTTTGGAGATTATAACAGCATGTTTATTGATAATGATTTCAATACTCATTACAGCTACAATTCAATTTCATAATGATGTTACAATTTTACAGAGAAAACTAAAAGATCTCAATGATTCCATGAATTGCATAAGACCATCAGCAAGGTATAAGCATGTTGGCTGCATTCAGTCTGCTATTTAAAGAAGGAAGAGTTATGATATTCAATTGCATGAAATGTTTCATTCACAGTCCTAGAAATTTATGTTCGGTTGCAGTCAGACCTTTACTCCAAAAAGGAAGGAAAATCGAATACATATGTTTTACAATTCATACACCTAACATTGTAAAAGCCGACTACAATCGGTCTTATATTCATGAAAGAAAGGAATTATATGGAAATGCAATGCACAAAAATCTTGACCTGAGTCTGGCCTAAAGTCAGTCAGGATGTGACTTCTCCCATCCTTGGCCGGAACTCCCGTAAGGCAATTGTTTTCACCCGCTAGCTTGGTCTCTTGGCGGAGTAAGGAATAGATCAGAGTATTACCGACTGAGCAACAAATTAAAGATGGCTCGGTTCGGAATGAGTATCACGGCTTAGAAGAGAAATGTATCAGTCAAGGAGAGAATGATGTTGCTTGGTCGATTCACGGCTCTCTTAAAGACTTAGCCGAGACTCCTCGGCTTCTATCGGTTTCAAAGATGACCATTCGATTTCAAGCATTAATTCAATTTGAAAAGAAGTGAAATATAGAGGGAAAAGAAATAAGGAGTTGGAGAGTTATAAACTTCATTTTATTATTATAATACGTTCTTATATACGTTCACATAAGTATATTGATGAGGTGACATCATTAGATTATATTATTATAATTTATTGGTGCCATTTCATTTTTGTATTTATGTGGTCGTATGTAATTGTTTATTATAATGATAAGATAAAATTTAATTAACAATCTCTAAAGGTATGTATTATATTTTAATTTAGATTATTTTACGTTTTTATTATATTGTTTCCCTAATAGCTCATGCGGTCCCATAAAGTAACCTGTAGACAAGTCTCTGTATCCTTTCCAAGGAAGTCTTGAGTCATTCCTACCGATCCAGATGATTGAACCAAACAAACATCCCATTCCGATGATCCCGTTTAGCAATGCTTCCCCTCTCTTCAATCTTCTCCTACAATCACCCATGTAAAACATTCCCACCAAAACATTAATTCCATAGTATTTCAAAACCAAATATATACATCATTAATTCAAATCAAACAACTGCTAATCATCTAATAACAGTTATAGGTTACCAGTCATTTCATCAACGTATATAAATAACTCATTTCACATGATCAGGAAAAGAAATAATTCGTTAGTTGATACAACGTATATAAATAACTATTACATCCCAATTTTTGACCTAGCTTGAAATATAGCCGTTGAGGTTCGCATGAAGTCGGTAGTTTAATTAGGCATATTTGCCGGAACAATTGATCTTGTTGATTGTCCAGACGCTTCAGTTATTTTGTCGAATAACTATTGGGACTTCAACCCACTTGATTACTCAGATGGCAGGACCAAAATGTTACATATGCCTTATCCCTGGTGGGAGGGCCATTCTTTGTTGAGAATGAGAAGATTAAAAAGGGTCCCGATGCTGAGACTTGCGCAATCCAAACATAGTTTATAATCTTGATAAATGTTATCTAAATCCATCATGAGCGGGTTTGTCGACCCAAAATAATAACAGAAATAAGTTGTTGCCAATTTGAACCTGAAGTGAATGAAAACAAAATTGTGAACCATGATCCTTTTTGATGTTGGTTAAACGACAAGATCATTATGTGCTCCGATAAGGAGTTGGAACTATCAATACTTGTTTACAGATGTAAACTTTTGACGAGATGGGCATGGAAGCCTGAATCATAGAAATGGAAAAGATGAATTTCCAAGTATTTACAAATGAATGATGAGAATCTTATGAATTGTTTCAGATGCTTATGATCTTGATTTGATGATCTTGCATAGTATATCATGTTTTTACCCTTGAGCACAATTGTTATACATGTATAATACACATGCAATGTTGACTTTACTTATTGAGATGTTGTATATTGTTTTGGACATATCCTACATGAAATGATTATTCTAATGAAATATTGGGCTTGAAGGCCAAGGTTGCAATGGAAAAACATGGATTCACTAACCTATTACAAGTAATCTATAAATTTGCAAGGAAGATCTATCCATTGATGAGGGCCATATGCCAGATGGTACATATGAGTAATTTAAAATTATGATTTAGAACTTGCTGGTTGAAGAATTTCAATTTTGAATACTTATCTTACTTTCAATCATTGAACCCTATAAATATAGATATCAATATGGAATCAAACTAATGATATGGTGAGTGTCTACATAAGTATGACAAGAATATGAAACAGAATCAACTCAACCGATGCTGAGATGACCACCGCTACGATAAAGTGAACTCAGGTGAGTGCGTGTTCAATTTTATGTTACCATGCAAGCATCTTTCTGGAAATTGTAAAGTAAAAATGGATCTTGAGTTTTGATTATGATTTTCATTCTAACCCAATTGAGAAAAGAAATGATATCACAATGTTATATATATCTTGTATTTGGAATATTCTTTTAGTGTCTAAATTGCAGAGGTCATCGAGGACGATGAACCACAAGGGGAATGATACGTTACATTCCAAATTTAAAATACTCCTTTATAATATTCGTTGCAATTTCAAGTTCATCGAGGACGATGAACCACAAGGGGAATGGTATGTTACATCCCAACTTTTGACCTAGCTTGAAATATAGCCATTGAGGTTCGCATGAAGTCAATTGGCAATTTAATTTGATATAATCTGGTGAAATGGTAAGATAGTTAGTCGTTATGATTTCAAGTGAAGAAGACATGTTAGTTGATCGTTAATCGTGAATTCATGGAATTAAGATGAAAGGTTAATTGTTATGATTATTTATGATTTATAATTTAATTACGGAGAAATTCCTTGCAGGGAGCATGTCGAAGGGGTGGAAGCATTGTTAGAAAAGAATTAGGCAGGGCATCACCATCATTGGCCAAACAGGTAGAGGACCTAGCGATTTGAAACAGGACACATCTGTGAAACCGCATGAGTTATTTAAATAATTGATTTAATTAAAATAATTAAGTTAAAATATAAAACATTCCTGAAAGGATTGTAATTTATATTTCATCATTATTATTTGATAATAATTTATATTCGTGCATTTAAATATAAAAATGATTTAAAAACATTATAATAATTTAAATAAGCGATTATAATAATGTTCAAAACTATAATAATGTTTGGTATTATAATGTTCGAACTATAATTTCTTACTTTTAACCGATTAATTCTTGGATGTAAATCGATTTAATATTTGACAATTTGATTGTATAATCGTTCAACTTCATTTTTTCCAACCTTTTAATTATTTTTCCTTCTTATTCTTTTCCTCGTATTATCCTTCATTTTATTAATTCAATTTAAATGGCTTTAGAATGTTCTTCTTTGTAACTGATGGTAGTTGTAAGGTCGGCTCAAATTTATTTATGGAACCTTTAACATGTATTGGTATTCGTCCTTGTTTCAACATTTTGTACTTGTATACTTCATCGGCTTTCCTTGGCAACCTGAGTTATTGTTAGCTATTTGCAGAGGCTGAGTTCGGCCCTGTATGTAATTCCGCCTTGAATCAAATCGACCTGTCTCCAACACCATTGAGCCAAGGTAGACGGAATGTTACCTATGCGAACTTTTACCAGGTTTTGGATTTGAAGAAAGTCATGTAAGATAATCCAACTTTTGCAATCATTTATGCCTTCCTTGATATCATGTCTGCGTGAACATAATTCTTGAGCCGGCAGATTTATAAGAGAAAGTAAAACCTATTTTAGAATATAAGATTATTGCACTGTAATACCAGTATGTCGTTTCCTTATGCTTTCGAATTAATGTATGTTTGTCTTCAGTCTTAAACAGTGAAGCTTGTCATGCTTTCAGTTTGCCATAATACCATTTTAATCTTGAAAGATCAAATCGACAGCCATAATGATTTGAGTCTATCATTTTATATTTATATCAGAAGATGCAATAAGACTATATTATAGTCAAACGTATTTCATTCAGGCATCTTTCTAAAATGTTAATGTTACATAGATGGAGTCGTCTGCAGTCAATATTCTAGTTTATTAAATCTTCAAGTTTAATCGACTGCCACAGCATTGATTTAAATATAAAGAATGTCATAAACATGATATCTGAACATGTGTTACTCTGCCAAGCTTTCTTGAATGATTTCTTTCTTGATAAAAGATGTTATAAAATATGGAATAATGATCAAATCTGAGATGAGTAACAAATCCAAGTACCAAAGAATTCACAGGCTAAGAGCCCGAATATTGTGAAGAAGATACAAGATATATTAAAAAAAGTTAATTTGATTACACCTGGGAATCACCAGCTTAGAGGCTTGAATAGGGTGAGGAGGTGAAGAGAACCAGCAAAATGAGGTTGATATCAGTATTCATAAAAATGATACATAAAACATTTCTATAGCTTATGCATGTTTCACTCAAGAAGAATATTGTCAATTTTGAGATCTTTAAAGAATATAATCACTGAATGTGAAATAATGAAAGTATGTAATTTTCTTGAAAAATTGTTAGAGCCGTCTACTCTGAGATTTCCGGATACTTGGGACTCACCCGGCTGTGTAGCCGAGAAGATGGGTGATGAGGTATGAGAAAGGAATCATCAATAATATGAACCAGTATCAGTTATGACATTTCAATACTTATCTTTTAATATGAATTAATTAATAGCTCATGCATATACCTGTTATGGTGATCTCCTGCTGCTAAGTCGTACGGTGTGTTATTTGTCATGATGCCCAGTGGATGGAATGTTGTTCCCTGTCAATTCCGAGTCAGAAGGTCCTTTCTCATTAGAGATCGTGTGGGGATATATTGTGGTCCGAGGTTGGGTGGTTAAGCCCCTGACAATGTTTCACCTCACTCAAGATGTCGGACATGAGTCAGACAAAGATAAGCTATGCATTCAATTGATTATCAGAAAACAGGTATTATCATTTTTATTTATGAGGTAAAGATTGAATTGAGTTAAATTCATTGTTATCATTTTTTTGCACCTGGATTAATTGTGAATTGTTTTCATTTATATGAATATTGAATATAAGTATTTATCTAATCTTGAGAAACTGTCACTGATAAGTAATCGGAAGGAAAAGAAATCTGAAGCCCTAATTGATTGGGTGACAGCTAGAACCTTAAATGATACAGTGGTATTGGAAGCCCTAGTTGAATCCGTGGTCGCGGAAGCCCTAAATTGAATCCGTGGTCGCAGAAGCCCTAAGTGAGATAGTGGTATCAGAAGCCCTAAATGAACCGAAGGTAAACAATGCCCTAATTGATACAGTGGTATGTGATGCCCTAATTTAAAATAATAGAAGTATTTAATTTGATTTTAAGATAGCGGTTTTTAGATGATAGTTGTCATATGAAATTGTTATAGTGTATTTGTGGACTAACCCGAGTGGTTGCAGAAGCATCCCTAGTTTGATTTGAACTCAGTTTTTTGAGGTATGTGGTTTCCAATTTTTGTAGTAATTTCATTTGATGGTAATTCAAGTTTTTAGTTGAGAAATTTTGTATAACTGTTTTTTAACGGTAAATCTTATTCACATGAACATGAATGATATAACTGTCTTCCTATGAAACAAAGTAGCAACTGTATTCCTTGAGTATGATGAATGATAAATTAGACCAGGGAAAATGGGATGTTACAATAACTAACTAATTTCGCATGATCAGGAAAAGAAATAATTCGTTAAATCAACAATTATGATCAGATTAAAAATTAGGGCAATATTTGGGATGTAACAACAATACTATTGGAAATATAAGATAGACTAGGTCACTAAGAGGGGAGGGGTGAATCAGGAACCAATAAAACTTATTCTTAATTCACCAATTAATCCTTCATATGTATTTAGATCTAATTGCATGCATGAAAAACTAAAAGCATTAAAACATTCATAACACTTTAACACAAGATATGGTCACCCAGAAACCTTCCAAATAAAAAGGAAAACTGGCGTGGGGATGATACCCACAAGCTTTAGTACTACAGTATAAAGTTGGCCAGTTAAGGCTTGCAATTGATCACTTCTGATGATCTGCCCTGTTAGGAGCAATAAGGACTGCTAGGTCCACCTTGTGAAAGGATTTACAAAACATACAATGAAGTATGCACTCGGTAAAGAGGTTTACAAAAGACTGTTAAGTCTACCTTGTGAAAGAATTTAACTATTCCACCTGTTAGGATGAACCAGTGGCTAATCTCTAATTTGCAACTCTTATTTGTTGATTGAGATTCCTTTGGAGTGAAATGATCACCTTGTTGTGATAGATAAATCTTTGCTGCTACTTATACTACTTGTAGCCTTCTTACTTCGTGCTTTTGCTCTCACATATATCTTCTATAATTCTTACTTCATTGCTTCCTTTGGATGTGATACAATACGTTACATATATACCAATCCACATTACAATTCATCAAAGTCGGCTACAATACAAGTTTCACCAAAATACACAAAGTCGGCCCAACCGCTGGCACTCAAGTTCTAAAGACAAGCTTGGTGAGGTTCTAATATTGGGCAACCATTGTCAACACTCGGCATCGTCATGCTCTGAGTAGATGTAGAAGCTCGGCTCATACTAATCACTTCCAAGTAGTCTAAACTTGGTCAGCAATGGTGACTCGATGAACACTGAGAAACTCGACATATAAACTGAATCACTTGATTGATACAGCATAGCTCAGTCAACTAACACTGGGAGCTCCGTATAAACTCAATCACTTGGTTAATACATCCTAGCTCGATCAACACTAGATTCTCATTACTGATGCTGCGAACTCGATAAACACTAGAGAACTCAATTTGCACTATGCAACTCGGTAAACACTATGAAGCTTGTTTTACACTAATATTCTATCAACTTGGTAGATACTGCTCAGTGCGAACTGAATACTGTTTCTGGAAATCGATGGCAATTGTAGAACTAGGTAGAACTTGAATTACTCGGTTAACACTGTAAACTGCAAGATAAGCTCGATTTGCTAATCATTTGATTAAGTGTGTGTCACTAATAAACAAACTTGACGATAATGTCAACAAATACATGATGTGAGCAAATAATCATTCAAGACAACAATAACGCCTCTTTCCTCAGTGTCTAAAACAACGGGAGCTTCTATGGATTCGAATGAGATCACGGACGAGCTTTTCCACATATCGACTCCCCATCATGTACTGCATGAGGAGTTAAGACCACCTTTGTGTAACCGTCACTGCCAACATAATGACTCCGATAGGTCAGCAATGTAAAGAGAGGGAGCTCTTGAGTCGATGAAAGAAAAGATTGTCTCCACTACAATTTGATTGTTTAATTCTAGCAAATGAAAGATATTGAGCATGCAATGGGTGTAAAATGAATTTGAGCGAGCCTCTTGAGGAGTTTCTGAAAAAACTAGATAACCCTTGAATATTTACACTACGAAGACCTAGTGATAATCTACACTGCATATTTTGATACCTGAAAGGACAAAATAATATTTGAAAGCATAAAAATTTGAATCAGTCTCCAACGAAACATCTAAAACTGTTTCTACTCTAATTATCTCCTCCCAATAATGTGAAAACACTCAAGGCAAAAAGAAAAAACTGTCATAAGAGTTGTCTTCCGAAACAGAGGGCGTGAGCAAAATAAAACACACATACATACCTCTCGATATCGAAATGAAGCATAGACAACAGCTATTGCAAACATAACAACACAAAATAACCATGAACTGACACAGAGAGTAAATAACACAGTATCAAATAAGTCTAATGCTAAATAATCATGATGCCAAGAAGTCATGGAACCTCTGCTTTAAGTTGATGAATATCTCCAGGCCATTACAAGTTGTAGAACAACTCAAATCTTTGACAATGTGACTGTCGGACAACACATCATACAATCGAACTCAAGAACCTATACGAACAAAGCAATTCATGTCTCTCATCCTAAGCCTCTATATCTAATATGCTCATATACTCAACATTGTAACAAGAAAACTTCCTTATAAATTGTTATCAATCTTGGCTTTGATACCATGTTGGATTTTGAGCCCAGAAAATAAGATGATAAACAACAATAAGCCAGAGCCAAAACTGAAACAATAAACACCATAAATACATTAGGAAAACTCTTTGACAATGAAGGGAAAAACCCAGCCACACAACAAAAGATCATTTTATTGATAATAAAATTCAAGTGCGCGATACCATTTGCTAAATGCAATATATATAACACAAGAGACTCTTCACATTACAATGGAAGGTCTCTTGAAGTTTCCAACAATATAACCCTTTTATTACACATACAACTCTTCGAATATTCATGCCTTAACGTGTGACGAATGACACAATTCATTGCATTTAATATTAAATTTATCATAAACGTCCTTTTCAGCTGAAGATGACTACAATGGAATTAACGCCTAGAGATAAAGATTTCTATCGCAGCTACAAACTCCAACAGTTTGAACGGCAGCTTCAAACAAGGGTTATGACTACAACTTCCCAACAAATGAGGGTGCCAAAATAAATAACCCCAACAAACATTTTCAGTTATCTGATAAGTATGTCCTGATTCCACTGCTTATTTAAACTTCTAAGGACATAGGGCACTACCAAGCATGATGATTTTTGGGTCTCAACAAGAACATTAATTTACCATTTTTTGAAAGCTATATAGTAGTTGATGTTAAAGCATGTAATAAAAGTAGAAGGCATGTATGTCTTTTACACAATTGTCCATTTTGTATACATTCTCAATTGAAATAAACATCAATATATTCAACTATTCCATAATTGCCAATTCTATTTAAATCAATTTCACTGCTGCTGATTAAGTTTCTAAGCTAGTGTAATATCCTCTTAATTCCCAAGCCAATTCATGTCACAAAAGAAAGAAAAAATAAATCTACCTCAATGAATTCCTAAAGTGGGGCATTCACCAATCAAAAAGGATGAGGAAGGCATGTCTATTGAGTCTTAAAGTCAAATCACCTGGGTGAAAGCACAAAGGCAGGACTTACCAGACCTTGAAGAGAGGCAATATGATCAGATGCATCTGTCATTCGAGAAAAGATTTGTAGTCCTGTATGAAAGGCAGAGGTCAATTCCACAGTGGATTCTCCAAGGTATATTATTGTGTTATAAGTCTAGCACGTATGCACATTTGAATTTATTTCCTTTCATGCTGTTCATGGGAACTGTCATTGAATTATGGCCTTGTGGAATGAATGTTTGGACATTCACACATTTTAATTTCACATATTGGTCATATGGCACAGCTGATTTTCAGTATCTCGCATCTAAATTTCAGCCAAGTATGTTGGATTATAGATATTAGAAATAATTGGCAAATGGCTTGTCTTGTAAGTTTTTAGCAAGCATAATCTTTAGGAATTTTATTAATTAGTATCTCCATCAACAAGGCTGACCTACTACAGACAACTTGTACTCCTCACATACATTGTTTCAAGTTACAATTGATTTGAGCCCCAGGTCATGCAAAATTGGGATTATATGAAAGAACACAAGGTGGGCACCCTTTCAGAGAAATCAAGCCTAGGCATCCCATAGGATCATATGATCACACCTTCTTTGATGAGATGTCTACTGGTGTATTTATTTTCCAGACACCTGATAGTTTCTAGTTCTCAAGTCATTGAACCCACAGACTGTTTTTTATTATTATTATTTATCTCAAGAAAGCTAACAATCGACGTTTCCTTTAAGATTGCAGTGGTTATCCTCATAGGATTATCTAGTTTTCTACTCTATCTTTGATGCTTGTAACCTTAGAAGCACAAAAGACAGTTCTATCATATTTTAAGAGCTTATCTAGTGTTATCTAGTCTCATGCTTAGCCTGATTAAGGTATCTATGACACTGCATTGATTTAAATGATCTTTTCTTTAAAAATAAATTTCCATGCTCTCTGTCCTCCAATGTTAACTGGTAGAAAAACTCTTATCTTTTTCAAAAAGCCTGGCATTGTCACACCTAGAGTAAACAACATAAAAGAGACTTGAACATATTCAACAAAAAATGGCATAACTGTAACAGTTTATGTTATAGTCCAAACTCCAAACAGAAGTTTTGCCTTTATCAATAGATGCTGCATCTCAAGTAGAAGCTTTATGCAAAATCAATCATCCATCTAACCAAAGAAAAATGTATGGATTGAATAGAATTAACAAAATTTCAAATTATTAAGCCGAGAGGCTTTCTACAGTGGCAGCAATCTTCAATGTAAACATTTTTCATTTTTTTTAAAAATTGACGTTCATTTACTTGTCACAGAAATAAAATAGAATCTTAACAGTTACAGAGACTAAATATAATAGTTTAATTTTTCTATTCCATGATATTTCTAAATTATTTATCCTATATACAAGATACAAATTGCTTTAATGTCAAATGAATCTATTGTGCTAAACACATTACATCGAGAATGCTACTAGCTTATATATATTCAAAGGATATCTCTCCGCTTATTTTATATACATAGAATATGTATATAAGTTAGTAAATATGAGTCAATTGACCAAGAAATACCTGTTTCTGGTTGCCTAAATTTGGAGTGTCGCCGCAGTGCCACTGCCGCATGTTTGAACTCAGTAATTGCTAATGCCTTTTTCTGTTTTGGAAGAGAAGCTTCTGCTGCTTGGAGTAAGAGATTTGCTGCCAAGATTCTTTGACTTGTATCTGCTCTGAAACATCGAAACAATGTTTATATCATTACAATGAAAACCAACAAATACATCTTATTAGAATTGATTAGTACATTATTAGAATTGATCAGTACACTTCTATATTTCTACATTTGAGCCTTACCATTCATCTATAGAGGTTTTTCCTTATATTAAAAGTAGCATCTTTAAGAGCTCTATTCTGTCATCATCATTTGTTCCTCCTTTTAAGAATGCTGATTTAACAAACTTCCTTCATGTCAAATTATAGGATTTGGGTTTTTTGGGGGTGTGACTATTTATCTTCTTACATAGAACTCATAGTTAAAAAGTCATAGAGATATATAAATACACTGGCAATGAAGACCTGAAGAAATTCTTTTGCAATGTGTGATACTAGTTGTAATCTCTTTCTTGGTTAGAAATCCACTGAGGCCATCACATTGAGTTCTCCCTCTTGTGAGCTAGCAATCGCAATTGAACAAGTTCCTCAAACAAAGGTGCTTGCTCAATAGGCCATTGAATCATGCAGAAGCAAAGAAAGTACCAGTACAACAAATGTAATTTCTCCTTCCTAGGTGACAAGCAGATTAGTAGACATTGACCTATCATTTGAGTTCCTGTGGATCAACTGTATGGATAGGAGACTCAACCAAAGGGTCTTGGAGATTGCAGGGGCTCTGTAAGTCATTACTGACCATTCCGAATTTGAGAGCATGTGATATCCCCATCAAAATAAGATTTATGTAATTAAAATATAGATAAATAATAAATCAATAAAATAATAATAATATAGTACTAATCATATTATAGTATTGCAATATAATTATATAAAATGATAAAACATTAATTATCATCATATAAAGTGAATTGTATTAGTATTCATATTAATAAAATTATTATTAATAAAAAATAATATTAACAAATAATATAATGAAAAGACTCATATATCAAGGTATATTAAGAAATATGAATCACCCAAGAACAGATACGAGAAAAATGAGATATATAAAATTTGGTCTGCAAAAAATTCAGATTGAGGAATTGAAATAAATAATAAATTATGCAAGTCTCGAATTCAATATTATAATTTAACCACATCTCTTTTTTTCTTAAAGCCTCTCCATCGAAATATAAATATGAATAATATACTAACAGGTGGATGCCCAATAAACATAATTATGTCTTAACATATTAAGACTCGACTTCCTCCATAGTTTTTGCATGTATGGACAGCTGTAACTGTTTCGACGTGACTTAGAAAAGGCAAACTTATTTCTTTTATAAAACCAAATTTCAACAGCATTCAAATCTTGCGAGTTGGTTTTGTCTTTCCATGCTGCTAATCTTTCCAAATATCATGTCTGAAGAAAAGGACAGATCTTTCAGTCACTGTTTCCTGGTTCAACACGTGTCAAAAATGATTCAGAATATGCACTGTGCGGAAGGCATCATGCTTTGAACAGATAACATATATTGTTTGTCAAATGCAATTCATGATTGTTTCCTTCAACCAGTAACTGAACCAATGTCAAAAAAGGGACTTTGGAAACATCAATGAAAATAGACTTGAATATCACGCAGTCCATACAGATAAAGAGCTTTGAATAGGAGGACCCCACAGACTAGAGGATATTGGAGAGAGCATATACATGGTGGTTAATAAAATATTGATAAATTAAGAGGGATCAACAGTAAGAGGAGCAAATTAATATATAAGGAAAAAAATAATAATATTTCCGCACAGATAAGAAACAGTCAACTGAGGAGTTCATAATATCATTTGCACAAACAGCATATACAGCTGATAAATAGCGGACACAGCTACACAGCTCCCTCCTTGAAATAGAATATTCTAAAGTGAGTATAATGATGGAAGAAATAAGACAGGTTTGAATAAGGGATGGTTGTTCTAACATGAAGGATGGGTGGGCCAATATTAGACATCGGCCACTTCTCAATGTTATTATCACATGTTCAATGGGATCTTATTTTCTTGTAGCTATTAATTGTTCAAGGAAGAGGAAGGATGCAAGATTCTGATTTCAGATTTTGAAGGATGTCAAAGAAGAGATTGAACCCTCCAATGTTGTATGAGTAGTGATTGATTCAGCCCATGTATGCAAGTCAATTGACTTGATGGTAAAGGTTTCTTAAAGGCACATTGTTTGGACCTTTGTGTGCATGGCTTAAAAATGCATTGAAAGACACTGGGAAATAGATTAAATGAAGGAAGTGATGTCAGAAGCTAGAGACATTAATATGTTCATTTTCAATCATCAAACATCACTTGCTTTGGTTAGAAGTTTTTCCAAACGTAATTCCTCTAGCCTAAGGATACTAGATATGTCAGCTACATTATTTTGTTGGAGAGGATAATTGAGGTGTAAAAGCCTCTATGATTATTAGCGGTTTATTTGAGGTGGTATAGATGGGCAATGGAAACATGGTTGAGAGAAAAAGTGTAACATGAAAAACTCCTCGAACGAGAAAATCTTTTTTTTTTTTTATTGTAATCAATGTTATAGAACTCAAGTGGGATAGATGGGCAATGGAAAAAACGGTTGAGGGATAAATTGTAACATGAAAAAATCCTCAAACGAGAAAATCTACTTTTTTATTATTATAATCAATGTTATAGAACTTGGCGAGTCCCAAGCCGAGCCAGGGCTCTAGAGTTTTTTGGCCTCTGGACTCTGACTTGATCGAGTCCTACAAAGTCCTACCAAGACTCGTAGAGTCCATGGACTCTCTTGACTCGGCAAGTCTTGTGGCCAGGACTATGCCACAGCCAGCTGAGCCATAAATTTTTTTTAAAATACATTTTTAATGTTTTTTTAATGATTTTTTTGGCTTATATGATTGTATTGAAATAGCTGTTTACCGCATAGATTAATTGATTGATGCACAAGACAATGAAATAAAAACAGCAACCGCAGTACTCCTTTATTCGCATATGCCAACAGGTTACATAAGAGCATAAGATCATTTACAATGTACCCGGACGGGGTATAAATACTTTCCGCCGATCCTTCCCAAAGGGGTCCGTCGGCTACAAAACAATCCTAATCTACCTATCAGCTACCAAATGCACAATCTCCGACGACATAACTCAGTCGGCTACAGAATACAAAATCTGCCGACGACAATAGCAAGTTCCAGAAATTTGTAATGGTGATCCCAATAAGGCAACCAAAATATGGAACAGCGAAAAATGTCATCCATGTAGCAAACATTAAAAAAAAACAATTTGTCTACAAAGCAGATTACAAATAGGATTTCCCTAAAAATTGCCAAAAAAGCAGTGTAATATCACAAAGTCCTTGAACCAGGTATTAAAAATTTAAAACAGCACTATCAAATTCAAAAGCATTGCAACAAATAAAATGCTTTCCTTTTAAAGAATTAGACATCTCCAAAACAATAAAAGAACAGTTTTAAGGTTTGTGAAAGATTGATTAAAAAAATTTGTTAGACTGGTCATTTAAAAAATTAAAAAGATGATGACATTTAAGCAATTATATACTTTATATCATTTCAAAAATTCATAATGATCTTTCTAATCTACTAAGAACAAAAATATAAGTGAAGCAATTATGAAATAACTTGCATGGTAGAAGAATATAATATGAAAATGTTGCAAAGTGGAAACACTTGATAATAATATGTTGCTTCGAGGGAGCAACCTTGTAGTCCACTTTAAGGGAAATACCACCAACATTTTTCAACATGAACATAATACTCAACATGATGATAATAACTATCATATACCTCTTATATAATTTTAGTTTAACCTATTTTCTTTAGAAATTCGCATTTATGCTTATGTGATCAATGTAAACTTATGTGTGCAAAGTAGCTTCTATTTATCTCAATTATTGTGTCTCTGATGTTAATTGACTAAATGATGCATGAAAAAAGTCTCAAAAATATTTTAATTTCTTGGGTTTTTCAACTTACCAAGTCCGGATGTTGAGCCCAAGCCCGAAACCAGCTTGCTGAGTTCAAGGCGAGTCCGACTCTTGTAATTATGATTATAATGAATCGCTGATTTTTAGTATTAAATTTCTGACTTTATTAAATCAATCTAAAAGACACCAAGAGATATTAGTCTTGAGGTGCTTATTTATTCTCAAAAAACAATTTTGATAACTTCGTGTCTTTTAGATAGATATATTTCAGACATATACCTTAGTATTATAAATTAAATATGATATCTTAATATATCACACGAATATAAAATATTTATGCTACATGTACTCAATTATAATAGTTTTTACTTTCACACCTGCAAAATTATTTTATTTAAATAAAATTATTAACAATATCGTGTCATTTCACTCCACTTTATGCTGCCACTATATCTAGACTCCTCGACATAATCAACTAATACATCACTAATTTTCATATTAGATTTCTGATTTTGTTTCTAAGTTTCTACTTGTAAATTTACTAAATCATTTTTATTCTTTCCATATATATTTGCTCCATTATCTCACATGTCAAGTGACTCGTCAAATATTTTGATACAAACTCTCCTAACCTTGGAGGGATGTATGAAACATTCGACAGCGTGCTTGGACATTTCCACAACAACGACACTAATTTGGTATTTTATGAGGACCAAATTAACCCCATCATGAAATGGAAATGGGACATGCTATGAACATCTCGCTTAATATGACTACCAACATTCTAAATCCCAAATAGTATTTGGCAAGACTTAGGAGAGTGCCTCCACTAATGAAGAGGTGAAAGAAGGTTTAATGAAGGCCGGCATGAAAATGTATACTAACAAGGAATGTAGCAAACTTAAAGCATAGTGGCTAGATTTTATGAGTATTTATGGCCCAACATTCAATAGATCAAATGCAAGGATGGATAGAGCTACATTCGCTCAAACCAACTCCCTTGGATTGTGGACATTGTGTTAGGATACACCAAAGTTGAGGATGCTTGCCACTCATCTCCTTTAACAAGTTTCTAATTCCCTTGCTACAAAGAGGAATTGGTTTACATCTACATATAGCTTCATTCAATCAATCGAGAGGAATAAACTTACCTCTAGAAAAACGGAGCAGCTGGTAGTTGTCCTATTGCAGGATCAGCAAACCCTACAGTATTATCAAACTCTAACTACATGTTGGGATGTTGATCTCTAACTACATGTTGGGATGTTGATCTCAAAGATACTACATAAATTGATGAGGAAGAGGCACATGATGCGTTGCTCAGGGTTTGATTGGATCAGACTCTGATTTTGATGCAGTGTTAGGGGAGGTTGATTAGGAATATATATATATATATATATATATATATATAATTTTGGAGTTGAAACTTGCAACCTTTGAGCATTTTGACATAGTTTCTATATAGTGTCAAGTGTTTTGTCAATAAGTACAATTAAATTATGTTAAACTTCATTTGCTTGTCACCTTTTATGAAATGGAAATGTTAGTTGAACTCCAATATTGTGTTAAGGTTCTATAATGTATATGATGATTTCCTAGCGAATGCTATCATATGATGATTTCCTAGTGAATGCTAACCGATGTTGTCCCTTAAAAATGGATCCCTTGTGTCCGCATCCCCCTATCCATGCACTTTCATGTCAAAACTTGGGCTATGTATGTGTGAGTTTAATTTTATCATAAGCCTCTCAACCCCACCTCTCCCTTAACTATTGTGACCAGCAACCATGTTTTTCTCCCAATCAATATGAATGCGCCCATTTTATCTTGTCCTAGCTTGTCGTCCAAAATTATTCACTAGTAGAAAGATAAGTTGGTCAACAGCCTTTCTGAGTTCCATATTGAAGCCCTTGCTTCGAATTTTCTAAAAAAGAATTGAACTCGTGTGTTGCTCATGTTGCCACACACACCCCCCCCCCACCTATATTTAAGGTATGTCTAATAAGTTATCCAAAATTCTTCTAAGAAATGGTATTAAATGCACCTTCAAAACTCATTCCTCTATCCAAAAACTCATTCTTTTAGTCAAAGACCCAGATCCCATTATCTGAAATCATGAGTATGATATTGTGTGTTCCTATGGAACTTTTTCTATTGTGGAAGCAAAACAGTCTACCAGCACGAGGATCAAAGAGCACATAATCAAATTATTAAAACTGCCTTGCAAAACACTCTGCCAAATCCAGACACTAAATTTGCTTGGAAGAGGTTCAAGTCCTTTCAGTGAAGACAATTGTTCGAAAACAGAAATAAAAGAAATGATTGAAAATGGAAACTACCCCACTTACTCAAACTGAGACAAGCTACGAGGCTTAATTTTGGCTAGGTATCCCATGCTTGCCTCCCTAAAAATCTCAGCTACTTCCTAACTCTTGTTCTTCCATCTACCTTTCCTTTCCTTTTGACCTTCCCCCTCCCACCCTCTTTTGTCCTTTACTCATATTCATGTTAGCTTTCTCTTTCCACTCTGATTAATTCTAAACCTTTTTATTTTATCTTTCTCCTTCGGTGGATAATTTTGGAACTATCTTATTGCCACTTGGTTCCGTTTTTGCTTACCTTCACCATTTTTAGTTTATTAATTATTTTTCTTGGTTTCTCTTTAACATATCTAGTTTTTAAACTTTTGTCAGTTTCTCTCTTTCGTGCCCTCTTTTTTGTGCATTTGTCTTCCCCATCTTGATTTCTGTTTGAACTTTGAAGTTCTCCCTCCTTTTACGGAGCATTGTCTACATTCTATACTAAGTGTCTCTTCCTTGTGATGGCTCATGCAGTGTGATCTGAAACATTACTGTTAAAAATCTTGGACTTTAAAATCTGAAAAGATTGTAAGAAAAAAAATCATAATTTTATTATATTGACCGATTAGGCATACTCAAAGAATATAAAAACAAAATAACATTTCAAAAATGCTATATTTATGAATATATAGATGCATAAAAGCAAGCAGGGCCTTATAATATTCATACCCAGGTAGGAGACGAAATGCAGCAAGTGTGTCCTGGAACATCAAGGCTTGCAAGTTCTTGGGCGCCTTCCTATACGCTCCTCTCAAGATGACAGCCAGTTCTTTGCATGCTTCAATATAATCCCATCTGTGATATTAATATATAAATACTACGTTTGAGTAGGAAAATCAAAACAAACTTTCTCTAAGCTCTAATTGCTAAAAAGAAAATACAACAGAAATAAATTATTAAATTTGTAGTTACACAGAAATTGAATTAAGAAAACCAAAACAGGCTGCAGATGCAATTAAAGACATGAGAAATAATTAAAAGATAATTGACACAGAAATTTTAACTTAAACAAAAAGACTTGCACCCAGAAACACCAAATTTACTTGAAACTTATAATATGGCCCTAGAAAATGCTATAAGAACCAATGCAAAATATTTGGTGGCAAGTATTTTCCAATCAAATATTTTTCTCATTTAAGAACAAATAGGCAGCATTTACAAATAAAGATTTACCTCGAATTCTATTAAATCTTTTTTTTTCCGATTAACTGCCATCTTCTTGTACAATATGCTACCGTAGACTTCAAGTTTATGGGGAAAAAACAAAAAAAATCTTATAAGTTTAAAAACGACTATTTCAAACTGAAAATTTTCAAATGATAAACTTCTAACACATGTACCTAAACAAAGTTCCCTGCATGAGACCAATTGAACCGAACTGAAAATTCTCTAATGATAAACTTCTAATACATATACCTACACAAAGTTTCCCTGCATGAGACCAATTGAATGATGCTAATATTGCCCTTGACATTGGCCTCTAATTGAAACAGCTATCCATGAAAAAAGAATACGGATCTGCCATTGGTAAAATCATCCCTGCTAAATATGATCTCAATGACTTCTGCTTAGGGATTTTAAGCATAAAATTTCAACTATATCTTGGTGAGAGAAAACATTATCTAGGGTTGTGCATGAATAAAATATAGATTCAAGATATTAAAAAAAAAAGAGGTGAGATAAGTGACCAAAGATAATTAAAGATAGGCGAAAAAGATAATGTTATGGTAAATCAATGTTGTTGTAGTTGTATTAAACAAAGGCGATGAAAGCTCCTTATATAGATTTACAAAGATAATGTTTCTAAAAGAAACAATTGTGAACTAAAGATGAAAAATTGTAACTACTTAATAAACTAAAGACTAACTAAGATGACCAATTAAAAAACATTATAATATTCTAATACCCTCCCTTAATGGTCATTGTCTAACTATTGTCTTTTAGTCACAAATTCTTCAAAACAATTTACTGCTGCTAAGACCCTCCCTAGATCTGCAAATGTTAATGACCAAGAAGCCAAAATTCATCATTAAATAAACAAAGAAGGGTGTCCCCTTCTTCAGAATGTTTTGCAACAAGAGACAAGAACCTACCACTGACTCTACCACTAAGATAAGTCCACCACTAACCCTCCTAGAATCAGCAAAACATCTGACCAGAAATCATCACAAAATATCCAACCTGATGTTGCATTACAAAGTTGCTCTTCCCTAGAGACAGAGACAAACACTAAGAACAGCTGGCAAGATTTTGAGGAAAAATCAACAAACCCTCCAAACTTTGCAAAGGAGCATGATGCCCCAAAACAGACTACAAAAAGGCACCATTTTTTAGGAGAAAAATCAGAAAAACCAAACATGACTTTTTGGGTGAAAAATCAATCAAAACCTAGCATGATTTTTGAGGTAAGAAATCAATCAAAACCAGATAATACAAAGCTTTGTTATTTAGGAAAAACAATAAAACCCACCAGATAATTTTTTGAGGAAAAAAATTATAAACCAACAAATCAATCCCACACAACTTTGCAAAATTATAGAATCAAAAAAAAATTTAGGGCAAAAAATTATGAAAACCCATCAAAAAAAAAATTTAAAGGAAAAAATTATGAAACCCCACCAAAAAATTTTGAGGGTGGCAAAACACAAGACTTTGCATGGTAAACCAACATGTGCAAGTACATGCAACCCTCGAAAATAAAAGACTTTTGATGCAACCAAGAAATCACGAGATCAAAATCGTTAATCGGGTTTGTGATTTCCAACAAAAATCTTCAAAAACGAACGACAAAAGTTTCATAAAATACCTCTAATGATTTTTATTTCTAAAAATCAAAAAGTAAATTTCTAGAAAAAATTGCAAATCAAAAGAGGCTCATATTTTCCTTAAACAATCGTCAAATTTTATGAAATCTCATCAACCTGCTCTGATATCATGTTATGGTAAATTGATGTTGCCGTTGTATTAAGCAAAGGAGATGAAAGCTCCTTATATAGATTTACAAAGACAATGTTTCTAAAGAAACAATCGTGAACTAAAGACAAAAATAGAAAATACCTAATAAATTAAAGACTGACTAAGATGACCATTAAAGAAACATTACAATATTCTAATAGATAACACAAATCGTAATGCCATAAAGCCCTCCCACTCTAAAAATATAGAGTATAAGAAAATGTCTCGAGAAGGTTGGAGATTTAAAGCTCCTCTCCTTGAAATCTTTCCAAAGTTTAGTGCTCAAGCCATGAGCCCAAAGCTAAAAAGACTACTATTCCTTCTCCCCCTATTAATGAGCTGCTAATGGTGACCCCGGGAAAGCATAAAGCCTTTCTTGACCTTCTTGGCTCCTCCAAAAAGAAAACCCACAAGGATTCTCACAAAAAGGGTGTTACCATTACTACTCATGAAAACAATGAAGGAAAAAACACAAAGAAAAGGAGCCTGACAAAGAATTGGTGGAATCTTATTTAGAGGGTCCAAAATCTCCAAGCTAGCAAAGGCTGCCTCAGCCCCACAAATCAAAGGTTAAGATATTGAGGATGAGGAAAAACAACCTTCTCAGGAAAAGAAGGATTCTATTGCAGAGAAGACAGTGGAAGAGGAGGAACAAGACAAGGAGGAGGTCAATTTTCAGAAGGAAATCATTACTTTTAAGGACACAGAAATGAACCCTGAGAAAGAGGGTTTTGATAATGAAAACATGGAAATATGACCATAGTTACCGGATTCGCAAATCAAACCCTGGATCCGGATTCAAGTCTGATCCGCATCTGGATTCGCACGTGGATCCGTGAGGATCCAGGCTAGGTCCGTGATCCTGCATGTGGATCCGTGGCCCAAGGATCCTGATGGATCCACAGGCAGAATCAAGGATCCTACCCAGATCCTCAAGGATCCAAGCACGAATCCATGGCAATACAAGGCACAAAAACATAAAATCATGAATGTGAATGTTCTGATTTTCTTTATAATCATGAAAATAGATCAATTATCAAGTATACTAGATTCATAGATGCATACTAGAATCATAGATTCATACTATGAAATAATTTCTCTTAGGTTTTTTTTTTTTTTTTTTTTGGGTGTGTGTGTGTGTACACAAATCCTCTACGAATCATTATTGGAAAAAAAAAAAAATCCCGAATCCACGGATCCGATTCGCATGCCCGAATTGGATTCGTTTCACGAATCGGCAACTAAGGAAATATCTCAAGAGGAGAGGGATGCAATGCACGATACTTGGGAGAATGAAGAGGATGGAGGGAACAACAAGGGAACTATCATGGAGTTCAAGGAGATGGTGAATTACCTGGAAAATAGGATGGCTGAGAAAAGCAAGGAAATGAAGGGTTCTATTCTTTCCCTCACAAACAAAGGGAATAATGAATAGGGCAGTGATGGAGGATGTATACAGGAAGATCTAAAATCAAAAAACAGTTCAAGAAGAAAGGCGGCAACAAAGGCGCGAAAGGTGGGTATTTTCAGGTCATGCAGATGAGCAACTGGATTGGCTTTAGAGGACTTCAAAAAGAACTGGGACCTCATTGTTGTCCCTAGTACTATAAGTTAATAGATCCTCTGTGTTCTACTTTTTATTTGGATCTGTGGACCCTGCTCTTTTACAGTTTATACACTCTATAGTACGTTAACAGTTATCTCTACATACACTCCTATTATGATTATTGTTCATGTTTTGGTCGAAAAAAATTATTTCTGCAAGTAGAATTCATACAGTAAATTATCTGGAATGTGGATAGTAGGGTTAGAGTCAGTATTGTTCAGTTTTTGGTGTCCGCTTTACTGTTCAATACTTGGTGCTCTATGATGACTGTTTCTTAGACTTGCTGCTCTTGTTGTATGTGGGAACAGGGCTATTTCCCTGTTAATCTAATAAAAAATAAGTTCTCAAGTTTTAACCACGGGATGGGTTAACGGTATAAGTGTTGCTTGGTTTTTGATACAAAGTTTCCAGAAATATAATTAGGCACAAGTTTTAAGATATTGCCTTGTTGTTGTTCTCCAAAAACAACTGCACCTAGACGGTTACCGATTTATCCTAACAGGTAGCTTTCCCACTATAATAATAACGTGACTTAAGATCAATGAAGAATGATCATGGAAGGGGAGAATTACAACGGGAATAGTTTAAAAACATTAAAACCAAAAAGAAGAATTGTAACTCTTAAGATTAACCCGCAACAGCATACCTCTGGTGTAGCAAACATTGTTTACTGTGCAATAAAATGCAAGTTTAAGGGGTATTGAGGTAAATGGAAACGTGACCCAGCTTAGAGGCCTTAAAAAAAAGGTGCATATCTTATGGTGTTAGATGCAACATACGACATTGTCTGAAATTTTGGAAGTAAACTGGAATTCGAATTTGAAAGCAGCCGAAATTTTTGAAATCCAAAATTTAAAAAAATCAGAACTATAACGAAATCCAAATTTTTTTATTAATGAAACAGACAAAAATAAATCAGTTCTTCAAATTAAAATAGAAATGGTTCGAGAAGTAAATAAAATTCCCTATCGGCTCATCGGATCGCAACGTCGCCGCCATTGCCCCTGAAAATATGAAACTTACATGGATTGCCAAATAACCCTGAGAGTAAGAAAACATTGACCTGACAAAAGGAAATATATCGAAAAAATCATAACAAAACTAATTTTCAGAATTTAAACAGAAACTCGTAATGAATATCAATCTAAAAAGAGAATTGACTAAAAAGTTAAGAATCTTTTTTAAAAACCATACAAGACGTTTGAAAACCTCCTTCGTTAACTGAAATTGTAAAATGTGCCCCTTTCAAACGCAGATAACTGAAAATTCAAATTATATCTTCACAAAATTACATTTGAAAACCCTCTCTTAAATTATAAAATGAATGACAAGAACTGGTGGCAATAAACGAAATGAAAATACCTCCGCGAAAGTGCGACTCGGAGTTCCAATTCCTCGTAGCTCTGGAACATTTGGAAATTCAATCCTTCCTTTCCTCTTGTTTTAGCAAATTCCGGTGGTTTTGAATATAAATCTCTATTAATCTTCAATTTGGAGGTTTGCTAATGCAAATGTGAATATAGAACTTCCCAATTAAAAATGTGATTGAAGACAGGATTTAAAGTTTGTATTCTTACGTATCTCGTCTTCGAATCATCGCAAAATGTTTAGATTAGCATATTAAAAGATTAAATCATCATGTGTTTAGAGAGGTATATTATTTGGTGTTTCATTTATCATTTATTTGTTAATAATGTTTTTTTTTACCCCCAATTTATTTCTGCCTACTTTCAATCGATGATTTTGCAAAGTTCGAGAGTTTTGAATAAAAAAATCTAAATATTATATGTTAATCCCAAATTTTTCATTGGTCAAGGCTATTTTAGCTAGGGTTTTACTCATTTTCTGGAAAATAATATTCGAAGGCATCAGGATTCAGGACAGTTCTTCTCAAACTTTAGTCGTTATCAGATGTCTTTGGTGGGGTCATTGCTTTATGTGGTATGGCCTCAAGAACGCGTGTCATGCTCTTGTATTTCATGTACGGTCTGTAGTGCACATATTAATAAATCCCCTATTATATACCATCTTAATTTAATAAATTCCCTATTATTAATGGTCATTGTCTAACTATTGTCTTTTAGTCACAAGTTCTTCAAAACATTTTACTGCTGCTAAGACCCTCCCTAGATTTGCAAATGTTAATGACCAAGAAGCCAAAATTCATCATTTAAATAAACAAAGAAGGGTGTCCCCTTCTTCAGAATGTTTTGCAACAATAGACAAGAACCTACCACTAACTCTACCACTAAGATAAGTCCACCACTAACCCTCCTAGAATCAACAAAACATCTAATTAGAAATCATCACAAAATATCCAACCTGATGTTGCATTACGAAGTTGCTCTTCCCTAGAGACAGAGACAAACACTGAGAACCACTGGCAAGATTTTGAGGAAAAATCAACAAACCCTCCAAACTTTGCAAATGAGCATGATGCCCCAAAACGGACTACAATATATATATATATATATATATATATATATATATATATATATATATATATATATATAATTTGAACTTATGCATTACATGAAGTTTTAGGAACAAGTTATATCAAATAGTCAACAAGAGACGCAATGCGTCATAGTTCCTGCCTAACACATAATGGTTGTAGAGGTGTAGATGAGTGAGAATCTAAATTAACATTGTGAATGCATTAATTTTTGCCTAGAAATGCACTTGTGATCTGATAGGATTGCTCATATTTTGTTGTTAAATTCTCGTCCTAGAAATGCGCTTGTGATCTGATAGGATGACTCATATTTTGTTGTTAAGTTCTCGTGCTATATTATTATATCTTTGGGCATTTAAGCCCAAAAATAAGAGACCAAAGTCCCCAATATGCCACTAAGTACTTAATATCATACTACGATCAATACATATGCTTTAGACAAATTTGCACCTTCTATATTGACAACTTAAATGATGTGCAATGAGGAAAGATATTCATACCAATATTTGAATTATAGAACTTGAAGAAGTGATGAAGCATTTGGAGTATCACATTATATGTTTAAGCATACCATGCATGCTACTAGACAACCATAAGTAGTTGGAATAACTCCCCCAACTATGTATTATTCTCATCTTGATTATCAAATGGAACTCAAAGTATCACATTATATGTTTAAGGATACCGTGCATGCTACTAGACAACCATAAGTAGTTGGAATAACTCCCCCAACTTTGTATTATTCTCATCTTGATTATCAAATGGAACTCACACTATTTTTAATCATTAGCACTGGACAAAAACTAAGATATAGATATAAATAGAGATAAATAACAGTGTACAACAATAACAACATAAACATAAATGCAGAGGAAAAAATGATAGATAATATAGAGGAGGAGGAGGAAGAGAGATAAAATAGTAAGATAGAGTGATACCAACATAAGTTGTGTGTGTGAGAGAGAGAATTAAATATAATTATTTTTCTTAATAAATCAAATAGTCAAAATAAAATCATGATTATAGTAAAGAATTAAAATATATTATATTTTAATTAATGAAACTAAGAATTTAATTTTTATATTAAAACTCACATTTCTATAAGAAAAAATGAAATGTATTGAAATATAAAAATATTTTAGAAGTAAAATTAATTGTTTAATTTTACACAATTAGAGAAGGTTTACTATTTAATGTTTTGTATTTCCAAAATTTTCATAAAATTAAGTAATTTTTAATTATGAAATAATATGTACATTTGTAAATAATAAATAGATGTAATACATATAAATTTGATGTTGATGAATAAATATGATGTAATAAATAAGAAATAAAATATAACAATTAAATTTTAATACATAGTTTATAAAAACCTAATAATAATTTATATCTCTTTTAGAATTGAATTATTTCTATTTCGTAGTTATTTCTTTAGTATATTTTTTGATATAAAATATAATTATTAATTTAATATTAAAACATATATTTAAGTTTTAAATGTATTTAAACTAAATGATAAATTGTTCGAATAAAAAATATTAATAACAATAAATAATATAATTTAAAAATTGTAACACTTATCAATTATAAATATTACAAACACTATTATAAAATATAATTAAAAAATAATATTGTTTTATCTATTTTTATAAAAGTAAAGCAATAGTAATAATTTAACTACTTTACTAAAAAAGTAAAGAAAGGAACTAATAATAACATAAGTGAAACAATTTATTTTTCTCACTTCATAAAATAATAATTAATTATCTTTTAGATTGTACAATTTTATTAAAGAAAGATAATAATATAGATTTTTTAATTTCAAATTTATTATATTTAAGTTTTGATTTTATATAATTAGAGAGAACATAATTGAAAAAAAATAATCTTTTAAAAAATATTTTTTTTCATTTTGATAACTAAAGTTTTCATATAATTAAAGTATTTATATAAGTTCTAAAAATATATTAAAATAATATTAAATTATAATAAAATATGATAAATATAGAAATACAAAATTTCTAATTTTCTTTATGAGTCTTATAGCTGGACATGTCTTCATTTGAAAAATTAAAATTTTAGATGTGACTTTAATTTTCGATATGAATTTGCTTGTAAAATATTAAATTTAGCTACACCTATAATTCAAATAAGTATACAATATTTGTAAACAAATTTATTTAACCATTATAGGTGCCAATGATTCTGTTAGGGACCAACGATCGGAAGTTGCTAATAAAAATTCCACTTTGCACCAACAAATGAAGAAAGATATCTTGCATCGCTTGCAACAACTGTGTTAAACCTACGTTATGCCACTATCATCTTGAAATTTTTGACTACTTGACTTCCACCACATAAACAATTCAAGATGTTTTCCTTCATAATACACACTAACAATTGCAACCCGCACTATAACCCCAAAAGGTAGGGACTCCTACTTGCAAAGAGCTCTTATTGGGACGGGGATGAAGGAAAATGAGCTTCCTTTTTGGGATGGGGACGGTGGCAAGTGGTGGACGAGGCTAGGAGGGGTGTTGTAAAATATGCATATAGAACTTGAAATGCTAGTTATGAATGATGTTTCAATAGAACATACCAAATTAAAATACTCTAAGATAGCAAGATTGCAACATGAACTAGGAACATTGAACAGTCAACATAGTAACATATTACATATCCAATAGTAACATTCAAAAATCAAAAATCAAATAGAATCTTTAGTGGCTTGGTTGTGGAATGGCAAAGGTGGGGATACTTTAGTTCTCAAGTACCCAATGTGGGGACATCTCACAGATGGGTACTTCAATTTTTGGGATGGGCGTGAGTCCCCCATTACACAAGTAATAAGTGTAAGTAGTTTATTAGTGTTTGTAAAAGAAGTTTTTATAAATCAGTATTTATAAAACATGAGATAATTAAAGTTCGTTTGAAATTTTTAATTTGAAATATAATAAAATATATATATTAATTAATTATATGATTAAAGTACTATTTATGCATGTTTCATAATACAAAATTTATTTTACAATATAAGTTCAATTTATTAATATTAGAAATATAAAAATATGTTAACATATATAGATGTGAACATATATTTTTATACTAATGTATTAGATTTGAATAAACCTATATCTAAACTATAAGCCTCATTTGACTTAAGTACAAATGTAACTCTTTCAAGACAATTTGAATCTTAGTGGACTTTCAATTCTATAACTTGAATTTTAATATCTAATATATAATTATGACATCTTGATACAAAGAATAATACAAAGAACAAAAAAAAGAAGCCACAACTTAAATTCCTATTACTATTATGAATAAAAATAAGAAGATGGTATTGTATTTTCATTGAAAGGAATAAACATTAACAAAATTGTTAATGTTGTAGCTTTAGTTGGATTAATTCAACCATGAGATACATTGTTAGGGTTACTATTCAAATCACTCTAAAAAGTAACCATTAAACTCTCTCTCTCTCTCTCTCTCTCTCTCTCTCTCTTTCTCTCTCTCTCTCTCTCTCTCTCTCTCTCTCTCTCTCTCTCTCTCTCTCTCTCTCTCTCTCTCTCACACACACACACACACACACACACACACACACACACACGCAATAATTATTAATCATAACTAATATGTATTAATGAATAGACATGTTCCATGAAGGCACGTGTGCTGCTGGAGCAGCTATAGGAATAATATTTATGTAATGTTTATGGGGGGGTACTTCGATGTTTTAGGACATATTTTAATTTATTTTATCACTTAGTAAATGATTGATGTTTTAGGGCATATTTTAATGTTTTAGGGCATACTTTGATGTTTTGTTAAAGGATTGAACGAAACCTTTATGGGTCTAGTGGTTGCCAAAAACAGTTTTTAACTATTTGTCATTGTTATATATTCTCTCCAAAATCGATCACTCAGGGGAAGATTTTGCTTTTCTTTTTTGTGGGAAGAAGGCCGAGATACTGTGAAAATTATTTGTACTCTGTGCTGAATAGATGAAATAAATAACATTGTGGTGGTTTCCTGTTACTTAGTTTATACTTTGTTCACACTGCAAATTGATTAGAGATGCATATCATATTTATTGGTTTCTAAATAAAATAGTAGTGGCATTTTTATTTTTTTGTAGAAGTTATTGCTGCAGGAAGCTAGACTCACACAAGAATCTCTGGGAGTTAAATTGGGCAAAAATGCCTCTTGCTTGCATGAACACCATGTGAAGTGGCCTAAGTGTGGTGGAGAGCGGGTAGGAGGAATATACAGTACTTTCTTCATGGTCATTTGCAAGAATGGGCAACAATTTGAAGAAACATGTCTTTAGTAAGGCAGCATCCCTATGTGCTTGTCGTGAATGAATAGATGTAACCTATAAGGTGCTATTCGTATTTGCTATTTTTTCCTGTAGTCTTCTCCAATTTCTTCTCTCCATCTCATAGGGAAGCTATTAAAGGAATTTATTCTTGTTATCTCCTCATCATATTGGTATCAAAGCAAGACAAGGTCTTGCTGGGAAGTGTATGTCTGTAGAAAAATCATAGGCGAAAGCTGAGGCTCACACTATGCCTCCAAAAAGTATGACTCCAGATGCCATCAAAAAGATGATGGAGGAACTTCTAGAAGAGAAGTTGAAGGAGTTCAAGAAGGAGTCCAATGACAGGGATAAGGAGAATGAGATGGAAGAAGGTGCCAGTGGAGATGAAGAAGGAGAATAGCACTAGGATCCACCAACGGAATTGCCTGCAAATAAAAAGGCATTTTTTGGTGCTTTAAAGTCAATAAGAGGAGATGTTACTGATAAACTACCTACATATGGAGGCAATCTCAATAGTGAGGAAGTGATTGAATGGATTGAAGCAATCACTAATCACTTCGAGATGAATGAAGTTCCAAAGAATGATAGGGTAAGGATTGCAAAAGGAAAACTGAGAGGATCCGCTCTCTCTTGGTGGAATTATATTCAAGGAGAAAGGATACAAAATAATAAAATTCAGATTTCTTCATGGGAAGTGATGAAGGCAAAAATTAAGCCACAATTTTTGCCTGCAAATCATGAGGTGCAGTTGTTCAAAAAGCTGCAAAGCCTGAAGTAGTGAGAGATGGACATGAATGCCTATACAGAGGAGTTCCATAGGTTAACTCTTAGGGCAAAGAAACAAGAGGAGGAACTAGAAAGAGTGGCCAAGTATTTAAATGGTCTGAGAATGAGCATACAGGAGGAGATCAGCCTCTTAGCTCTAGATACATTGGGGAAGTGTTTTCAACTTGCTCTTAATGTAGAAGAGAAGTTGAAGAGGAAGGGTGATCAGCAACAAGGATGGAGAAGTGGAAGGAATGACCAAGGTAGAGGAAACTTCAACAATAGAGGACAAGGCCAAAGGTCCCAAGGTGAGTCTAACCCCAAGGAGCAAGCGGGTGACTCAAGTAGCAGAGGAGGCTATGGTGGAAGGGGATTTAATGGAGGAAGGTCAAGTGGATCAGGCAGAGGATCCAGGTTCTCGGGAATGAAGTGCTACAATTGTGGTCAGATGGGACACCCAAAATATAATTGCCAACAAAGGGCATCTACTTCTGAAAATGGTGAAAGGAGAGTCACTTATGTACAGGAAGATAATGTGAGTATGAACTCACTGGAAGTTCAGTTGATGACAGAGGCTCAGGGAGAAAATCTCATGTTAAGGAGGGCACTTCTTAAGGAACCAATGAAAGAAGATACCACTCAAAGGAGAATGCAAGGTGAAAGGCAAGTTGTGCAAGGTGATAATTGATTCAGGTTCCATGGATAATATCAGCTCACTTGAGGCTATAAAAAAATTAAAGTTAGAGAGACTTCCACATTCTTGTCCATACAAGGTCAGTTGGTTGAATAAAGGGCAATAGGAAGTTGTGAATGAGCAAGCTTGGGTAGAGTTCAGTATAGGGGGATATAAGGATAAAATATTGTGTGATATCTTGCCCATGGATGCTTGCCACCTCTTACTAGGAAGACCTTGGCAATTTGACAGGAAGGCACGCCGTGATGGTGAGAAGAATTCTTATAGCTTCCAAAAGGATGGAGTAACATACAAATTGAATTCTGAAGGAGAAGAGAAAGGGGTTGGTCAAATTGGACCAAGTGTGTTGATGGTGGGTGAGAAAGAGTTCATTAATACTCTTGAAGAAGATGGAATAGGCTTTGCATTGGTGTTGAAGCCTAAGGAAGATAGGAAGAAGGAACATAGAACAACCTTCCCGAAAGAAGTTGAAGAGTTGTTGAACCGGTACAAGGATATCATTGTTGAGGTAATGCCCAAGTCTCTGCCACTGATAAGAGACATAAGTCACCAAATTGATCTTATTCCTAGAGTAGTGCTACCCAACAAGGCAACATATAAGATGACACCGCAACAGAATGAAGAGATTGCTAGGCAAATACAAGAGTTGCTTGATAAGGGGTTAATAAGGAAAATTCTTAGCCCATGTGTCATACCCTCAATTCTTGCTCCAAAGAAGGATGGTAAGTGGCGGTTGTGTACCAATTCTAGGGCCATTAATAGGATAACTATAAGATATAGATTTCCTATTCCTAGAACAGAAGATTTGTTGGATTATTTGGGGGGAGCTTCATATTTTTCTAAAATAGATCTCAAAAGCGGGTATCACCAAATAAGGATATGAGAGGGGGATGAATGGAAGATGGCCTTTAAAACTAATGAAGGGTTGTATGAATGGCTAGTTATGCCATTTGGTTTATCTAATGCTCCTGGTACATTTATGCGACTAATGAATGAAGTTTTGCAGGACTTCGTTGGGAAGTTTGTTGTTGTCTACCTTGATGACATTTTGGTGTATAGCAAGAACAAGGAAGAGAATTTGCAACATTTGAAGATGGTTTTTCAAAGGCTATAGGAACAAAAGTTGAAGATAAACTTGGAGAAGTGTGACTTTTTGAAACAAGAGTTGGTGTATCATGGATTTGTGATATCCAACGGAGATCTGAAAATGGATCCATCTAAAGTGGAGGCCATCATTAATTGGCCAACACCAAGGGTTGTTGGAGAGGTTTGAAGTTTCCATGGTATGGCCACATTCTATAGGAACTTCATAAGGAACTTCAACAACATTTGTGCACCAATTTTAGACACCATCAAAGGAGGAGGTAAAACAAAGTTTGAACGAAATAATGCAGTGAATAAGATTTTTGAGGAACTCAAACAAAAGGTAGCCAAGTATCCTATTCTTGTTTTACCAAATTTTAATAAAGTTTTTACAATAAAATGTGATGCTAGTGGCTTTGCAATAGGGGTTGTTCTTAGTCAAGAAGGCAAACCCGTTGCATTTTTTAGTTAGAAGCTGAATGAGGCAAAGAAGAAATATTCTTCTTATGATTTGGAATTGTATGTCATGGTCCAGGCATTAAAAAAATGGAGGCACTATTTGCTACCTAAGGAGTTTATTGCGTATACTAACAACCATGCTCTTAGTTTCTTGAATGGACAGGAAAAACTCAACCATACGCATATGAAATGGGTTGAAAGTTTGCATGCTTATACCTTCACAATCAAGCATAAGAAGGGACAAGCCAATAAGGTCACTAATGCACTCAGTAGGAGAGTGCTAACAGTGCAAGAAGTACAACTCCAAAGCATAGGTGTAGATGCATTAAAGGGAATGTATGTGGGAGATAGAGATTTTAGCGAAGCATATGAGGTTTGCACTAAGTTGGAAGATAGTTTTCATTCTAAATTTTTTGAATTCATTGTGCAAGATGGATTTTTATTTAAAGGTAGACAACTATGTATTCCCAAATGTTTTATGCAGGACAATGTCATTAAAGAAAAACATTGTGGAGGTTTTAGTGGTCATTTTGGACTCAACACGACATTGGAATTGGTACAAAGATTTTATTATTGGCCTAAGATGCAAAAAAACATCAAGAAGTTTGTGGAAGGTTGTCTTATATGTCAAAGGGTAAAGAGAGCATCAACAAATGTTGGACTTTATCAGCCTTTACCCATACCAAACAGACCTTGGGAGTGTTTGAGTGTGGATTTTGTGATGGGATTACCAAGGACAAAGATAGGTTATGACAGCAACCATAGATTTAGTAAAATGGCTCACTTTATTCCATGTAAAACCACTAATGATGCTAGTTATATTGTAGGACTATTCTTTAAAGAAATAGTTCATATTCATGGTTTTCCATTGAGCATTATATCTGACAGGGAGAGCAAGTTTGTGGGTCACTTTAGGAGGACACTAGGGAAGAAGTTGGGCACAACTTTATCTTTTAGTTCAGCCTATCATCCTCAAACAGATGGGGAAACTGAGGTGGTTAATAGATCCTTGGGAAACCTTTTGAGATGTTTGACACATGAACACGAGGTAGTTGGGATGCCATCATACCTCAACCAGAGTTTACATACAATGACTCAGTGAATCATAGCATAGGTATCCCGCCTCACAATAGGTGTATCATAGTCATGCACTAGGCCTTACTTAGGAATAATATATTCAAACTAAGGACTATTTCTCCCACTATGAGGTGCATTTAATCTTATCAACCTAGGGACGTATACTTGAAATGGTCGGCACAGTGTGTGCACTAGGTCTCTTAATGAGTCACTAAGCTTATGATGTCGGAAACTAACACACTTAACTCTATGAATATTGGAAATAAAATGAAAAGATAACAAATATTCCAACTTGGCTCATCCACTAAAACTATTCTCACATATGTTGCAGGAACATTCACAAAGTGTGATGCTACAGGAAGGAACTCACAACTTCTAACTAAGATACTATGAATGCTTGGAAATTAATCTATTATATCCTAATCTAATCCACCTTCCAAGTGGGCCCCCTTGGTTGGCTTCTCTAAACTACTAACACAAGATAAAAGTCGAAAACTATTTCATTCAATTTAGAAATTCATTACATAACACAGAACTGTAAAAACACAACTGTAAAAGTTAACAGTCTATTCTCAGAAACTATTTCTTCTAACTGGTTCTAAAACTTAACAAACTTGGGTCGATTCCTATATATATAGGAATCACCATTTATTCCATAATAGAAAAGTAAATGACCTAGCTTAAAATCTACAAGAGAGAAAATAGGAAGATAACAACTAAAGGCAAGAAGAAAGAATAACAACTTAAGGCGGGAATAATAAAGTCTGAACATCCACTCGCGATAGAGTAAATGCAGAGAAGGTAATAAGTCTTCATAGTTCCTCCTTACTCGCTGTTGTGTCTTCTGGAACCGTTACAGCTTCCTCCACCATGGTTGCTCCTTGGCGTTCTCTTCCCCTTAAATGCTATTGACACTTAGCTTTTGAATTCCTCCAATCATCTTTCAGTCTTCATTAATATGTTAGTTACAAAACATGTTTGCGAATAAACATTTATCAAATTAAATTCAAATATAAGAACGCACATTTTGATAACTATATGAAATATTGCATACTATATTTAATATTAGCAAAAGATGGCATAGTTTCTACCCCATAGGTTTATCATAGATTCGGTAAACATAGGTCCACAAATGTTTTAACAAAGATAAACAGAGTACCAACAAAGTATCTTAAACATCATAAAATAAAGGCAAATTTTGGTCTCATCAACAAGCATGAGTCCTTTTAAAGTTGTTTATGGGAGACATCCAAGGGGAGTTTTTGAACTCAGGAATGTGGACAGTTTGGAGAAAAGGAGTGGACATGCAGAAGAGTTTGCTTAGGCAATGGTGGAAGTGCACAAGCATGTGAGGAAAACTCTACAACAGAATAACCTAAAGGTAAAGGCTAAGGTAGACTTGAGGAGAAGGAATGTGTAGTTCTAGGTTGGGAATCTGGTTATTGTACACCTGAACAAAGATCAGTTACCTTGGGGTAGCCATACGAAGTTGATAATGAAGAAGATTGGACCATGTGAAATTCTAGAAAAGTATGGAGAAAATTCTTACAAAGTGGCATTGCCTCCAGATGTAGCTATTTCACCTATACTTAATGTCTCAGATCTCACATTGTATAAAGGTTCAAACGAAGAAGTTGGCATAGAAGCAATAACACATGAATCAAATGACTGGATTCAAGAATTGCCTTCTTAAGAGAAGCCACAGATGGAGTGCATCATCAATAGCAGAGAGGCCATGAGGAAAAGACAAAGTGCACATAAAGCACTTGGTCAAGTGGAAAGGCCTTCCAGATTCTGAAACCACTTGGTTACTGGAAACAAAAATTTTAAAGCAAGGTGGGGATCTACAACAGTTGGTTTCCAAGAGGACTTAAGACAAAATTTACCCCCGAGAGTATGCTACAGGAGCAGCTATAGGAATAATATTTATGCATTGTTTATGGGGGGTACTTTGATGTTTTAGGGCATATTTTAATATTTTAGGGCATATATATATATATATATATATATATATATATATATATATATATATATTATCACTTAGTAATTGATGTTTTAGGGCATATTTCAATGTTTTAGGGCATACTTTGATGTCTTGTTAAAGGATTGAACAAAACCTTTACAGGTATAGTGGTTGCCAAAAAGAGTTTTTAACTATTTGTCATTGTTATATATTCTCTCCAAAATTGATCATTGGGGAGAGGATTTTGATTTTCTATTCTATGGGAAGAAGGCTGAGATATTGTGAAAATTATTTGTACTCTGCCCTGAATAGATGGAATAAATAACATCGTGGTGGTTTCCTGTTACTTAGTTTATACTTTTTTCACACTACAAATTGATTAGAGATGCATATCATATTTATTGGTTTCTAAATAAAATAGTAGTGGCATTTTTTTTTTTGTAGAAGTTATTGTTACAGGAAGCCAGACTCACACAAGAATCTCTGGGAGTTAAAATTGGATAGAAATATCTCTTGCTCACATGAATAGGTCATGTGAAGTGGCCTAAATGTGGTGGAGAGCGGGTAGGATGAATGTACAGTACTTTCTTCATGGTCATTTGCAGGAACGGGTGACAATTTGAAGAAACATGTGTTTGGTAAGGCATCATCCCTATGTGCTTGCCCTAAATGAATAGATGTAACTTGTAAGGTGTTGTTCGTATTTGCTATTTTTTCCTATAGTCTTCTCCAATTTCTTCTCTCCATCTCATAGGGAAGCTATTATAGAATTTATTCTTGTTATCTCCTCGTCAACGTGACTCTCTTTGTCTCACCACAATAGAAATTCAAATAGATCGTTGCCTTTGAAAAATGCATACGTTATAGGCATTTCTATTACATTTGCAACAATCCTAAAATTAGCATGGTATCAAAGTCATGTTGCAAATGTAAGATAGAATTGAATATAAAGGAAGAGATCATAGAAGGAGTGAAAATGATGCATAACATCTTGTGAGTTTGTTGATTATTAAAACCATGTACATGTTTAGGAGAGGAGGAAAACATAAAATATGAAGATTTAATTCAAAATTGAGAGGGGCATATATAAAGTGATCAAAAGGCAGGAGCACTAGATATGAGATTGGTCGATAACCAAAACACGAGGAAAATGTATTACATACTCATATTCAAATAGAACCATCAGCACCAGCCTTACAGGTATCAAATAAGGAGATCAAAACTTCATAATATTCCAACTCAGTTATTACAAATAGAGAAGACAACAACAGGGATATGTTGAATAATACTCATGATTAACAACATTTGTATTTTGGCATATGTGGTCGATAATCCAATGGAATTCTTCTGCAATAGGACGATAGTAGGAGTCATTCCATAAAATATAATTTAGGTAATTGTAGGAAAAGAGACAGTGTCTATTTAGAGCATTCAGACATTATATCTACAATACATAAGGGATTTATCTTCTCTTTGGCTATGCACTTAGGGCTTGTTTGGTTGTAGGCATAAGAATGGAGAACAAGGATGTAATATTGGGAATAGAAATGGCTATTCCAATAACATTTATTTTTTGGAATGGTTATAAGCTCATTTTAGAGGTAAAATGGGAATATGTATTCCTATTCCCTATTCCATTTGACGAAGCAAACGGAGAATAGAAAGCGTATTCCAAAATTCCTATTCCAACAACCAAATGGACCCTTAGGATGAGGAGTGAAAGAAGACAGAGATGGTTCTATAGAAATGCCTTTAGTGTCAAACAATGAGTATAGGTATTGAACGAAGGATTGAAACTCTATGCAACTAACACCTCCCATCACGAACCATGCAAAAATTATTGAATCAAAGACTATCAATTTCATATCATCATTAATGGAGTACAAAATTTGCCATCATAATTATTATGATTTATTAAGAACATAGATCTCTTAATATAAAGTCCCACTAATTGACATTCGAATTGGTAAAGGCTATTAGCCAAAGGGCATAAGTAGACTATAGGAAATTATATGGAAATATTTGGTTTAAATGAAATATAGTGAACATTTGAGATGAGAAAAACGTATTATATTTTATTATGGGTGGATTGGTTATTCTTAATTAGAGACATTGCAATTCGAAGAGGGGTCTTTAAAGAAAAATGAATATACATAAAGGGAAGTGTGAGAAGAAGATTGTTAGTTGACTTTGAATTGGGAGAAGTTTTCACAATTTTTGTCATCAGTTGTAAGGCAATTTTGGATAAATAAGTATGCTTTCATGACAAATGAAACAAATAGAGGATATGTTTTAGTTCACTTTTGAGAATCTTGATCATATTTATTCAAAGGGAGTAGACTACACTAAGATGGATCCTTTAGTGATTCAAAGTAATATGATTCATGAGACGAGGTTCCATATGTGTAAACTAACAAGTCTTTATGCAAGTTATTTAGAGTACATTATTATAGAAGATTTAATAACAAATATTTTCTTCGAGCCCTCGGCAAAAGTGAACTTTGTACATTATTTCAAAGATAGGCTCGAAGTGATTTATAGGAGCCTTTAGTGAGAGGGAGTATCTACATGTTTGATTATTGTGCTAATGAGACTATGTTATTAATCACGAGTGTTATTTCATGGCTATTTTGGGGCCTATGTACATCACAAGGAAATGACGATTTCCAAATCATTATCACTTTTATTTGTTAAATTTATTGAAGGGTGACAATCTTACAATAATGTAATCTTCTATTGTGATGGATATCTTAAGATGTCTAATCAAATCATGATATATTATACCTTGAATGGTGGATCAAATTCCTTAAATAGGCCATGAATATAATGGTAAGTATTATTGAGGATACATGTGCACATACCTTGTGGATATTTTTGAGTATTTGGTGAATATCATGCAACTTGATATTTAGGAGGCCATTTACTCAAAGTACTTGGTAAATATCACATGACTTGATATTATGAGGCCATTACTCCTGATATCATGAGATGATGTCACTATGGTGAATATCTCATGATATCCTTAAGTACATCATTTCCAATAATATCATATTGAGACAATATCTCTTTGTATTGCTTGAGGGCAAGGTGTGTTATTTCTATAACAATCCTCCCTAGCTAAAGAGGGAGTGTTAATGCTATAGCTTTAGTCAGATTGATTTAACCATGAGATGCATTGTTATGATTACTAGTTAAATCACTTTGATTAGTAATCATCAACCATTTTACACACACACATATATTTAACAATTGTCTAATAATTACTAATCATATATACTATGCATTAATAAAGGAACATGTCTCTCCTTGTCTCATCCATAATACAAATTCAAATAGATGGTTGCCATTGGATAATATATACATTATAAGTGATGTCATTACATTTGTAGTGATCCTAAACTTCACAAAGTTAAAAGTCTTTTGTTTGAATTTAGTTAGAATTTGTTGGTTTTTTATTTTATTCTTTTATATATATTTAATAAAAGTGAATTGTGGAAGGTTCTAAGTATTTTTGTAAGAAGGAAAAGTAAAAATGAGAACATCAATACAAACATATTTAAGGAACTCGATTTAAAGAAGTTCAATAGTTGAAAACAAATAAAAGTTTAAAAAATAAGTAGTTTTACGTAGGGTCAATTCAATAGGAAACATTTTCTTTAATCTTGTAACAACTCACTCTCACAAGAAAATCCATACAATCTTCTCCATACAAATCCATACAATATCCCAACACATCATTATTTAGACCTACAACCTCATCCCCTTTTTATAGCTATTGGGATTGTTAAGTTTCAGGATTTGCACCCTACTGAACTGGCAATATTCAGTAATCCTTACTTAACATGGGAATCATTTCATTACATGAGATTGGATAATGAAATGAAACCTCCGGATTCTAGGCCGGATCCTATTATATCTTTCAGTGAAACACTCTAAAACTAAATGAAAACTTAGAGGGAAAAGGTAAGAAAGTGCAGAAAATAAACCTCAAACCTAAAACTTAAACTAAGAAAAGAGGTGATACACCAAAAGTTACTATGAAGACGTAACACACATGTAACAAAGAGGATTATAATTCTATGAAATACATATGAAGCACATTTTCCTATAAAGGCTTGCACAAGTGATTTATGATAAGGTTTCAAAAAATTGAAACTACAAAAGAGGATAAATTATTATCTCACTTTGACTAATTTCAACTATAACACATATCATAACCTACAAGCAGACTTACTTTTCCACAAAAAGGTGCTGGAATGAGATAGAAAACAAGGAATAATGTAAACATTCACAGGTTAACTTATCAAATCATTCAAAACACACACAAAATTTGTAAAAAGGAAAAAGAACTTGACAGTTTACTTCACAAGACATAATCACACTGCTGTCACTAGCATTATTTCTTCAAAATGTTGAATTACAGACTCTGTAACAAAGCTCAGGACTCCAAAGATGTCTCAAAACTCAATCATAAAATCATAACCCTTAAAACTGAGTTAGAAAACTCATTAAGTACAATTTTCTACCCCCTTGGGTCGAATGCAGAAGGATAGCCTAAAAACAAGGACTCAATAACTCACAAAATTAAGTCCTACCCCTGAGAAAACTCCACTACCTCATAATGAATCCAATAACTCACTCAGAACTGCCCTAAAAACGCTCCAACAATCAATAATTACCCTTCAACTATCAAAAAGACACCTCACCTTCAAGGCCTGGTCACATTTTGACTTTTCAACTCCTTATTTCCTCAAATCCAAAAATGGACTTCAACATTTGAATTTAAATTTGCACAAATTAATAATAATTAATTGATTTATAATGACATCAACTAATTATTATTATTTACAATGTTTGCAAATTCAAAAAAAAAAATGCATTAACATTAAGTAAAATATCACTTTAGCTTCAAGTGATATATTCTTATATTACTTAATATTAAGTAAAGTAACAAATAACATTACATGAGTTTATGAATACTATTATGGGTTAATAAAACCCGATACACTCCACTTCCATCGGATTCCAAATGTTATGAATTATGATTTGGGGCTGCGGCTAGGGTTTCAAAACTGTTATATCATAAAGACATATCCATTCTTTGCATTTGCACTTTGGAATAGGAAAAGAGCTACAACTAAGGTTCTATACATGCCGCCTTGGTGATTTGTTGTTGGAGTTTGCTGGCATTTGTTGCTGCTTAGTCTTCTCGTAATGCTTCACTGTCATTTGAAGATAATGACCTAGAGTATTTGTGCATTCACAGAGAGGTATAGCAAAACGTTTCTCTCTTCCTTGTACTTGCTGGTATCAGAGACAAGGCTCGGATTTCTTCATTCTTTCAGCAAAAATCCACAAGCATATGAGGTTTTTTTTTTTTAAATTTCTTGAACATGTTTAATTCAGCCATCATAGCTGCTTGAAGATATGTTTTTGGACTCCATGCCATGATTTTTCGAGTTGCTTTATAATCCAGTGTGCAGCTTTCATGCAGATTTATAGCTATCACATTTTTTGGGTTTTGTCAACATATAGATTTCCCTTGTTGTCTAACATTTTTTTGCAGTAATGGCGATGTATCTTTTGACTCCTGTATCACATCTTTTCTCTTGGTGATATGATGTTTTCTTCTTACTCAACAGCGGTTGACATACCTAAGTCATTTTTCCTTATAGCTATAGAAGCATATTCTGCTGAATCAATAACATAAGTGGACCATCCATTATCAAACCCATATCTAGAATCTGCGAGGCTTTCTCCCTTTCTCCATCACGGTGATAGAAAGATGCCACATGGATGCAAGAAAAGGAATAGGCCTTGCCAAACTAGCTCAACTGAATACCATGGTGCTGAATGCAACTGTTCCCAGGTCATTATATGGGCTGCCTCTTTTATAATTGTAACCTCATGGAATAGCAAGTCATCGTGATGATCCACATCCTCTTGCTGTTGCAAACTTGTTTTTGATGTGGTCATGACCATATCCTCTTCTTCTTACTCAACAAAATTAGGGAGCTCATCAAACAAAGACATAGACTCTTCCTCTGTACTAGCCTTCTCTAATATATCTTGAACTGGCTGCCCCAACTAATCATATTCACTTATTTGTTGCTCATTTGCAACCAACCTTCTTTGATAATCCTCGTTTTGTTGTAAATCACAACAAGACTGCGAATGCTCTATAATAAGTCGTGCTAGAAGAATATCAGCAAATCTTGGGGTTGAAAGCTTGGAAGGTTCTTCATTTACAAGCTTCTTTGTCTTTGCAGCAATTTGGTGATCAAGATCTTCTTCAAATTTTCTCCTTTGCTGCTCATACTCTTCTACTAGCCTCCTATTCAATTGAATTTAAAACAGCAACGTGAATTTCAACTTCCTGACCTTGGACTGGTGCACAAGGGGTGTCTTTGGTAAGATTTGGCATCTGATAATCAGGTTGCCGAGTCCATTGATGTTGCCATTGAAGCTTGGCCTCTATTGCAAATTGATTTGGGGTATGAGAAACTTCATGAGCCTCTTGATCTTGATGTCTCGCAATTAATTGCCTCATTTGCTCTTCTTTTTCTGCATCTTGTTGTGCAAATAACTCTCGCTCATACCTTTCAGCATCTATCTCCTGTTGTCAGAGATAAGCTTGGTGAGCCAACTCCTCCTGTTGAAGATCAACCTCTTGTTGTATTTTGAAACCAACCAACTGCTTGGCTAAATCTAGCACTAGACTTCCTAGGTGTTGTCGATCATTTCGATAATTTTGAAATACTTGTTAGATTTGGAATTTCTCAGGTTGAGTAGGAAATTGGGCAAGGGTGGATGCGTGACAAGTATAATGACCTTGCTGCTCTAGAATTTCTTCTTGTTTCGACAGATTAAGGATTTTTTTTTCCCCTTACTGTTACATCTATTCCAGCATTAAGATGCCTTAACTGCTTTACTGTAGTTGTATTATATTATCAATCTACTTTCACCATTGCATGAACTAACTGATTCATTTGCATTCTTTTATTTTGTTTGCTGGATTCCATGTAGCATATTATCATGTGAGGTTCGAGCACGGGCTCGTGACACTCATAATGACTTTTATTTCTTTCTTCTAGCTTATTTTCTATTTGAAATGCATCAACAAATAGAATATGTCATTGTAGAGATAGTTAGTCATTGCTTAGATCCTTCGGGATCTAACATCAGTTGCTTCCATGTTTTTTGCAGATGTTGGATATCATGGAGCTCAGAGCTGGATGAGTGTGCCAAACAGAGGGTTTATAACCAGTCAAAGCAACAGGCAATGACCGGTTATCTCTACTTCTCTTTTCTTTCATTCATATGTATCTGTTTGTATATTTCCTTATGAAAGAAATTTAATACAGTGAGCTATACTCACGGCTTGTGTAAGACTTTTTCCTGTTCAGTATATCATTTCATTTCATTGTTTGAAAACATCAATGTATAAAAGACATTTCTATTGCTTGAATGAAATGAAAAACACTTTTGTATTTTCACTGCATGTATACTTAAAATTTTACACATGTGCAAAATTTTAGTAACAAGGATCTTATTATTATTATTTTTGTTAGAGTAATTAGATATTTTCTAATTAACTATATTTTACTTAAGCTAAACTTTAGACATATAATGACTAATTCTTTTATTAATTGTTAACATGCAACATAGGTTGGATTTATATTAGGGTTTTGATCTCCTTTTATAAGGATTGATCTCTCTCTCTAACAAACTTATTTATTCACTTTTTATCAATAGCAATCTCTTTTTTGCTCACCAAGAATGTCTCATATGTGGCTCTGGGAATTCCATCATTTATAGTTTTTTCTTCTTTCTTTCTATGATAGGTGTTTTCATGTAGGTGATTCTTGGGAGCTACGGGGTTGAGATTTCATCAACTTCAACATGGTATCAAAGCTTTAGATCTTCATGCCCCTATTCATTTCATATAGGTTTGGCTTGGTTTTCAAATTTGTGTTTTGTCCTTCAGAGGATTTTAGTTTTTAGAAGTGCTTTTGAACTGGATCTAGGGGGTCACTAATTTTCGGAGCACTTTGAGCCCAAACAGACATCACCATTGAGCTCAGAGCACTTGAAAACATTTTTTTCCATATAAAATACGTCTAGTTTGGACATTGTTGAAATCTGGGGCAAAACAATTGTGTACCTAGGCCATATGGCCTAGGCATGCAAAACGAGGCAATTATTTTTTTTTTTTTTTGGCCATGAAAAAATCCTTTTTCTTTTAAAAAATTGAGAGGTGCATTGAATTTTTTTTTTGTGCTTTATTAAAATCACATATTTTCAGCATGCACTTTTTTTAATAAAGTCTCTACCGAAGTCAAAGCACTTTAAACGTGTTACCAAAAAATGAAGGATGCCTATTAGTGGGCCAAGAATCTTTGCAGGTCCACCTGCTCCGTGCCTTGCACTCACCAAAATCTTAGCAACACTCCACGATTTTCAGCAACGCTCACCATTTTCCAACACATGGAACCTGCCTGAGCGGACTGCTTATATTTTCTAAGCACCTATTCACTCTGTGACCTTGGGATCTCCATCCTTTGTACTTTGACTTTTGCCTATGGGGCATGCAAACGCATAGGCACTTCCTGAGGCTTGTGTATTTTTTTGGCTACAAACTTCACCTTATTTGTTTGGGCATAATTTTGACTAGTCTGTAAGCCTTTTTATTAGAAGATTGTGCATTCCCTTTATTGACAGATTCTAAGATTTATTATAGGCATCATTTTTTTATTGGGAGTAATTATATAGGAGCAGGTTGCTTTTTCTTGGAGACAATGTTTTTTCAAGTTCATCGTACTCATCATGCATTAGGCGCCTTGTTTGGGAAGTTGAGCAAAGATTTTTTTTGGAGCTTATGATTTGTGGTATTGGAGCCAAATCCTTAGGCCCTGCATCCTCCTTTCTCCCTCTACATGTAATGCATCTTAGGCCCACTATTTGGAAGTGTGAACTTTGGATTAGAGTGGGCTTTATTTTTGCATTAGTGGAGGTCGTTGTACATGGGAACCCCTAGTCACCGTCAGCATTCCTCTCCATTCATATCGAGGCACCTTAGATTTTGGAGACCTTTTCTTGGTGGAGCCATTAACTATAATGATGGGGCTAGCCTTTGTCTAGGACTCCATGTGTTTAGGCATCCATGTTGATGGAGCACTAATTTTGGAGGCAAAATTGGTGATTTATCCACCTACCCCATTGTTTATTGGGTTCTTGTGCTCAACTTTTGTGCATGGGATTATGCTCCTAGTTGACATTTTGCAGGCATGCCTTTATTTTTGGAGCATGTTGTAGAGATAATGCTTTTATTTGTTTTCAAGGCACATTTTTGGAGATCACTCCTGACTTGGGTTGTAGAAACACCCACATCACCGCATGAACTGGTCTATGTGCGAAGACTTTATTTTTGGGAGGTCGCACATGATTGTTCCCTTAGATCCAATGCTTTTTTGCCTTGCATATTTTTTAAATTTCAAACACATGCCAAAAAAAAAAAAAATTGGCCATAGGATTTTTATTCCAACTCTAACTTTCTTTCCCTGCAACTTTTGTCTTTTTCTAGCAGAAGACTACTTTTCTGTCGAACTAGATTGTTCTTCTAGCGACTAGGTCATTTTTAGGCATTTTTTTTGCCTCGACAACCATTTGACCATCAAATTTGGGTTCCTCGTGTACCAATGTCAATGGTTGCATCATCACTCTTGTCACCCCTTTTGACTCTATTCGGACCTACTGTCACGTTTTTGCTCATATCTTGGGCATATCGACTTTGTTTTCTGCGAACAAGATATCGACTGAAAGTTGGTTCTGAGCTTGTCATAGTAATATAGTAATTTTTAGTTTTGACATTTTTTATGGTTTTTTTGTTGTCAAAGTTAGGAGTTCCTTTTTGCACTCTTGAAGACATATCTTGAGCATCCGATCTCCAGTTTGGGAATTCTTTATATAGTTGGAATGGTCTTTCAGAGCTCTTTCTAGTGGTGTTAGTTAAGTTTCTAGATTTTTCTCCAAGCACATTCTATTTAGTTTTTTGTATTTTTGCATTTTATTAAATATCTTGGTTGTTTCAGGTCTGGGGATTGATTTCATTACTTCAAATGATTCGTCATGAGTTGTACTATCTTTTGTTTCAATTTGTGTCTCTTATGGTCTTTGCAGACATCATTTGTATGCATTCTTTGCAAACACATTGAGATAAATTGTCATATTGCATCTATATTTTTGTTTTAGTTGTTTTGCCTTCTAATTCGAGTAGTGTCATCTGAGGACACTCATGCAAATTATTGTATTCTTGGGATTCACCATGTCTTGTTATTTATTCTACATGCACTACTCTAATTAATGTTCCATGGGGGTTGATGTTTTTCCTTTGTTTGGCATCTTTCTTTGTGCAGTGAATTTCCCTTATGTGACATTAGCCTCATGATGTGTCTGATATTGATTAGTTTGGTACATAGATGTGTATTCTTTTGTGCATATTGATCATGGTTCCTTGATATGCAATTCTTTTGGCCCACTTTTCTAGTTGCTTGTCACCTCACCCTTATCTGCATTAGGGGGTTCTTTTGTTGTTCTTATGCTTGATTGGTTTGATGGAGTGAGCTATATATCCAGTATTTGTTCCTATGTATTAGGCAGATGCATTGGCTAGGTACCTATGCATTTCGGTGAGATGGGTCATTAAAAATATAGTCACTCTCTTCTTTTCGCTCCTACTTTGGCTACAGTCTTCCATGTTCAATTGATCAACTCTTTAAGCTTTGGTGTTTTATATCATCTGTATCTTCGAGCTCAATTATTTTCCTTTATGTGTCTCCCGATTTAAGTAGTGTCTTTTGAGAGTACTCATGCAGATTATAGTGTTCTCTACCTGATCAGGTTATATTTTAGTAGAGGTTCTTCAGATCAATAGTTACTTTTGACAAAGCTTTGTAGCTTCTATATGCTTCAGTGGTGCCATTCTTTTGTTCCTATCTTTTGTTCCCTACTTTAGAGGCTTCTTCAGTCCTTCACTAGTTCTTTCAACATTTTTTCCTTTTTTTTTTTGGAGTAGGGTTTTTCCCATATGGTTTTCTTTATTTCTTCTCTTTATAGAGATTTGGTTGTGCTTGGGTATCTCATTAGACTTTATTTTCGAGACACAAATCTACTTTCAGTAGTAGTTTCTAGGTTTTTTAACTACTCCTTGAGTTTATCTTAAGGGGGGGTGTTAGAGTAATTAGATATTTTCTAATTAACTCTATTTTACTTAAGCTAAAATATTGGCATATAATAATCAATTCTTTTATTAATTATTATCATGTTGCCTAGGTTAGATTTTATTAGGGTTTCAATCTCCTTTTATAAGGATTAATCTCTCTTTGAAATTTATTGATTCATTCACTTTTGATTAATAGCAATCTCTTTTTTGTTCATCGAGAATGTCTCATCTATGGATCTAGTCCAATTCTAGCCTCCATAGTTTTTTCTTTTCTCTTTATGTGATAGGTGTAGGTGATTTTGGGGTTGAGATTTCATCAACTTCAACAGTTTTAATAGAGTAGGGAACTTCAACCAAAATCTTCTCTTGAGAAACTTTCATAAAGAATTGACATTGGTAGTCAAAATTTTAATTATGATCCTACATAAATGAATCACATTGTCTAAAGGTGATAATAGAGTATTATATATTTTTAAACTTGCATTATCTTATCTTTAACTTCTAGTTTTTTTCACTCCATTACAAATAGTGTTTACATGGAATATACTTAGATGACTCCTTGGTAACCTTTTCTATGAAATATAGCTCTTAGTTCCCTATAATCTTTCATTTAAGTTTTTTCAACCATTCAAGGATGTTCTATTATAGGTTATATATTTTCTCCAAACCTTTAAATTGGAATTAAACTTTAATAAATATCATAATTAATGGCCCCTTTATCAAAAACAAAAATCTTTGTTCAATATTATCCTTGGCTTTCTAGTCAATCACATCAAAAGAGGCAATGCATCTAACCCTAAAGGGTCCCTCAACCATGTTAGCTTTGCCTTTATTCTTAGAAATGAGCACCACGACATCTCTCAAGGGGGTTATCAATAAATTAACCATTTTGACAAAATAAGAGAGACAAGTGGCCCACTAAAGCTATCCTTATTAGTAGGTGTAGAATTAAAGTTTGGATTAAAAAAATTTGATAATAATGACTATAGGAGAAAGCACTTTTCTTTTTTAAGGACTCGAGGAACATTTGTTAGATGGATATTTTTCACCAAATTGATTTTTTGAGTGAAATCTTAGATTTTTCAAATTAGTAAAACTAGAAGATGAGGTGTCAGTGAAAGAGGCTCACTAATTTCCAATACAACATTGACAATAGGCTACCTAATAGACACGGGTAAGTAGAAAGGATAACTAATTGGCCACATGTATTTGGGATGATTTAGAAAAGGAAGATGATAGAAGACATGAAATTGTAGCATCCTTCAAAAGTGATAAATATAGTCAGTTACAAACTTACTTCATCCAAAGCATTGGCAACATATCACATGCAGTAGCCTACTTTATATTGAGCCAACTTTAAGGAAAGAATCAATGTACTGTTTCATCTTGGATTTACTTATTTATGAGATTCCAATGTCTTCATCGATGATCCAATGGTATAATTGATGTCTTCCTTAATGACATCAACATGTAAGCTTCTCACTATCATCTTCCTATCATTCAAAGACTTCAAAAATAAGGTATGCCAAGGAGCCACAAGTGAAACCAAGTTGAATATTCATATCCAATCTCTTAATCTATTTTGATAATTCATTTTGTACGAACAAAATTTAAAATAACATAAACAAAACAAAAATGTGTCCAATAAAGCAAATATCTTAAAGCAACCTAACAAGACCTCAAAGAGGCCTCATTCCAAATAATTCAATCTTCTCAAATTGGCATACATAAAAACCCTTGAAGCACTTAGAGGATGTTGAAAATGGTAGCTTGAATGGACTAATTGAGGAATAAAGGTAGAGAATATTTTTTCTTTCCAATCTTACCAACCTCCCAACTCTTCATAATTAGTTATACAAAGCCAAGAGGGTTATTTAATTTTGTTTTTAGTTGAGTAATGAAGATATATTGAATTGAAATGATATTTGTCAATCCAAGCATTATGCCAAAAGTTGGTAATAATTTTATTTTCATATAAGGGAAAGTACACTAATTGAGGAAATTTTGATAGCCACACTATAATTTGTAAATTTAAAACCCATCAAAAAAATCATCTATGGGCTAATATTCACTTTTTTTGGGGGGAAAAGGTTAGCAATTCAATTATGCAAGTTTATTAGTACCAATAGTACATTGTTGTTGGTACATTTCTACAAAAGTTGCATGATTGTTGAGACATTCATGTAAATGTATTGGATCCATTGTGGAAACTTTTGGGTTGTCTAAGCGAACAAGTAATGATTCAAAAGAGACCAACTATCAAGTGACGTTTTGCAATGACCACTTTTTGACCATTCAGTGCTTCGAAGCCAAGACATATATTTTGTTTAAAAAGTCAAGATCACCCAAAAAATCATTATTGTTGCAAAGGTGAAGGTGACAAAGATTAGATACATATAACTAAAGTCACATGACTATAAATATAGTAAGTGTAGGAGTAGGCCATAATACAATTTTAACTACATGGAGTTATTCATATATTTTATTGAGGGTCACACCCCTCTATGGATTTAAAGAACTTGCTTACCACATTCATTCACCACCAAACCAATCAATATTCCAAAAAAAATCAATAACTGGATTTAAAGAACTTTGCTTACCACATTTATTCACCACTAAACAAATCGGTATTCCAAAAATAGCCAATAATTTTTCCTTGTGAGAATAGTTTTGCAAATTTTGTCATGTGATTGATATAATGATATATCACGATCACTAATAGGCAAAGTTTAGTAGTGCTAAGAAATTTACAAGAGTAAAATAATGTCTATAGATTGGAATAGAACTATTGATGGTTTAAGTTAACTAATAAGTTTGGAAGTGGAGTCCAATTATGTACTTTTTCCAATAATCTCCTTTGACAACATTCTAATGATGACTAATATGCTAAGTTTAACAAACAATTTTACAAACTTAGAAGTATAATATCTATTGTTGCTAACAAATTTATGAACTTTGAAGTTAGTCATATTATGTATATGTTTCAATGATCATCTAGGAATCCATTAATCTAATTTTTTGTATGAGATTTTATCAAGAAAATTAAATTTAAAATGGTTTCAATTTATTCATCTTCTAAACCTCACCATTATATGTCCTTGCCTTAATATAAGGCAGGGAACTAATATTTTCGTTTGACCCCCTTGTCTAATTAGTTTTTTCCAGCATGCATCATTTTTCAAAAGTTTAAGACTGTATATTTTTTAATTCATTTATCAGAACTTAAAAAACCTTTTTCTGATTGGTGGAAGACTATTTTCCTAGGCTTAATTTCTATTTTTCAAATCGAAAAACGTAGAAAAATGCAAAGGTAAGTACACAGTTAATGTTTTTGTCAGATTTTATTTTATATTTTCAGCTACGTGTAGAGCACTAAGCAAATTAAAGCATGCGGAGCTAATGATGGCAACTGAACAGACCAAATTCATTAATGACTACTAAATCTTTAGAAAAATCTCATCGTCGACATCCATCGTAGTCGCAATCTCTCGCCACATTGCCCAACCGTTTCTTTGATCTCCTATCCGCTATTTGAAAACCCAATTGTTTTGAAACATTATAAATTATAAATCACATGTTATCTGAACAAGGACAAGTGATCTGTAAAGTTAAAATAAATCCACTAGCATAAAATAAGAGAACAATATGAAGCACCATTGTCATATGCTGCAAACTTTTAGGACATGATAAAACCATTACATTTGCCTTGACAAATGGCATCGTTCTATTAACCATGGATGTTACATGCAATGCACTTGTATTTAAATTTTAGCTTCCATTCATTTATTATTGCTTCTTTTTCAATATATCTTATTAGTTCCTGCCTTTGGGAGGAAACTAATGGAATCACCAAGTTCCATATTAGTTCCACAATATAAAAATTTCATTGATATACTAATGTTTGCAAAAGGTTTATTAATTTGCATATTTTTTGAAATTGAAAAATATAATTTTTTTAAAACTTTATTGGCTTATGATGAAAAAGACAATGAAAAAATTCAATTTTCTTCAACAAAAATACAACTATTTTTTCCAACATCTCTATTAATGCAAGCATTAATTACAACTTTATCTTTTCTTGTGACAAATGGATGAAATTTTTTTAAAAATAATCATTTTTCTAACACCTCTATTAATGAATGTATTAATTTCAATTTTATATTTTCCACATTTGTGACAAGTTGATCAACTTTTTAAAAAAAAGACAATAAGTTTTAATTGATGTTTACTTTTGTAATTTGCAAAATGTTATTCAAATATAGACATTTTAACTCTTTTAAATTGTCAATTTTCAAAAATTATTTTTTATATAGTTTAATTTCATATTTATTTTAGTTTTAATTTATATATAAGTTTAAATTAGAATTTAATTATTTTTATTTTTACATATCTAAACCAATGCTTTTAATAGATTTTCTTTTATTTTTAATTTTTATATATAATTTTATTAGATTATACATTTATTTAACATATATAATTTTTATTATATTGATATTTTTATTTTATACTTTAAAATACATAATACTAATTTTGTATCAATTTTAATAAAGTTCAAACTGTTTAGCTTGGTATATTATCAACTTTATTTATTATAAGTGTGTTTAGTTTTTTTTAAGCATAAATGTTATTTTTAAATTAATTTATGTTTATTTATTTTTATGCATTATATTTAAGCTTAAGAATGTTGTCCAGCTTCTTCAATTGGATGAATTTATCGCTTAAACAAGATATATCAAACAATTTAATCATTAAAATTAATCAATTTAACTTTTTTTTTAAAAATTATATAATTTTATCTATATCTTATATATAATTAGTTGATAAATATCTTTGGTATGATAAATGTTCTTTAGGATGTTATCTAATTTTAATTTAGCATGATACTATAATGTTGATTTATATATTATTTTACTATTTTAATTAATATATATCATTGCCATTGAACTTGTTGCCATTGTCTTTTCCTCTAGTGAACTTGTTGCCATTGATGATTTTCAGACAGTCAGAAAGCGTAAATGGCCACGAAAAAATGCTCAACAGTTAGCCCTAGAGCGCATTCGTGCTACCTTGCCTAATGCTAATAGGTTTGATGCCCTCAGTTCTCTCCAACAATCTGAATCTAATCCCTTGCCTTCTCCCTCTGACCTCATTAACCTACATCATAGTGTTTCCCCCATGGAGGAGATAAGGGATTTCAGCCCTGACATGGTTCCTCCTCCTCCTCCTAACCTTGAATTCAACTCAGAAAAGATTCCTCCCAACCCCACTGTGCCTTCCCTCAAAGAGCTTGATGATAATGTGGTTATCGAGGTTATTTATGCCAAGCCTAACCCGGTCCCTTCTAACTCTAAGATGACTCTTAAAGAATTTGCTATTCTTACTGATGATATCAGTGAGGATGAAGATGCTTTGATTAAGTCTGGCTCGAAAAAAAAGGGTCGACCTCTCGGTTCTAAAAACAAGAAGAAAGGTGGGGATTTTGATCCCCTTACTAGCTCCAACAAAATGCCTTCACAATGAATATTATCTCTTGGAATGTGAGAGGCCTTGAGTCTCCTGACCGTAAGATTATTGTGAAAAATTTCATGGACTCTCAAGCTAAGTCTGATATTATGATGTTACAGGAAATTAAGACCGTTGGCTTCAACCTTGATACTACCCTTAACTTTATCTATAAGGATTCCTTCAAGATTGTGACTAACCATACCAAGGGCAAGGGTGGAGTTGCTCTCCTTATCAACCCTAAGTGGACTCAATTTATCACAAATTCTGGAATCTCTCCTTGCAACAGAGCTGCCTGGGCGACTTTTAATATTAATAACTCTCACTTTGGCATTTGTTCTCTATATGCTTCTAATGATTATAATGAACAAATCATCCTTTGGGATTGGCTCACTTCCCTCCCTGACATTCCTTGGTTTTTTGGTGGCGACTTTAATATGATTGAAAACACCAGAGATAAAATTGGGGGCTCCCCCTTTGAATGGAAATACACTGAAAAATATCACTGGGATAAGTTTAAGCATCACTTTCATCTCTTCGATCCCCTTGAAGGAGAAACACCTGGGAATAGGTCTCTTTGGTTCACTTGGTGTAATTTCCAACAGGGAGTTAACCGAATTTACTCTAGGCTTGACAGATTTTATGTTGATAGTAATTTCTTCTCCTTTTCTTCGAATCAACTCGAATCTCTTGTTACCGTCCTTCCTGCTACTTTATTTGATCATTGTCCCACCCTGGCCCAGATCAAATTTAGGTCCCTCACCTTTCTGGTTAGTAGTTACCCCCATAGATTCATCCTTAATACTTCTCTTCTTGAGGACCAAGATGTTAGTGTTGCTGTTAATATGATTAGACTCATCAACCTGCAAAACAACTCCTTGACTCATAGTGATAGATGGCAGCTAAATATCTCTTCCTGGACTAAGATCTTTCAAACCTTCGGCCAAATGAAAGCCAAAAACTACAAACGAATTGAGAAGGTGCTCTCTGAACAGCTCTTTGTGGCTGAGACCAATATCCAATCTCAATCGGACTCTACCATCCTTGCTGAGCAGGTGTCCCTTGCTAGGAACTCACTCAGGAAACATGAGCATATTAAAGCCAAAGGGGCCTTCATCAGAAGCCACAATCACTGGCTTCAGTTTGGTGATAAAGGTACTAAATATTTTTTTAATCTGCTCAAAGAGAAACAAAGGAAAGAGAGGATTGACAGAATCTTTGACAATGATAAGGAGTTGCTTACGGGCAAGGATATTTCTTTGGCCTTTGAAAATTTTTATAGGAACCTGTTTACTTCTGAAGATGATGATAATTCTAGACTAAGGAAACTTAGATGTTCTAAGCTTATTCCCAAGAAGCTTGCGGAGGATGATATTTTCGCCCTCCAAAGGCTCGTTTCCCAGCAAGAAATTGTTGATGCCATCCGAAAGCTAAAAGATAACAAAGCCTCGGGTCCGGATGGCATTCCTGCTAAATTTTACAAAGCCAAAATTGATTGGATCTCTAAAGACTTCTATGATTTATACTTTGAGGCCTTCTCGCATGGCACTTTGGGGACTTCTATTAACACTAGTATCATAAAACTCATCCCTAAAGAGGGAGACAGAGCTTTGATTAAAAATTGGCGCCCTATGACTTTACTTAATGTTTCCTATAAAATTCTTGCGAAAGTTTTGGCTTCTCAGTTAGAGACTATTCTCCCCAAGTTTATCTGCTCCACTCAGACTGGATTCATTAAAGGTAGATTCATCCTTGAGAATCTCCTTACTAGCTGGGAAGCCATGGAATGGGCCAATACTTCACATCAGGAGGCTGCTATGCTTCTTCTCGACTTCGAGAAGGCCTATGACAGAGTTGAATGGGACTTCATCTTGATGATATTAAAAGCTTTTGGATTCCCTGATATTTTTTGTAAATATATTCAAATTCTTCTAAAAGATGCTTCTGCCATGATTGATGTTAATGGTATCCTATCCAATCATATTTCTCTGTCTCGATCCATTTGGCAGGGGTGCCCGCTTGCCCCTGCTCTATTTGTTATTGCTTCTGATGCTCTTTATTATATCCTCAAAAATGACACCATTTCCCCTAAGGTGTGTGGTATCACTCTTCCTAATGACTCTGAGCTTCTTAATATTCAATTTGCTAATGACACCTTTCTGTTCTTGGAGCTCAGCCTAGATAACTTCATTTGCCTTCGCAATAAACTTGATATGTTTGGTAAAGCTTCTAGAGCTCGTATCTCCAGCTCTAAATCCATTTTGTTAGGATGGAATGATCTTCCTCCGGACTGGCTTTCTCAATTTGGTTATTCTTGGGGAGGACCTAACAAGATTGTTAGGTATCTTGGTATCCCCTTTTCTGCGAGCCCTTCCCTTAAGGATATGTGGTTATGGATAAAAGGAAAAATCTTCAGAAAACTTAATAAATGGAATCATAGGCTCCTCTCCCTTGCTGGGAGAGTTCAGGTTTGCCAGAAGATTCTTTCCTCCTATAGCATCTACTACTCTTCTGTTTGGATGTTTAGTAACTATCAGATTTTGGAAATTCAGAAGGCCATCAGACATTTTCTTTGGTCGGATGGCAAAGGTACTAAGAAAGCCCATTCTGTTAAGTGGGCTTGGTGCCATCTGGAGAAAGGTCTTGGTGGGATTGGTTTGAAAGATCTCAAACTTCAAGGAATGGCTCTTGCCTCTAAATGGATCCTTCAATCCCTTGTTGGTAATGAGCCCTGGGAAGTGCTTGTCAGAAGTAACATTCAAAATGGTGTGCCTAAACCTGCTAAATCGTGGAAACATCTACCCCTCAGTGATCTGATTTTTGGCAAATTCCACGTTTCTGTGCAGGGATCCTGGGTTTTCCGTTCCATTTGGAAAGCGTGGGAGAACATTCGCCACCATATTGATAACTCAGCCTTTGACTATCACTATACTCTTCATGGTGAGCGATCATTATGGTGGAATCTTCTCCATCAGGGCAAACCTCTTGCTTTGACCAAAGGCTGTTCGGCTAGATTTTGGGCCAACAAAGGTGTTAAATATATCATGGACATCCTTGAGCACAATCAGCTCATCAGCTGGGATGTCCTTGCCAATCAATATAATCTTCCTGCTTCTCATAAGCGTACTTACAATCTTATCAAAATTGCTTGTTCTCAGCTTAATCTTCCCCATAATACTGATGTGGATTCTCACCGATTTCTCTCCTTTAGATGGCAAGATGGTACTCCTCGCTTCTGTCAAAGCTAAACATATTTACAGATTTCTTAATCATGATAGCTCTATTTCCCACCATCTTAATGGCATTTGGTACTGGTCCTTTACCTCCTTAGACTGGCATAAAATTTTTGATAAACTCTGGAAAGCTCCTATTCAGCCTAAAATTCAATGTTTTAAGTGGCAGCTCCTGCTGGACAGACTCCCCATAAGAAACTAGCATGCTAATCTTGATATTTGTCCTATCTGCAGAGTTCCTGAGACTATGAGACATATATTTTTTGATTGCTCTTTTGCTAGAGAAATCTAGCTCATGTTTGGTATATGCGTCGCTCATTATGTTTACACTTGGATATTATTTCTGGTTTTATTGAGGGCCTTAGAAAAGATGTTAATTTATTCTGGCAGATTCTCTCATCGCTCATTCTTTGGCATATATGGAAATTTAGAAATGATGCTAAGTTCCAAGGTTTTACCAGATCTCTTACTGGATTTCATAGAAATCTCATACATTTTAAAATTGCTTCACAGGTTTGCTGTGTGTTGAATATCGAAAAAAGGAAGTTGCTTAGATTTCTGAGGGATGGTCGGGCTACCATGTTTATCTACGAGATGCAGAATGGTTACGAGCTGGCCAGTATAATAGACAATCAGGTGGCGTTTGATGAAGCCCTTGCCAAACTCATGCAAGAGATCAAGAACAACAAGAACCCCTCTACGGATAATCTCCACGTCTTTCACTAGCTGCTGAATCAGAAAAAAGCCATATGGATGGAGGGACCCCTCGGTTGGACATCCTGGATCAATAAGTTTGAAGATGCTATCCCGTAGCTTTCCATTTGCTATGACTCTGGCTCACCTTTCTCCTTGTATTACTCTGATGTATTTGTATTTCGGATAGCAGTCCCTCGTGGTGGACTGTTTCTTTTGCTTTTTTTTGGATTAGTTGGTTGAGGCTCTGCCTCCCTCCTTTTTAATCCCACGATTTATAATATAAAAAATATATATCATTGCAGCTATATAATTTAATAACATACTAACTATACTCTATAATTTAATTTAATTTAGCACTATAATATTATATTTTTCATTACTATTTATTTGTTATTTTATTAAATTAAATACATTGTATTTTAACCAAAACCTACTTCAATCAACCATAAAATCATGAAGGCAGGAACTTTGGCGCATGCACCCCTTGTTTGATATAGATTCAAATTTTAATTTTTTCCATATTAGAATTAATTCATAAATGTTATTCTTCAATTTGATATAAAATGATCACTATTTCAAAATCAAAATGACACTTCATATATTACTTAATAATATAGTTTCAAAAATAATTATGTCAAATTGTTACTTAATTTCAATTTATAATATATTTTTAGTACTCTTTTCAATTTATTAATTTGATATTTAGAAGTAAGAATTAAAATTTAAATGAATAATAGTTTAAAAGACCCAATCTTTACTGACTTATTTCAAAACTTCTAATTTTCAAGGTTAATATTTCAATGTATCTTAAATTGTTATTAATATATTAAAGATATCCTTTCTAAATATCATTATTAATAAATACATTAATTTAAAATTTAAAATACAAAAATAAAAATAAAAATAAAAATAATTTAAAAATAAATAAATCATAAGAATGTCTTCAACCATGGGCTCTCTCAATCTAGTATCATAGTTTTAAAGAACCAATTAAAAAGTGAGACCAATGGTCGTGCATAAAAAGTACCCATAGTTGAACAGCTGATGTGGCATCACATCATTGGTTATTTTTTATATCAAAAGGTACATTTTCATTCATTTTTTGGCAATTATCATTGTACTAACAGCTTTAAAGTTACAAATATTGGTGCAATGTTGTCAGAAAAAAAAATAAAAAATTAAAGATTAAGTCAGTAAGTGTAAATATAAAAGAAACAATTTCTATCACAACCAATAAAAAGTTAGAGATTAAGTCAGCAAGTGTAAATATAAAGTAAACAATTTCTATCACAACCATTGGAACCCGTTCCCGTTCAAGTACGTTATCTCCTAAGATAAAAGTCGATCGAAACGGAGATAAAGTCGATCGAAACCTAAAGAGTTTTTCAACAGTAATATGCTAACAATTTGGATTTTGTATGGCGGGAGGTATTAGGGAGGCCCGCTCGAGCGAGTTCTGCAAAGAGGCAGTATCAACACTCGGCCAGCCTATCACCCCTCCAAAAATCGCTGCGCTCAGTCAAAAAGCGCGGTGAGCAGTTTCCACTGCTCACTTTGTTTTCCTTACTCATTAGTTTAAGGCAATTTGAAAACTTTTGTCTTCTTCATTTTATGGCCCCCCATTTGTAAGGATAACTGTACTTTCTGCATGTGGGACTAAACAACCAGAAGCTTTGGTTCAAACAAACTATAGAATTTTTCCGTTTTGTGTTCTTAGGACGTTTCCACTGATCTCTTCTTCGTGACCCAATTTGCTGAAGTGTCCCAAAAATCGCTTGAAATCTTGTCTCGTGCTGTGGTTTTTTTTTGCAATCTCTGTAAAGCAGCTGCAATCAATACGAGCTTCCATGCGTGTTAGGGTTTGAGCTAAAAAAGAATGTCAGGTGCAGCATTCTGGCGATGCCATTTTACATTGAATCAACCGGCCTTTCGTGAAACCCTAAATAGATTTTGGGCAGGGCATAATCAATATCAAAAGTTTGATGCGGTCAGGAGCTAAAGCTTCTTGCCATAGCCTGGGAGGGGATCAAAATGCCTGAATTGCACGTCCTTTCAAGAAACGTTATTGTGGAAGCTTTCAAACATTAATCATCAAGATCCTTTTTAAACATTTGGTCTTCCATCGACTGGTCGTGCTTCCCGTTAATAGAGATAACGCTCCTGTATTTCAAAATTTCAAATCAATTTATTTAAGTTTGCCGTAGACATAGCCGTAATTTTTTTAACCTATGCACCCTAGAGGGCTGCATTTATTTGCTCTCGCTCGCACGCCCCTCCGCCCCCGCATACTTTTTCTTGGTTTGGAAAACTAGGCAATTTTTATGCAGATAATTAATCCTCAACTTCAAGATCTTTAACCTCTTACTCATTCCATGGCTTCTAAGGGCAAAGATAAGAAGATCCATGTCATGTCAAAAATATTATTCATTTCTATTTGAAAATTGTAGGGCGAGGTTTCGGTTTGATCATCCTAAGGAGCTAAACCAAATTATCAATACTATTTTGAATTTATTTTGGAGGGTTTACAGAATCGCAAGCTATGACAACTAAAAGGCAACTCAGTGTTTCTTAAGATCAACGAATTCGCCTCAACGGTGAAATTTCCGCCATTAGGGTATTTGATGGCTGCAATTGTGGCGATTTGTGAACCGTATCTCAGCACCCGTGTAGAACTCATGTCGCCCTAAATTAGATGTGCTAAAAATTCTCCAACACCTGCCACAGAAAAATCTTCCATTCTAGTAGACAGTCTTCATCGAGATCTTTACACAGAAAAAGAAAATGCTACGCAGACTTGAAATTTTCAATTTTTTTCCAACGGGATCGTTGCTGCATTTGTATTTTTTTTCACAGGACTTCAAACTTTTCTACCAAATAGGTCAATTTCCTAATCATTTGTCTTATTTTCTAATTATCCGTTAATGTCTACTTTCCTAATTAGATAGATAGATAGATGGAATTTTAATGTGTATCAGGGTAATTATTTTGTTAGGTTTTCTTTACAAATCTATCGTCGTAGTGTTTTAATTTTCTTTGATTATTCAATACAAATCTTATGTATATGCTTAGTCTAAGGTCTTATGGAGGGAGCTTCCTTAAAAATCTAGAAAGGTTCCTATTCAAAGTTTTTAGTATTAATTTAAGATTAGTGGTCCTATATATTTTGATGTATTTCAACTTTAAATTTTAAGCTTCTAAAAGATTCAATTTAAGTTTTAGAAGCGATGGTGGTTTAAGGTTTAGGTTGAGCCATGGAGGCTATGCATAGGGTGCATTTCGGAAGGATTTTTAGAGAGAAATTGGTGGTTTGTTCAGGAAACACCAAGGGTTTTCCTATGCATCTCGGTGGAAAACCCAATGATCCTTTATTGGACGGAACAAACAACCCTTTGGAAAATGGCGTAGAGGCGAGGAGAAGCAAATGGAAAATCAACCTACAAAGACAGGTTTAGATCAAAGTGGAGATGAGAGGGACATAAATCATATGCAAAGATCTCGCCCGATACAAAGTTTCACTTCAACAAACTTGGAGGGGAGAGTGGACTTTATCTCAATAGCCCAGAAGTTCTAGAGACTAAAGGTTGTGGAGAAACAGAATGAGAAAATGGTTGTTGATCCTGTGGAGGTAAGCACAATTACTAGCTTGAAAGTTGAGAACCAATCATGGCAAGAAACAATAAGTTTTTTAAAAAGCAATAATTTTTTTTCTCAAGCAGGGAGGAAAATGGTTGACTATTAAGAAGATTAAAGATTGATGTGATACACAATGGGGGCAAATTAAAGATTTCAAAACTTTTAGAAAATGGTTATTGTTGATAGTGCACATGATATAGACTGGATCTTGAATCATGGCCCTTATTTCCTGGAAGGGAGAGGTTTTTATATGAAACCATGGTTACCAAATTTTGATCCTGCAAAGGAAGCCAATCAAACTTTCCTTGTATGAATTGGTTTTCGAAATGTTCCTCAAGAATATTGGAATGAGGATTATTACCAGCTGATAGGGAACAAATTAGGATTCTTTGTTAAAGCCATTAAGATGGTTGATAAGGTCTCTTTGTAGATGTTGCCTTGCCTATGCATCCTTTTGAATGTATGTCACCCTCTTCTGGAGATGGTGGAGCTACATTGAACATAAGGGGTATGGAGGCAGGCTCTATCTATAGAAGAGGATCTACTGGTATGTGTGAGTTGCTTGAGCAAGGAGCATAAGTCTGAGGTTTGTGATCTTTAGGGAAACAAAATGAGTTGGAGGTGGAGAAGCTCTTAAATCGAGCTATGGCTATTTTTGAATCCCTTTCTCATCAAAATGAAGTCACATGTCAAGAAAGGTTGGTTAGCAACCTGGTAGAATGGGAATGTGAAATTGTGGTTAAAGATCAAGAAAATCTCTCCAGGGAAGAGTGGAATTTGGGGATGGAAGGTTTTTGGAGTGGAAAGGATGGGGGATCCTAGGATGGATTCAAGGTTAGCTGAAGATAAGGAAGATCATGTTGAGGTGGGGATGAGTGTATAGGGAACTAACTTATTTGAGGAGGTTAGCTTATTAAGGGACAGAAGGGAGCAAGATGGTTTGGATTGAACGCGAGAAATGGAGGGCCAAACTCACCAAGGGGAGAATTATGGGGAGAAGAGTTTGGGCACCCCACAACAAGATGTGTATCAAGAAAAGGCTTAAAGCAGGGAGGCTAAACTTTCAAGCATAATGAAGAAACCTGAGAAAGAGTTTTTGTTATGTTTAGAAGAGCTAGATGAAGGGGACTTGATGCTTGAGCACATTGATGAAGGGTAGGAGGAGACTTGGGTAAGGGATATTGAAATCTCACCAATAAGGAATTTAGAAGGCTCCTTTAACTTAGAAAGGAATTCTAGTGAAGAATCAAAGGAGGCCAATTCAAAGATGAATGAGGAGGAGGAAAAGGGAATGATTTTATGGGTTTCTTAGAGAATGCGATGTTGATAGAAAAAATAACTTTATCTCAGACAAATGGAAAAAATCAAAAGATAAAGGTGGAGGAAAAACATAAAAGAGGACGTAGAATAATCGATTCTTTGATCCAGATTGCAAGTAATGCTAAAGGGAAAAGTAACTAAAATCAACCCACAGGAGATGAAGCTCCTATCATGGAATGGTAGGGGCTACAATGCCCCTGACAAGAATCACTTAATCAAGAGGAGTCTTGATCAAGTAAGGTCAGATGTTGTTCTTTTACAACAAACAAAAGATAACAAAATGAGGAATTCAATATTATGAATACATGTTTTAGTAGACGAAAGTGTGTGTGGTGAGGTGCTTTGGGTGCTTCGGGAGGTATATGTATAATGTGGAAGGAGGAGTTTGCTTCGATGGTAGTGATGTGGCGGACACAAAACTACCAATGGTTAAAGGTGAGCTCAAAGCAACTAGGAAAATAGTTCAATGTGTCAATTGTTTATGGCTCAAATCAAGATAGGGAAAAAAGGATACTTTGGCAGCCCCTTTTTGGGGTGTTAGAGGTTTTGATTAACAAGATGGTTGTGCTAGGAGAAGATTTTAATGCAATACTTAACCCCTTAGAGAAAAAGGGAGGAAGGGGTTGGAGATCAAAAAGTCAAACTCACATTACAAACTTTGTGGTAAGGAATGGATTGATTGAGATCCCTTTCAGAAGAGGAGAATTTACATGGACAAATCAGAGACCAATTTGTTATTATTATAGAAAAGCTTGATAGATATTTGTTGGTCAAAGATTGGGCAAGTGCAAATTGGATGGTGGAAGTTGAAATCCTCCCTATCCATGGGTCCTAATCATTTCCCAATTGGACTCAAATAGCAGAAGGACTCCTCTCTAGACATATGTCCCTTTAAGTTTGAAGCTATGTGGTTACGAGCTGATGGTTTTAAAGAGTTGATTGAGAATTGGTGGTCTTTTGCCCCAATGTATGAAGGGAATAAGGCCTTCATCTTCTTTAAGAATTTGTAATTCTTAAAAGAGAAGTTGAAAAGTCTAGAATAGGGAATTTTTTAGAATATTTTTAAAATGAAGTTGGAGTTAGAAAATTCTCTAAAGGATCTAATTGAGAATGTTATAAGGCATGGGATGTTGGAGGAAGATTTTTCAGAGGAATAAATCCTTAACAAATAATATGAAGAGGTGTTGGCAAGAGAAGATATTTTTTAGCAATAGAAATCTAGGGAAACTTGGCTAAATGAAGGTGACAAGAATACAAAATTCTTTCACAACTCAATAAAGATGAGGAGAGCTCATAATAAGATATTTTCAATTGTAATATGGATGGTGGATTACTTCGGGATGGAAAGGAGATAAATGAGGAAGTTGTAGCCTTTTTCAAATGGAAAGGATCAAAGGAGCAAGGGGAGTTGTTGTATGTGGAGGGTGTGCTCTCATGCATCTCAAAAAGGATCTTTGATGAACATAATAAGATGTTGTATGCAAAAGTATCTATAGAAGAGGTGCAAAAGGCCCTATGGGGTCTTGGCAGAGACAAAGCCTCATGCCTTGATGGGTTCCCTACTCGTTTCTTCATAGCATTCTTCGATTTTTTTGCCACTGAACTATGGGAAGTGGTGGAGGAATCAAGGCTTAAAGATCTGAACAACACCTTTATAGCTTTGGTGCCTAAAAAATATGAGATTAATAACTTAGAGGATTTCGTACCTATACATTGAAAAGGATTATGAATGAAGTGATCTCTACTTAACAGTGGCTTTTCTTCAGGACGCTCTATTTTATGAGGGGGTGATTATAGCACATGAAATGATTCATTCCATTCAGTTGAAGAAGTTGGAAAAACTGATGGCGAAGCTTGATGTCAAATGAGCATGTGATGAGGTGGATAGGGACTTTTTGTTGAAGGTTTTGATGAAGTTTGGTTTTGATCAATTATTGGTAAATTGGGTGAAAGTTATATCTCTACTCTTCATTCTTCTATTTTGGTTAATGACAGCCTGAAAGTTTTATTTTTAGACTCCAAAAGGGATTAGGCAAGGGGACCCTCTTTCCCTTTTCTTATTTATCATTTTAGTTGAGGGGTTGGGAAGATTGATTTGTAAAAGGTGAGATAGGATTTGGAAATGGGTGAAGATGGCTGATGGTGTGGATGTTGTCTCTCACCTCCAGTTTGTGGATGACACTTTCTTAATAAGGGAAGCTTCTAAGAGGGAGGCTCAGGTCATGAAGTAGATGCTTGATATGTATGGTAGGTCTTCAAGGCAGAAAATTATTTGGTACAAATCTGAAGTCTTCTTTTTTAACACCCCTCTATGCAAACAAAGGGTTATTTGCATGATTTTGCATACAATGAATGAGGCTTTGCCAAGTAGATATTTAAGGATCCCTTTACTTCAAGGCAGGGATAAGGATGATCTTTGGAAAGGTCTGGTGGAGAAGTGTTTGAAAAGGATAGAAGTTTGGAAAGGGCGGTGGATGACTCCAACAGGTCGAATCTTAATGCTCAAATTTGTTGTGTCTATTGTCCCCATCTCGTTAATAATGTTCTTAAACATTCCAAAAAAATGACTAAAATGGTGGAGCAAAACATGTGGAAAATCTCTTAGAATGGTGCAGGTGAGGGAGATAAGCTTCCTTTGCTTACATGGGATAAAATTTGCAAGCCAAAGCATTATGGTGGCACAAGCTTGAGAGATTGAAATTTGATGAATATAGCACTAGGAGCTAAATTGGTTTGGCATTTATATAGAAGCCTAGAGCAATTATGGGTTAACATTCTAAGGTTTAGATATCTAGATTCCAATGATGTAGAAAGAATTCTAAGGATTGGGAACCCACAAAATGGATTTGCAATATGAAACTTTATAATGTCATGTAGGCATGTGATTATTGACCATGTTTCTTGGAAGGTTGGGTATGGAAGAAAGGCAAATTTTTGGGAAGATTCCTAGAATAGTTACCTAGTTTTGGATGAGGAAATTTGAGATGGGGGTTTGAAAAGAACTCTTTGTGCTGTGTGGGGGACAAAGGTGAGAGATTATCTGATGGAGGTCCAAGGGCCTTTGGGAAAAGAGTGGAAGTGGAAGGATTGGAGAGTTGAGGGTTTATCTTATCAGCAACAAGCTTCTTTAAGGATTATATTTTTGACAGAGATGACAAAGTGTATTGGTGTATATCCTCCTTAGGTGAGTATTATATTAAATTGGTTTATGGTTTACTATCAAGGGGTGGGTCAGAGGCCTTTGAGGTAGCATAATTGTGTTGGCATAAAGACTACCTTATGAAGGCAGGAGCCTTTGTCTAGTTAGTAGTGCAAAGAATAATCCTTACATGAGAGAGAAGGAAAAGGTTTGGATTTCAAGGCCCAACTAAATGTATTATGTGTAAGAGGGATGAAGAGTTTGTTGATCATTTGTTACTCAATTGTGAGATGGATACCAAATGTTGATAAATAACACATGCTAAATTGGGGTGGCAGGGCCCATGGATGGCAACTTTACATAATTTCTTCCTAAGTTGGCCACTAATTAGGCGAGGAGCTATGCTTTCTAGTGTGTGTATTTTCATTCCTTCTATTGTGATATAGAAAATCTGGAAGGAAAGGAAGATATACATTTTTCAAGGTAAGGAGGAATCAAGTAAGAGATTATTGTGGAGAATTTATCACTCCATAGAGGAGGTAATGAGTGTTGTAGCTTTTAAATATGACTATGGGAAATATTTTTTCTCTAAAGAGGATGGAAGTATACAACAACAATGGATGGGTATAGAAATTAGAAGTTTGGACTGCAAGAAGCAAGATAAATTGGATGTTATTTCAAGGAGGTCAGTTAAGTTGAGTGCTCTGAATGATGGATGGATTAAGTCAAATTTTGATGGGGTTGCAAAGGGTAATCTTGGCCCTTCGAGCATTCGAATTATCATCATAAATTAGTTAGGGGAGACTCTTGCCTTTAGGGGGATGAGATTAATGGAGGGATCTAATAACATTGCAAAAATAAAGGCAACTCTGATGGCAATGAAATGTGTAAAGGAATTGGGGGTGCAACGACTTCATTTATAGGAAGATTCAATAGTGGTAATAGAAGTCATTCACTCAAATAAAATTAAGACATTAATTTTGGAAAATTATGTTAGAAAGGAGTTGGAAAGTTTGTCAAATTTATGAGTTAGTCATATTTATAGAGAGGGAAATGGGAGGGCGAATGCATTATCAAATGGGCTATAAACTTCCAAGATGTAGGCGAAAGTCATTTTGAATTTTGAGATTACTGGAGTGATTGCTTTTTAAGTAGACTTTATTGTTATTGTTGTTTTTTTTCCAAAAAAGGGTAGGAAGGTTTTATTTGTAATAAAGGTGGTGGGAAAATCTAATAGGTGAGATTGATGATGTAGGTCCTCATTTGAAGGACGTAGGAGTTATTTGGAATAAGGTTTATTTATAAATGATGGGGCTTGAAGTGTGTGAGGCTGATGGGGATAGGTAAGGACTGTTAGTTAGTAATTACACAAGGCCTTTATAGCACAAGGCTAGAAGTAGTTTTCACATAGGGAAAGGTGGTTAAAGGTGGGTTTGCAGTAATGGAGCCAACTCTCACTTTCAAGACATGACAACAACAAAATTCCCTTCTTGGGCCTTTTACGAAGAAGAGATTAAAGTTGCTCCTATTATGCCTGATGCTTGATGTGATTAATATCATCAAAAGAACTTTGGCTTGTCTGTTTCAAGAGGTGACTCACCATTGGAGAGCATAGGGGGTTGTGGCTACAATGGTGACAACTTGGGGGCTGCAGTTGAACGAAGACACACTAATGGTTCAACAGGTGGTGAAGGGTTTGCTCCCTAATTGTTGGGATTGATTCAATTCTGGATTGGGCTTTCCTGGGATATAGCTTCAATTATAGAAAATGATTTGTAATTGAGGAAGAGGGGAATGAAGTGGAAAGGGTTTCCTTTTTGTGGTGGCCTCAGTGAGTAAACCAGAGGGCCTATAAGGAGGATATTGTTGAAACCTGGTTGTAGTTGAAGGTAGAAAATTAGTGTTTTCAAGCAGATAAGGGTCACAATGTAATAGGGTTTCCAGTGGCTCCCTTGAGAAGGCATGAGTCTGCTACTTCGCGATGAAGATGGTTAGTGGTGCAGGTGACCTTTTCCTGTGAAATTGAGCAATGGTTTATGTTTTTTGGGGTAAGGATATTTTTGTTGCACCTGCAATGAAGCGAAGTGAAAGTTTTTGATCATTTATGTTTTGATGAATGTTTAAGGTCATATGGATTCTAGAGGATGCTAGAGGGCAAATTGGTGTCGAATAATATTATGAGAAGTTTGTCGAAGGTAGTTTTCTAAAACCATATTTTTTGGAAGTTGTAGGATAATGAGCTTATGAAACGTAAATGGAGCAACACGTGTGATGTTCAGACTAAGTAAGGCCAAGAAATGGATGGATGTTTATGATAACAATGTCTATTTTGTGAGTAATATAATGAAGTTGGAAGGATGGTGATGGATTTGTAGAAACTTGAAGGTGAATGACAAACAAACTCAAGGGTGTAGTCTGACAAAATTGATGATTTATTGATGAAGTTTTTGGATGGCACGTCGGATGGCTCGTTTAGTTGTGTTTGGTTTTGGGACCCTGCATCGTGTAATCATAATTTTATGAAGAGGGGTTTGATTAGATGTTTTTGGCCTTATTTAAGATGGCCATTTTGTAATTTCTATGTGTAATGTAAATTTCTAAATATTAATAAAATTATCTCTTGCTACCAACCAAAGATTTAAAAAAAATCTAAGCTTCTAATTTAAGAATTTAAAGAAAAAAGTATCTCCTACTTATCATATAAAAATGAGCCATTTTCTTTTGAAATATTTATCTTTTAGAAGTTTCCATTTTTTCTTCATTTTATGGGGATTTTTTTAGTACAAGTTAAATAATGATTGACATTTGGCAAAAATAACTCCTAAGTTGGTGGGACAATTTCAATCACCCTTAAACATCGCACATTAAGGAATAAATTAATCTTTAGAAAAAATAAGTCATATTTGATGCTTATAATCTAACATCCATGCTCTGAAATACAACTCTCACACTAGCTCTACAACTTTTTTGCCCTAGATGATTTTTTAATCTATCTCTTCCATGGTGTTTGTCAATACCCATGAGGGCTCCTCCCTTTCGATCCATGCTGGCTTATGTTTGTTCAAACCCATCTCTGGTGCTTTACCCATGAAAGTATCTAGATGATGTTGCTTGTGGTGACTTGGTGAGCCCAAAGGATTTTGTTGGGGTTGTTGATTTTTCACATGTCCTAAATTCTAGCATTGTAGATAATAGAATTATAGATGATTTGGCATTTCTGAGTAACCCCTCTCCCAAGGTGGATGGTAATCAATAAAACTCGATGTTGGCTTTGTCTCATGAGCCTAATGGGGGTTGGAAAAATGGTATTGATGGGCCACTCTCCTGGGTCCCCCTCTTTGGAACAACCCAAATTTTCCTTAGGGCTAAACGACCATGAGGTTTCCCTCCTCCATTCTATGATGGATAGTATCTGCTAGTTCACATTATTTAAATGTTTTGTCATTGTCGAGAAAATGTAATCGAAGGTTGAATTTTCCTTTGGTATCCCCTAGCTACACTATTGTGAAACATCCTATCGTCTTGTAAAAATCCTACCAACACTTACCTTCTATATCACACCATGATGTGACAACATCACATAAGTTTGTATTTTCATGTATGAGTTGCCTTAGAAAGGTGCAATAGTAAGTTTTTTTTTTGGTCCACATTCACCAACTACACATATTCAATTAATTTGTCCAGAGTAATATATAAGGTTTTCATGGTCATCATTACTTTTGTTTCTAAATCTGCATTTGCGTCTAATTAAGGTTTAGGGACAATTCACACTATAAGGCATTGCATATGCGAGGTGGGGTTGCATCTTGATGAAGTCATTTATTCTCAAATAGAGGGGTTGTTCCTAGGAAATCTTGGTTGATTAATGCATTTATAGCTTCCAATAGACATCAATTGTATATAGAAGATACATGTAATAGTGTTAATGAAGGAATACAACATTCTTACAAGACGATTTCTTGTATTTATGACGTAACATGTCTTATTAGTGTGTGAAGAAATATATAGTTTATCAAGAGACAAACTATTTGCTTTCTTTTAATTATATAATTTGGAGACTGACAAAATTATATTTTGAATGTTATGTCCTCCAGCCATTATTCACAATGTTTTCGTGTAATTTATTTTTTTCTTGCCAAAAAGAGCATTGGCTTAATACATTTTTTTAGTGTATATTCTATTCCGAGAATCAAAAGTATTCTTCATTGCTCTAACATATAGTTTTAAATTTCTATGAACTTTTGTAGAGTCCATTTTGATTTAAAATGTTTATGGTGCAATCAATATATTTTAGGATTTGAATTTAGTTTTCCAAGAGATTTTGTAATAGAACTTTGAAATGAATTTTACAACAAAATGGAATTCAATTTAATTCAATTCAAGTATACCATGAAATATTGAATTGACATTTCCACAAAAGTTTCATATTATTTGAATATTACAACAAGCTTTTCAACTTGGAATCAACCTATTGATAAGACCTGAGCAAAGTGCTCCAATAACCATGAATTTGGATAAAATACTATTTAAAAAGCTAGTGTTGTATATTTTATATGTTATATTTGAATTCTTGATTCAATATACATGTCTTCTTCATGTCATTTTTTGTGTTCCATTTTAACTCTTTAAATATATAATTTTTAAAAATTAATTGAAAATGCAAATTACTAAAATATAGAATGAGACTATGACTACAAGTGTAGAATTAACATGTTAGTGTTAAGGTTGTTTTGATTTTGATAAGGATTTTTAACAAACTCCTCTAAACTTTATAGATTACAATGATTGAAATTTTAAAACTAGATATATTTATATTAATTAAATAAGTTATTTAATAAATAGCTATGTAATAATAAGATGTAATAGTATTTTTGAATTGTCTATAAATATAAATTTATCAGTTGAGAAGTTAACATCAAATAGATTTGGTTTTAAATTAATATTATTATATTTAAAACTTATTTTTTTTAATAGTGGTTAACCTCATATCATTAAAGAGAGGATTGAGAATAATGGAATATAGAGATTCCATGTTATATATATTTACAATCTTTCAAATTCCTCAAAAAAATGTAATTTCATTGTGTGCAATAGTTGTTGGTTGGTGACAACATGGTGTTTTTGGAGAGGCTTTAAATTATTTACAGGGGATGATGATGTGTCAAGGATTGGGATGATTGTATGATGTACACCAAAATGTTTCCTTGGAGAGGCTTATAAACTTTTCAATGAAGTTCTCAAAAGAAAAATGGATCATGAAATGCCATTATATTAGGACAAGCACAAAATAGATTTGTTGGGAAAGGCTTAGAGACTTCAAGGAGAATGAAAGTGATAGGTGTAAAGCTAGACTTTTTCATTGTTGCTATCATCCTTCCATCATGTGCCAAAATAGGCATCTTAGAACAAACTACTGCTACCCATACGAGCATAATCAAATGTGGGTTTTAGTAAAGATGCACTAGTTATAAACACCTTCATATATATGTATGGGGAATGTAGATACATATAGAAGGCATGTGTATTATTTGACAAATTGCCTTAGAAATATTTAAGCAAATGCAACGAGCATGGATGAAGATAGTCCATGTAATTTTTTCTAAAGTCTTGCCACCTTGTGAAAAAATGGGTACTTTAGAACTGGGAATGAATACCCTAAAAATTATAATCCAATCCAAACTTTCATTAGATTTCATTTTTAAAAATGCCTTGATAAAATGAATGCAATTTTTGAAGCACACAAAAATGTCATTTGAACCACTCGACAAAATGTTGAAACATAGATGAGACATATGAATTATGTAGCCAAATGTCTAAAAAATACTATATTTCGTGGAGTCCATTGATTGCAGCCAAATGTCAAAGATTAATCAAATACACCAACATCTTAAATGACACGTATCATCTACCATTTCATTAATTTAGAGTAATTTTCTCATGTTATCTTACTAGCTAAAGTCATGGGGGTGGTTAGGGTTCAACCCAAGAAGCTCAAGTCATGGAGACTTTGACTAGGGTAGGCACTAACATGAGATGATCTATCCTTAGGTAGGTAAAAAAGTATGTCATTGACTACCATCACATTATAGTATTCTTAGTCTCTGCTTTATCCATTTGGAAGAATGATTTGGACCCACCATTTGGGTTCAAATTTCTAGATATTGCATCACAATTGCCTTAGAAGACATTAATACCTGTTGGTGTAAATCAGTATTCACTATTTACACTTAAGTTTACTTAGGTTAATGCATTATTTTATTATTTATTTTGTGAGACACTTAGGAGTTTGCGTATTTTTGTGAGTTGTCATGTTGACAACACAGAAGTAAGCAACTCTAAATTAGCACATGGTGTCTACAACATTAGAGTTTGCATCATTAACTGAGTTGTCATGTAGACAACACAGTTATTCACACTCCTAATTTAGCACATGGTGTCTACAACATAAATTTGCATGCTACACCTTTGTAGGCTTATCCGCTCATCATCGCACTTACTCCTGTGCTTAATGGAAGATAACCTATATCTGGTGGACATGTGTTTGGTTGTATGACTTATCATGATGCTGATTCTTATGCATTCTAGAAGCATTCCAGAGGCCTTTATATACATGCACTCCTAGTGTACTTTCATATTGAATCGAATATATATAGATATTTTGATCATACTCTTTTTGGTCTATTATTGTGCTTATGCTTGAGTTCTTTGATCTTGGATGAATTTTGCCCTAAGGCAAATTCTTACACGGTATCAGAGCTTGGAGAATTTATCTTCACATAACCATTTGAGACCATTGTTGCTTCAACACCTCAACCCAGATCTGGAGTACTGCAAAAATTAGGAGCATCTAGAGCTAGAACGTGTTAGAGTAAATAATTAATTTACTAATTATTTATTCTATTACTTAAGCTTACTTAGGTAAATGCATTTATTTAATATTTTGTATTTAATGCATGTAGTGGTTAGTTGTTGACAACACGGGAGTTTTTTCCCTTCTAGCATGTTCCACCTTTTGTGGATGTGTGTTGGGTTGTCATCCTTATCTTCTACTACCTTCCAGCTTGTTCTACAAGCTTCCTTGAGGTCTTTATAAGCGACCTCTCTCTCATTGTACAATATCACATTATCACTTCTCATTGTAAATACATTTTCATTGTGTTTGCATATGTGGTTTCTCATGTCCATTTAGAGTTTTTCCCTTGCTCTATGCTCTTCCTCTCCTTGGCTTCTCTTTGATAGGTTTTCGCATGCAGGTTATCTTGGGCGTCTTTGGAGTGGGCTTTCTTCAACTCCAACATGGTATCAGAGCCTTCCTGCTGCAGCTTCGTTGAAGAAATTTTGAAGCCATGATTTGAAGTCACAAACCCTAGTTTGTTTGTGCATTTTTTCTTCAAATTAGGGGATCAACTAATTTTTGGAGCACTTTGGGCCCAAACGGACATCACCATTGGATCTAGAAGGCTGTTTGCAATCAGGATTCATATAAAGCTTGTCGAATTTGGAGACAAAGCTCTGGGAGGCAAAAAAAAAATAGTTGTAGGGTCTATTGTATGGACTGTACGGATGCAGGGTTGAAAAAAATTTAAAAATATATATTAAAAGGTGTGCTGCCGCAGCACCGCCCAGTGGCCACTACGAGGTCGCCCGCCCTCGGTTGGAGCGTCGCCTGCGCTCAGTCTTTCCTAGCCACGCAGCCCGAACACCTCTCAGCCTCCATCGCGGCCCGAGCACCCCCTGTTCTGCCGTCTTCGTCAACTGCGATGCTCCTCTCCGTAGCCTTCACCGACGTTTGCAACTGTCCTGCCGCCTCCGCCAAGGTATAGTCAGCGCCAGCCGCGTGGCTATTCTGCCCAGTTAGGGACACCCAGTCACAGCCCGCGTGGCAATTTCTGCTTCGTCAGTACGTCCAACGAGTGACACGCGGCAGCGCTGCCACGTGGCACTTCACCACGTGGCCCCTGCCACGTCACTTTTTGGCACGTGGCTACCATGTGGACCTGCCACGTGACATCTTTTTGCATGAAGGCTGACGTGGCTATCAATTTATTTCTTGCAGTTTGCTGACGTCAGCATGACGTCATTAGACCTTGCTTGCACTCTCCTTCAGGGTCATTTTGGACCTACTCTCAGTTTTTTGGCTATAACTTAAGCCTACGGAGGTATTTTTTTGATCCGAAAGAAGCACCCAAAAGCTAGTTTTGAGACGGAGACTTTGGTGTAGGTATTTTTAGGTTTTGATGCTTTTTTATTGCCCATTTTTTTTGTTGAAGTCTAAAGTTCTATTTTTGACTCCAGCAAGCATATCTTTTGCGTCCCATGCCCGTTTTTTGAAAACTTTATATTTCTAGAAAGCTAGTTTTGTGTACTTTTTAGAAATGTGGTCCTTTTTCTTAGTTTTTGGCCCATGATCTTTCTATCATAGTTTTGGCTTTTTTGCTATATGGTGGATATCTTGAGTGTTTTAGGCCCGAGGATCATTTTCCTGGCATAGTTTCTTTTGTTTTATGCTGTACTTTGTTTTGTTGCAACTTGTTTTCAGTTTTGATCATTGTAGCTATCATTTTGAAGCACCTTTTTGTATCGCACTGAGATAAAGTGTCACTTTTGCATTCTGAGGATCATGAATGTTGTTTTGAGTCAATTGTACATGCACTATTTTCATAAAGCACCATGGGGGGGATAGTTGTTTGCTATTTTAGGCCTTCTCCCTTTGTCAAGTGAGTGTCCCTTCCACAACATTAGCCCCATGTAGAGTCAGTTTGATCGTGTCTTTATAGGTGTTTGTACCTCTTTCCCTCTCTCGTTGTTCTTGGTTCGTCTGTAGGAGACTTTGGCCCACTTTCTCAGTTGCTTGTCATCACACCCCGTCTGCATTAAGGGGGGGTTATGCTATTGTTATAATGCATCCGTGGTTCGATGGTTCGATAGTGTGAACTATGTATTCAGTGGTTGATCCTATGTACAAGGCGATTGCAGTGGTTGGCTACCTACGCATTTCGGTGAGATGGATTATCTACCATATAGACATGCTTGGTTCGTGCCTTCTTCTTCCATGGAGGTTCTTCAGATCAGTAGTTTTCTTTCTTGTTGACAGAATTGCGGCTTCTTCATGCTTCAGTGATGCTTCTCCATGATCACTCGTTGTTCCTTTTTTAGTGGACAATTTCCCTAGTTGGAGGCTTCTTTAGTTCTTCACTAGGTCTTACCTCCTTTTGGGGGAGGGTTTTTCCCACGTGGTTTTCTCTCTTTTTCTGTTTTACAAAGGTTGCATTTTGTTGCATTGTACATGGGTACCTAACATGGCCTCGTTGCCGGAACCCATTCTGCATTTTATCTTAGTCTTGTGAGCTTAAGGCATTTCCCTAAGTTGCACTTAAGGGGGGGTGTTAGAGTAAATAATTAATTTTGTAATTATTTATTCTATTACTTAAGCTTACTTAGGTAAATGCATTTATTTAATATTTTGTATTTAATGCATGTAGTGGTTAGTTGTTGACAACACGGGAGTTTGTTCCCTTCTAGCATGTTCCACCTTTTGTGGATGTGTGTTGGGTTGTCATCCTTATCTTCTACCACCTTCCAGCTTGTTCTAGAAGCTTCCTTGAGGTCGTTATAAGCGACCTCTCTCTCATTGTACAATATCGCATTATCACTTCTCATTGTAAATACATTTTCATTGTGTTTTCATATGTGGTCTCTCATTTTCGTTTAGGGTTTTTCCCTTGCTCCATGCTCTTTCTCTCCTTGGCTTCTCTTTGACAGGTGATCTTGGGCATCTTCGAAGTTGGCTTTCATCAACTCCAATAGAACGGACCTTGCCATTGTGTCTAGAACGTCAATTCAGTGAAAATTAGCTATAAATTTGGCTACCTTAGGCCAAAGTCGATCGTGAGGCAAATTTTTTTTGTAAATCGACACTTGAAGACTTGATTTGCAACTTGGGTATGGTCATTTTTTAGATCTATTTAATTATTTTTTGGATTTGATTTTTCTCTGCTTTTTCAAATAGAGTTATTTCAATTTTTTTTGGCCAAGAGGCCCTACAAAGAATTTTTTTTTATACAAGCATTGGGCAGTGACACCCCGGTGTTGTACCCTGCGTGAAATATTCCATCAGCAGGCAGACTACTTAGCAAAGAATATTCCATTTTTAGGGTGGGTTTATTATAGTCTGGTGGAAGAAATTTCTTCCACACCATCGGCCAAACCAGATCCCACACAAACTACCAACCGACAAGCACAAGTTTCGGTGACTATAAAACTCGACAACCTTCCATCGACTTGCCTTTGTTATTTCAACTTTGCAACTTTGGGCTCTTAAACTCCTATGAAGTCGCTTCCACTATCAATGTGGGATATTTCCCATGAGCGATATTACCTCTTTCTAGCAAACAGTAAAAATTCTCGGCATTGTAGTCTCCTTCGATCGCTGTCTTCAAAATTCGATAACTGGCACCACTATTGAAGGCCTCGTTGACAAGCTCTCCAACCAATCAATCAAACTACGCCATGTGTCCACAATCAATACAACTAGCCATGCCACGTCTACCTACAGTGCTAGCATGTGCTCTTGCTAGCTAAACATGTCATGTGGCATGAACCCGTACTCAACAAACCCAACGCAATGACATGTGGACCAATCCGTCGTTGATACATCAATACTCTATGGCGGTGGACCTTGCCCACGTCAAACCAACTGTACATGACATGCAGGCCTCTTAGTCAGCGCCATCTGTCCATTCATATGACATGTGTCTGCTTCCATACAACTGACTCAACACCATCGTACGACACGTGTCATCCAGTTAGCAATCCGTACTGCCATGTCACCTAAGCAACTATTTTTTGCTGACATTAGGCAGACACGGTATTAAATTTGATGGTAGTCTAAGCATCATTCCCAAGCATTTTATAATTGTTACAATCGTTGTTTGACTATCAAATTTAAGCTCACAGTTTTCTTCCCAGACCCCTCTTCAGATGTAGTTTTAATTTGGCAACCCGACTTTGAGAGGCTATAACTTAGTCATCTGGACTCCAAATCAGGTGCGATCTTTTTTGATTTTGGGTAGAATTTCCTAATTTTTTTAGTGGTGCAACTATTTTTTAGTTTTGGTGCATGGATTTGTCAGAAATTTTGTCTTTTGGCAACTATACCTATCCAATCCTACATTTTGCAACTTGAAACACTCCGTATAGGCTCATTTGAACACATTTTTAGGTTCTATTTTTTTTGAAAGTGCATGATTTTTTGTCTACTTTCCAGATCAACATTCAGATTATAGGGTTGTGTGGAAAAAAATATCACTTTAAGAACTAGGGCCTTTCTTGCATTATATTGCTTTGATTACTTCTCAAAATTATTGTACATTTGAGCTATAGTGCTTAATGATAGATTTGGGCCTCAAAAGGTAGTTGTAAAAAGTAAAATCAAAAGTCCACTCTGTACATTTTGACAAGTGGCCTATTGTACATGAACTAAATATAAAGTGCCAAAAGCACCTTTTTTTTGGGGAGGGGGGCGAGGGGTGTCTTTTGATTGAGTGAAAGGGGGGGTGTATATTATGCTCTCTCTCTCTCTCTCTCTCTCTCTCTCTCTCTCTCTCTCTCTCTCTCTCTCTCTCTCTCTCTCTCTCTCTCTCTCGTGCTCTTTTAATTTTTTGCATCATGGGTTCACCTAAATGTCCACTTCTAACTTCACATAATTATTCTACATGAAAAGATATTTCATGTAGTAGATTAATGGAAATAGGTATGTCTTCATGTTGATGGTACAATTCTAAAACCCATTGATGTGATAATACTCGTTGATTGGAAAAAATAAGACCAACAGGCTTAAGGAATTATCAGGAATTGTGTACATAGAGATCTCTTCTTCCACATTTCTAGTTTAAAGGAATCCAAACTTGCATGGGACAAACTTGAAGCATTGTATAGTAAGGTGGATGAGGAAAAAGGTTTTCAGATTGAGGACGATCTACTTCTATTGGATCCAAAGAACTTTGACACAATTCAAGATTACATCAACAAAGCCAATGAGTATAGTGCACTACTCAAAGATTGTGGAAATCCCATGAAGGATGAAAAGTTGATTCATCATATCTTGAAGAGGCCACCTTTAGAGTATGCTTCATTTGTTTTGAGTTATAATACTCACAGGTTAACCATAGGAAGTGCTTTCCAAAAGCCTACATTTGATGCATTTGTGGAGTTGTTGATTGTTGAACAATCTCACTTGATAGATTTGGGACTTCTCATGACATCAAAGACCAAAGCATTGGTGGCTAGTGGTGGGAACCAATCAAGTCAAAGAGGAAAAAGTTCTAACAACAGTAAGAAGAAGTAGTGGAAGCAGAAATCACAATCTAAGACACAATAATCCTCCCCACAGCAAGGGAATTCTTCTTCCAATAAGAAGGGAAGCAATGAAAAGAAGGATAAACTTTTTTGTGCATATTGCAAAAGCCAAATCATGATGAGCATTATTGCAAGACTAAGAGAATTGATGAGTTGGAAAACCTGCTCAGGAAGAACAAAATTCAAGTGCCAGGTACTTCCAAGGATTCAACTCCATCCACTTCAAAGGGAAAAGGGCAAGCACTTATGGCAAATACAAGTTCTTCTTCGAGATGGATTCTTGACTCAGGTGTCTCCTATTATATGGGTTCTTCAAAGGGAGACTTTTCTTCATTGAAGTAGTCACAGGTACCACACATCTTTGTTGGAGATGATACAAAAATGGAAGTTGAAGGGAAGGACATGTAGAGATGGAAAATGGGGAATTCAAAGACATTATCTATGTTCCTAACCTAAGCTCCAATCTCCTCTCAATTTACCAAATCACTCACCTTGGAGATGACAACAAAGTTGAGTTCCTTCTAGATTCAGTAATGGTGCAAAGTCTAAAAGATGATTCATTGGTTGTAGTGGGGAAAGTCAATCATGACAAGAGGCTTTACACCTTCTCCCACTTTGTACCCAAGTCTCCTTCACATGCCTTGTTAACTCAGTCTAATTCACAAATCAAACTATGGTATGAGTGGTTTGGTCATCTTGCCTTCCGCTATCTACAACAACTTTGTTCCAAACACATGGTCAAAGGTCTACCTAACATCAACTTTTCTAAGGGTGAATGTTCATCATGTTTAGTGGATATGCATTTGGAGGAGAAGTTTAATAAAGGGAAGTCTTCAAGAGCTCCATTTGTTATTCAGTTGGTTCACATGGTTTTAGCAGGTCCTTTTGTAGTGACATCAATTAGCTAAGGCCACTACATCCTTACTTTTGTTGATGACTTCTCTCGCTACACATGGGTCCACTTTCTTCATCACAAGAATGAAGTGTTGGACAAGCTTCAAACCTTCAAGATTCATGTTGAACAGAAATCAAGGAAACCCATCAAGGTTCTAAGGATGGATAATGAAAACAGATATGTGGATAGAAGACTTCAAGACTTTTGCAAACTTGAGGGTATTGATCTTCAAAATTCACCAGCATTCAGTCTGCACAAGATAGATGTTGCAACACTTAGGATGCGAACTCTTAAGTCCATGGCAAGTTGCATGATACGAGCCAAGTCTCTTGATCCAACACTTGTTCAGTCAAAGCCATTAGCAATGCCACTCACATACTTAACATGTCTCCTCATAATGCCTTAGCTGGGAAGACTCCTTTTGAGGCATGGTATGGCAAAAAACCAATTGTGAGTCACTTTAGAGTCTTCGGTTGTCCAGCATGGGCAAACATATCTTCCAGGGGATGCAAGGCACCACCACCTAGGCCTTGTACTTTCATCGAATATGAAGACAGTGCTAAGGCATATAGACTTATGGATCCTAAGACTCATGAGATCTTTGTGGATAAGGATGTACACTTTGAGGAAAGTTCACCCAGCTTATCCTCTAATCCTCTCCGCACTTCATACACTATGGAAATTGATAGTGAGACCAACGATAATGCTTCAACAGATTTAGACATGTGGATTTCTATCAACAATTATAGTGAGAGGTCATGACATTAGTATAGTCCACATGCATACATTGTCACAATGATACGTCCAACAAAGCGGAGTACACCTTTTCTTCCCGCTCTAGCAATAGTGAATGACTACATGGTAGACATTGTAGGTTTGTTTATGGAGTCACAAATAGCAGAATTGGGAGATCCGTCTACAGTTGTTTCTGTAGAACCAGAATCAGTATGCAAAGAACATTAACAAATAAAGTAAACATTCACAAACCAAAAACTAAATTCACATATATGCTTAGACAAAGGAAGAAAACAAGAAGTGCAAACCTCACAAGAAAAAACACTCCATGCTTTCTTGATTCTGTAGATGTGTCCTTTTGCTGTGGATGTATGCTCAAGATGCTCAAAAGTTGCTTCAATGGAGATGGGTAATGGCAAATTGGTAGCTTTGTGAGCTCTCAATTTGGCATTATAAGGGTAATATTGATGGCTTTGGTTCTCAAAATAGCATGGTAACTTTAGCTCAAAGATTGTTGATGAAATGGCTTGGGATGGGATTCAATTTATAGGCTAAGGGGTAGAGGGATGGAGGGCTTAGATGCAAGGATGGATGAAGGCTTAAGGAGGGCTAAGATGCACTCAAAGGGGAGCACATGGATTGTGCTTGTTTAGCACCAATGGGAAGGTGACACTTGTCACAAGGAGGATGAGTGTGAGAGGGTAGGGTAAAGGGTTGGTTAAAGTCATGATGAGTGGGGTTGAGTATGTAAGAGGGATGTAAGAGGAATGAGTGTGGAAGAGGGAAGAGTGTGGAAGATGGGTGTAAGAGTCATGAGTGGGCTTGTAAGAGTCTTTTATGTTTTGTAAGAGCACTCATGACTTAGTGGTTGGGTTTTTTGAGGGGAGACTTTGGTTTCGATTAGGAAAGTCTTAAACTTGTTTAAGGAATGTGACAACATTAGGGGGTGGATTAGGCTTGGGTTTAGGATTAGATTAGGGATGTTAGAGATGTGCAAGTGGATGGCATTAATGAGGGTGGGTGAGTTAGTGGCTAAGCTTGGTTAGTATGGGTGGATGGGGTGGATTAGGCTAAATGGAGGATTAGAGATAGGTTAGGAGTTTTTGAATTTGAGGATTTCATTTATCAAATAGATTTATTTAATAAATGGGGATTTTTGGAATTAGATAGAAGAATAGGATTTAATTGATAAATAATAGATTATTTGATTTATCAATTAGGACTATAGATGATTAATTAAATTAATCAACTAGGGGATGACAAAGGATTAATTAAATAGAAATTTAATTAATAATGCCCTTTTTAGATAACTAAATAGGATTACTAAAATAGTGTAATCAAATTTAGGTGTCTACAGTTTCGAGGGTTCACTTTGACCCTCATGTCCATTCTCTACATGATCGATCCTTACAGGTTGACGTGATTGTGGATCCTTATGTACATCAGTTGTAGGAGGTCTCTTTATCAGTTAAGGAGACAGATGGTTCATTGGAATAGGTTCTACCTACATTCTTGCCAGATCTACATTCATTCTTTTCAGCAATGTTGGAAGGGGTGACCATCAACATCAACACAAGGACACTTGAGTAGGTTTTAGGGCCAACATACATCTTCAAGATTGTACCTTTGCCATTGATTCTTCCAAAGGGAAGGAACATCATTCACCACTCTTGGACCAGCTTCTACCTTGGAGCAGCTGTCACTGATCGACATTCTTCATTTACGGGGGAGGGGCGGGTGGGGCACTACCTTGTCTCTCTTCCTCTTCTTTCTTATGGGGGGGACTTTTTCCTCTTATAGGGTTTTGTCCTTCTCATTTTTCACTATTGTATATACTTGTATGTCGTAATGGGGGGGGGGGGGGGGGTCTTGATTACTCCATCCATCCATCCATCTTGTCTTTTCATCTCTCTTTTTGGGGTAGGGTTTTTCCCATGGGTTTTCCCTCTTTCTTTGCTTTATGAGAGATTGCATTTCATTACGTACATGGGTACCTAACATGGCCTAGTAGCTGGGACCCTTCTTGCATTTTCATGCTGGTTTTCGTAAGCATAAGGGCATTGCCCCAAGTTGGACTTAAGGGGGGGTGTCAGTGTAAATAAGTATTCACTATTTACACTTACTTAAGTTTACTTAGGTTAATGCATTATTTTATTTTATTATTTATTTTGTGAGACACCTAGGAGTTTGCGTACTTTTATGAGTTGTCATGTTAACAACACAGAAGTAAGCAATTCTAAATCAACACATGGTGTCTACAACATAAATTTGCATGCTACACCTTTGTAGGCTTATCCTCTCATCATCGTACTTGCTCCTGTGCTTAATGGAGGATAACCCATATCTAGTGGACATGTGCTTGGTTGTATGACTTATCATGATGCTGATTCCTATGCATTCTAGAAGCATTCCGGAGACCTTTATATATAGGCACTCCTAGTGTACTTTCATATTTAATCAAATACATATCGATATTCTGATCATACTCTTTTTGGTCCACTATTGTGCTTATGCTTGAGTTCTTTGATCTTGGGTGAATTTTGCCCTAAGGCAAATTCTTATAATACCGAATAAAGAAACATAATAAGGTGTATGATCCATTTGACATAATGCTAAAAAGAGATGTCATTAAGCATAAAATGTGATGATTATAGGATATGCATGAGCTTTTATTTAATCTTTCTACCCATTCTTCTTTTAAGAGTTATATTACTAAATCCTAGATCATAGTTGAACACTTTGCTAAACCAAATATTTGTTTGACTTCAACTTGATTTTTCTTCTATTTTTAATGTAGGTTCCATAAGATTGTATCAAGTGTAAAGACAATGCTTATGTTTTTTTTATCTCATAGATGTAAAACTTGTGTAGCATGGTAGGAATCTTTGACATGTCCAATATACCTAGGTCTTTATGTGATTTATGTCTCAAAGAGTTCACACTTTCTATTTCCCTTGTACATTGTTGATTGTTCTCTACCACAACAAAAACCTTCTCGTACAAGGGCCACATCTTCATCCAATGAGTTTTAAGTCCATCATTTGTTAGGGTTTGGTTGTTGACTTGTGTGGAAAAGGTTGTCTAGGTTCAAATTTTGGTTGTAGCAATACCAAAATTGGTCGCACTCTCCAAATAACTAAGGTTAACAAAAACACCACAAGATTCACACCAATCATTTAAATACAAATGGTTTAGATGAATCACCTACTCTCAAGAAATTCTTAGACCTATCTATCATGTTGGTATTATTCTTTAGGTCTTGAAGTCGAGAACACCGACAAATATATTGTACATGATCAATATAAGAATAATGATTAACATGTCTTGTATGATCTAAGTTATTTTTTCTCTTATATTGGATTAAAATTACTCGAAACTTGACTCCCTCCACTTTAATATATTACCCAAATAGGGGAGAGGATCTTATAGTTGTGCAACCCAACTTCACACTTCTCAAAATCTAAAATGACCTCCATTTTTTTTACACTAGCATACTTGGTAAGCTCCTTGCTTATAACAAAGGTTTCAAGGCCACATTAGAAAATGTGCTTCCACATCAAGATTCTTTTTGCAAAGATCTCCAAACAACCCAAAAAATGTGAGACCAATGGTTGTGTAAAAGAGACACCCATAATTGAGAAGTTGACGTGGCATTATATGACTGGCTTCTTTTTAGAAAACTTGATACATTTCATTCAATCATGGGTTATCATCATCAACTATAAGAGCTTTGAAGTCACACATGTTGGTGAACTGCTCTTCTTTCTTTTGTAAATTGAATTTTTTCAATATAAAAAAGAAAAAAAAGTTGTGGATATTAAATCAACAGTTGTAAGTATTATTATGCACTTTTTTGGATTTGATTGTCTATAATTTTAATCATCAACATTTCATATTACACTCAATGATACATTAACACGATGCACGATAGCATAAGAAGAAAATATGTTAAATTAGAGAGAATAAGGATATACAAACTAACATATTTTCTATTATGCTCTTTTACACCTTGATAATAGATCAAAAGAGTGTGATTTAAAATGTTAATGATAATAAGAGCTCTAGGAGAGCTTGAGTCCTTGCCTTGTGCAAGTGTCAATGAGATATTTCTAGAAGTTTTAATGATGTTCATTTTTATTGTCATTGAACATAAGAAAATAAGATAAATAGTCAAAAATATCAATAAATTTGATCAATTTGGCCATCTTGGTAATGTGATCATTGATATAAAAACTAAATTTTAAATTATGTAGAAATGTAAAATAAAATATAATTGTGATTTATGTCATGAAACTAAATCTATATTGATGAAAAATATTAAATTAAAATGACAATTTTAGAGGTTTATCAGTAAAAATAAGTTAGAGAAAATTCTTGTAAAAAAACATTAAAAATATTTCATAATTTTTTTTTTTTGGATGAATAGTCCCTTCCTTATATTTAAAAAAATACAACAAAGTTACATATTCACAAAAAATTATGAAAAAAATATTTTAACATAATTAATATCACAATTTTTGAAATCAAAACTCATACCATATAACATTTAAATTTAGATTGTTATTTTTTAAAAATAACTTTATATCATCATTCTTAAATTGAATTATATAATTATAATATCTTTAAAAATAAATTTAGATTAAAAAATATAAAACACTAAACTAAGATTTTAAACGACATGTATTTTTGTTTTGAAGATAATTACAAGAGCTCTGATTGAGAGGGAGAAATGTGACTAGAGTAAAATATATTATATGAAAGTACAGTATAATATATAACATTAAAATTTATGAGCTTAAAAGCCTTTTCGAAATAGACATTGAATATGATCTGGTATTTGACAAATAGTATAAAGATTATAAAAAATCATAATAAAATTATATATTTGAAACATATATATTATAATGATTTCAAAATAAAATGAAAAAAAGATTCTAGATATTTATTTATTTTTAATAATGAAAAATTGACAATATCTATTTATATAATTAATGTTATCCATTTTAAAATATAATATAATATAATATTATTTTTTGTTTTGTAAAATTTGTAATAAAAAGATTAAATTTATAGGTTAAAAATGAAGATTACAATATATCTAAATTTTACTTTTAATATCTAAAATTTGGGTTTAAATCTATTCTAGTATAGTTTTTAAATTTTTTTATAGAATGTACATAACTTATATAAAATTGATTTTTTAATTTTTTTAATTACAACTAATTATTTATTTATTTAATTAATTAAATTGTACTAATACTTGCATTAGTTTAATTAATTGTGTGTAAATGATTTGTTTGATGCTTTGATTTTTGTGTGGAAGTTGAAAAAATTAAATAACAATTTAATACAAATTGTATTATCAAGATAATAATTCATTTAGTATCTATAATAAACAATTTTTTTTTTACTCTTTTAATACGCCTGGTAAACTTTTTAACGTGATCGATGGTAAACTTTTTAACGTGATCGGTAGCGCTGGCGCGACAAACCCACCGATACCACGGAAACAGGGGAGACTAGAACCCGTGACCAACCCCTTGCAACAGAGAAGATTTAGCCAACCGAGCTAGAGCCCCCGCCCTCTATAATAAACATTAAACAATAATGTAAATTGTATTTTATTTATTATTTGTGATAAGAAACAATTACAACATATAATTACAATATTTCTTAACCTACAAATCCCTCATGTATAATAAATTCGTATTTAAAAAATTTCATTTATTAATTGCATAAAAATATTAATACAATTGGAGCTATCTTTATATTTATAATTAAGAGTCAAGGAAGACAAGTAAATGGAGCATTCATTGTCAAATTGGATGAAATTTTGTGCGTTTGAAGTTAAAACTTGGACATTTGAGCAAACCTTAGAAACTTGAGCGGCGTGCCAAAAAAAATACTTACAGACGCTACTAGAACATTAGGAAAGACCTTGGATGCTATTAGAACTTACGAAAGATTTCATAGTTTTATTTTTGTCATTTTTTAGATTCTTGGCAGTTTGTCTGGCTATCTTGTCAGAGAGACAATCACTTGTACCTCTACATACGTCAGTAATGGCAGTCTAATTAATGCATAATTATCTGTTCATTTATTTTTCTTATTTTTTTGTGGTAGTAAAATCAATTTTACTCCCAGTAAAATTGGCACTGGCCAATAAGAATTCATAATTTATTGTACAAAAATTGATTTAAAAAATAAACTAATTTTTAAACCGTAGAATGTAAGATTCAAACGCTGAAGAGGAGGGTCTAATGAAGACAGGTTTCAATAGGGACTAATAATTTAAAACATTTTATATCCGCTTTTTTAAAAGAATTTGAAAAATTAAACTACATTATCTCAGTCAAGTATGCTTACAATATATTCCATTACAAAAAACTTATTGAAAGGAAAGTTGATATTTTTTAATTAGTGTAAAATATGGATCAATTTCAAAGGTTTAAGCTAAATCTAATAAGTAAAAAGGCAAAGTCTAACTGTCAGTTTTTTTCTGAAATTTGCAACAATGAATTAAAGTCGGTAGTGAATTGTGCCTGTACTGATGTGACAACGTAATTATTATTGTTCTATTTTTTTTTAATATTGAAAAATAAAATTAAACCCGAAGCTAAATGGACTGTAAATGAAAAATAGCATTTATTTTTTATAAATTTAATTTATAAATAAACACATCTAAACTTTATGCTTTTCAAGCATATGTTCAATGAAAATTAATTGAAGAGGTCAAATGAAAACATTAATTGGTATGCACAGGGCGAGGACTAAAAACTTATACCCAATCCAACCTTAAAAAATAAAAATTAGGTCACATTGATATGGATCGTAGAAATGTTATAGATTTAAATGATAAATATTATAAATAACAAATATTGCTATTAAATCAACAACTGCAATGATAGTTGTTAAAAACACATTTCTAGGGAATGAATTAAATTCTGATTAGGCGGATTGTACCGTGATAAAACCTAAACCTAGCCCGTAGAGTCTTAAGGCGGATTGTACCATGATAAAACCTAAACCCTAGTTCAGATCGGAGATGGAGGGAGCCGCGGGCGGAGGGATCTCTAGTATAATCAGTGTTGTTAGGGCTTTTTTGTTGGGAGGGCGGGCAACCTTAATTAATTTACACGCTTAACCACCGCGGGAGAGCTGGATTGTGGTGGAGGAGGTCCCTTATGAATGGGCTGTATCACGGTGCTGTAGATTTGAATAGTAGGCTTAGGCGTTATCGGCTGGATGTATTGCAGGGAAAATATTTGAACCGCATAAAACGAGCGATGCCAGTAGTTGACCTCTCATATTGGTATGACCTGAATCTAAGATTTTTCTTTGATTTGTTGAAGCGATTCTGAAAAGCCATTATTCGCTGTAGCCTCTGTTAGAGTAAAGAAAATTTAAGATAGCATTTGTTCATGGCAGCCACTCGCTTCTGGTGCACCCGTGAACAGTATTAGTTGATTAACATCGAACGCGGAAGACATCTGTTTACTGTTTAGTAAGGGCACAACCCTTCATTGCTTGTTGACTATCTTAACTAGTAAATTTCATGAAGTATCTGCTTGGATATGAAAATACCCATAAATGTATTTCTCTCACATATCGATATTCATAAATGTGGGTTGTTAATGATCGAGGGGTAGTACGAGTGCCCCATTGCCATTGCACCACAATTCCTACAAGCCTCACATTCTCTGTATGCCGCAACCGATTGGCGAACCCCCTGGTTTGAGCTAGTCAACTTTTGATATCATTCTTCGACTTTTTCTTATTCAGACTTGTTTATTTGTTTGGAGGCGTTATTGATAGTTTTGGGCATCGAAGTTGAAAAAATCAGAAGACATGTATTATGATTGTTTTAACTTCTACTATGACACGTATTATGAAAATAATTAGGCATTGAACGCTTCACACGGTTTTCTTCCGTTTGAGGTCTCTTGCATTATGCGGGTAGAAATCAGCATCCTCACATTTTAACAATGTAGTTTTTTCTACTGTTATTTCCCTGTCCTTCAATAGAATCTCATTTCAGAATGTCTGAGAACTCTGATAGATTGTGGAAATTTGATAGCTCTATTGTCTGAGAACTTTATTTACGACTTATTTGGCTTTATTGCTTTATCGTTTTCTTTGTTATTTGTATGGGGCATTTTTTGTCTTCTGAGCTTGTTTTGTCGACAGTCATGAACATCAGCTTTTAAACAATCGGCTACTGATATCTAGAGAGTTTGCGGAAGAGTACGACTATCCATTGCTAATGTTTTTTTGCACGGTTACTCTCAGTTTAATTCTAAGGATGTTGACATGCAAACATAATACTTTACTGCAATTAATTTGCAGAATGAAGTAGATTACCTGGTTTGTATGAGCGTCCTTATAACAAGGGCCGTGTCTCACTCTTTATTTTTTTGACAGCCATCATTCCAGTTCCGCTTTTTTCGTGTAGGAAATTCTATTCAGAGGAATCGAACCTTTTTGGGTGCAATAGTTGGTCTATATGCTCGACATTCCTTTGGATTAGTTTCCCTGCCCACAATATTTGTTAATTTTGATATTACATTGTGGATGCATTGATGATGAAACTGTACAGTGACTGCAAAATATTTGTAGCAAGAGCTGATTAACTGGTTTGTATTCCCTGAGCATCTGTACGCACAAAGGCCACTGCTAAATTTATAGAAACGACGCCAAGTGCTGGTATGAATTTTCTTCTAGTGACTGACTGTTAAAGCCTTTTTCCAGAAAGATTAAGATTGTTCGATGTAGCATTTTGTTTGCTTTGTTGTTTGACAAGAAATGTGTCTTTACGTTTTAAACCTTTAAAGACTTTTTATTTGAAATTTGATTGTCTAGGTGGTGTTCATTGACTGAGAATCTTGTAACTAGTGAACTGTCATACCGAGAGTTGTAAAGTTTGTTGTGCATTTCTAGTATTCTTTTGCACTAGTTTGTTCTTTTCGTTCTTATAGTTAGTGTTTGCCCTGTTCAAAAAGCAATTTAGGTGTTGTTTAACATTAATGTAGAATCATTTAGGGACTGTAAACTTCTTTTGTAGGGCTAATAACATCCTTTGATCAGGGTTTACGATGATGTGTTGCATGGGTAATTTCTGGTATAACCCAAATGTTTCATGTTTTTTATTTCGCAGTCTCCTTTTCCACTTTACACCTTCCAAATTTTAACTTGATTCTCGTTTCTTGGAATTTCGAAGGGGATACTTAAGTGAGACAAATTCATATTCTTGAAAGTTTCCCCTAATGTCAATCCATTTTATAATTCATTCTAGAATGTATTCAATTTAATGGGCCTCTGCACTGACTTTCAGGTTATTAGTTTAATATATATGATCTCCTTCCTAGCCTAAACTTTACAAATTGATATTTTTGCTGGTCTTCTTGAGGTTTCACACTAGGTAAAGAGATCTTTCTTCCAGTTTGTAAACTCAACTTTGCCAACAATATTACCAAATTATACGTCTTTTTATTGTTAAGTATCCAGTGTACTACGATATCTTATCAGAGTTCCTGGTCTTTTTGTATTATATATCTTCTGAATCGTAGTCCTTAAATAATAGTTTGATTTTATGGAATGCAATGATGAGGAAATATGTATGCATGACTGCAATCGTTTTGCAGAATGAAGTACATTACTTGGTTTGTATTCCCTGAGCATCATTTTGTGCAAAACCATGTGTCTATTCACTATTCAAACTCTATATTAAGCATTCAAAAAATTATATCTAGAATCACGAAACTTGTATTTTCTTGAATTGCTGGTTTCTCGTTGACATTCCTTTGAGTTCTTTTATTTACCGTAGGCATTTTTAATATAATGCATTTTGCAATGGCGTGCTTATGATGAAACCGTAGAGTGGCTGAAAACTTATTTTGGAGCAAAAGGTTGCTCATCAGGATTGTAGACGTATTATTTTTCAAATTTTTTAAAAATAAAATTATTTATCCCTTTCATCAACTGTAATTTGAGCATTGGCAGATAACTGGAGCCTGATTACCAGGAGAATAATATAAATCCTAGTTCTCAAGAATTTTTTGCATGGCAGCTATCTAATGTGCATTAGTTTTGTGACAAGAATTGCAGTCTCTGTCGTTTGCATCTTTAGAGTATTTTTTTTTAAGGACTATGATTTTTGTAGATGTGTATGCCTTTGGTATCTTCAAGGGCATTTTAAATGTAGAATTTGATTCTTCCATTATATGTTGCTTCATGAGATTCTCATTCTCTTAAGAGTGGAGATTAGTTTTTGTTGGGCTTCTTACCGACTCCCAGACTATGAAAGTGTTCTTCTGTAGCAGTTGCCACTGAAATATATTCGGGAGAGCATGAGGATTCTTGACAGTATGAGTACCACAAAGTCAAACCTGGGATTTTCATCCAGGCATTTCTCACGTTGTTTGGATGAGCAGGATGAGTCCTTCATTATTGATCTGATATATGGAAGAGCAGGGACCAGGGGACATTGAGCACAAATATTAGCCGCTCAAGGACAATAGGACTGGAGATTCCTGCAGGATATCATCTGAAAATGGTGTTGACTCAGTACTGGAGGGTGATGAGAGTTTTCTGAGTTGTGACATCGTAGTGCAGGGAGAATTACTTAGAGGCGAGTCATCTAGAGCACCAGAATCAGAGCCAAAGACTGAATTAACAGTAGCTAGTTCTGTGCCAAGACCTCTATTTGGAGAGGAAAGAAAAGGTCAAGCCTCGACGAATGGGCATTCTTGCACAAGCCATTTGTGAAACTTTGCATGGTGGGAAACTTTGTTAGGTTAATAATATATCCCAAATCTTGAGTCACTTTTCTGAAAATGCAGAAGCATTAGCTTATGCGGGGTTATGAATTACACAGACATTTGGACAAGGTGAAGTAAATCTGTTTCCAAGTCATTGTTAAGGAGTAGGACTAGCGGAAATGGAGGCATGGCCAAAAGGTTTTAGGGAACAAACAGAGAAATCCAAGAAGGTATTTTAGGAGGTTCTGAGAAATGATTTGAAGTTAAAAACAGAGATGGATATATTTTGAACCAAGGAAAGCTTGTAGAAATGATTGGAGAATAAACAAGAGTTGGCTCAGTTTGAAATCAAAGCAAATAAATGGCAGAAGCAGATGAAGGCCAAAGTTTTGTAAGACAATGTGAGAGTCAAAGAGTGCACGGGAGCATTACAGCAATACTTGATAGCAGTGAACACTGAAGAGGATAATACTTACCACTTACCAGTGATGCACTCTGTTTTATCAATCTCTGGCTCCTTGACTGTTATGACTAGGTCCACTAGACTTACACTTCTATCCACATACTAGAGTTGGACAACTCTACTATTAGTACGTTCTCCGGACGTGCCAACTCCTATCCAGAGTAACCATCGAGGATGATAATTTAATTTCAAAAGGGAGATAAACGTTGTCATGAACTATTTACTTCGAATAAAAGCTAGTATATAAAAGCATGAATGAAAGAAAATATTGTGCTATGCTGTGCAGGTTTTGATAAGTTTTTTGACAACAATGGGTTCTTTCCTAATGGGGATGGTTTCCACTGTTACCCTCATGGATTTGCATTGGGTTCAATTGTAGAAAAAGATTTGGCATTATGTGCGAGATCAACTGGCAAGACTTTTGTATCCCACTGAAAATTGCTTGCTTTCTTATGTCATGTTTATATCATTAGATGCATGTTGTATGTTGCATGCTAAATGTTTCAATGAGTGATATCCTGGTCCCTGTAGAGATGTGCATGATGATTCAAAATTGTCTATTGTGAGACAGGTAGGTGGAAGAGGTCCAAAGATATATGGTAGGAGAAAACTTGCATGTTCTGAAGGATGTGTTGAGACTTAATGACACTTTCTTATTAAGTTGGGACTGAGTGACACTTTCTTATTAAGTTGGGACTGAGTGACACTTTCTTACACAATGCAGAGGGTATGAAGATAGCTCTGATCAGTACAAGTCATCTTGAAAACCAGGAACATGCACAGTTTGTATTTCAAAGATAAAATCAAGCTTTATACTGAAGATTGATAACAGGAGGTCAGATATGAAAAGGAATCTGAATATAATTTAAGGCTGTGAGCTTTTGGTACCTTGACCCATCAGTCTCATGAACATCATTAAAATTATTTATTTGTTCATTCATTTGTTTTTGTATCCGTATGTACAATCCTCATTGTTCTAACATGTTTCCATTCCGGTTGCAAGATTCTGAAATGCTATGGGAATTCCTGTGTTTGGGGAAGAACTAGAGGTATAATATTAATAGTTTTCTATACACTAATGATTGCCCTTTTTTGGTAAATATCATCAGAAAATTTTCCTTGCTATCTGATTGTGCTTGTGTTTGAAATAATTTGTGTTTCATGTTTAAGAGACTTTTTGATGAGTGAATATTTAGTTTTGGTTGGTATTGCTGGCCACTCAATTTTTGAGGCCTTACAGTTGCGGCTTGCTGTTGGGGCTAGCAGAAAATTTGATTAGAAATTTGTTTTTAGTCTTGTTTCATGGTTCAATATTTGTCTAGGGTGTTCAAGATTACAGTATATATGACGATCATCGATATTTTTAATTAAGCTGTTTGTGGAAATGTCCTGCTTGGTACTTGCGGTCAGCCTTTCAGAACAGGGTATTGGCTGTAATAAGAAACTTTTATTGTTGCACAAATGTAGAAAACATAATTTGTTTGCAAGTAAGGTTGGTCGTCTTTCTAAATTAAAATAAAATGCACGTAAAAGGTCAGTATTCTTAGTTCCTGCTCTGGGCAGGAATTCTTATGCATTCGTTAAAGATGCTATTAGGTTATTAGTTAGACCAATGAACTTCAATTGTTTTTTAGCAGTTCCAAAGTTGTTTTAAAAGTTTACTAAATAGAACATATTTAAAAAAAGGTCAAAATACTATTTCTTTACAATTTCATTGGCCCTTGGTAATTTAGGCAAGAAGAATATTTTTTCCAGGTCGAAATTGAAGGGGAAATAAATTTGTGCTCCTAAGAAGGCTGTCGAAATTAAATGTAGGAAAACGTTATTGCCCAAATTGAAAGAGCAGAAAAATCAGGTGGTATGGCACATCTCCTATTTTTGTATTGCTTTGGCCGAGAAGTTTTTCCTGCTTAATTGTTTTTGGTCCATTTTTTACTTAGGAGTTTTGAACGCATTATTTCGTCCATTTTATTTATCTTCCAATCAGGGTGTATTATATTTCATTTTTTCTGTTGGGAGTTTTGGTTTAGTTTTTGCACACCCTGTTTTGTTCCATCCATTTTATATCTGTGCGCCAATGTGGCTGTGTTATATTTCGTGGACTACATCCATCTTTAAAAAAATTGAGGGTTTTTGTTTATTTTGCAGATCTTGTATTATCTCATCCGTTTTATATCTGTTACCCAGACTTGGAGCAATTTGAAAGGTTTGTACGTCCATGGCACTATTTTCCTTTCGAAATTAGTTTCTTCTTGAGTTATTTTTTCAAAGATTTCTGAATTTCCTTTCATCGTGAAACTGTGAAGCTCTCTGCTCTCTGTCCAACCTCTATGCTGGATTTGTCACCTGTTTATGATCAGCATTTTTGTTCCATCCCATTTTAAACTGGGTTCTCCCAGATCTACTAAAGAAATCTTTCATTATGGAAGGACCTTTCTAATGGAAGGATAGTTCTATTTTTTTAGATGGGTATTTAAAGATTCTCCCGTTAACATAAAATGAAACCCTGGTTGTGTATTTGAAGATATCGGCTTTTTCTAGAATGCCAAGTCCTCTTCCTGCTATTATCATCTTGGCTAGGGTTTGGGTCGGCACTCTAAAATTCGGTTGTAATAGCATTGCTCAGTACCAGCAGCAGGGTTTCGAGAGCCTGCCAGTGCCATAGCCTTTACGGTCAGCCTTGAAAACTGGTAATTGACATTGCACTTTTGACATGGATACTTGCTGCGGAATCAATATAAACTATTAGTAAAAAACGAAAAAGTTCTTTTACTACCTAGCAACGAAATCTCTTCTTCAATTGCTATTTGTCCTCCTATAAACCAAGGCTTAATTCTGCTAAACATGGCAAGAAAGCTTATTGGTTTCCTCCATTCACGACTTCATTCCCTTCAAGTACCAGCGCAGTGGGGTATAAAACACATCTCAGATGCATAATAACTGAATTCATTTCTTCTCCTCTTACCATTCTATTTGCTCATTCATACAAAAAGTTGCAGGCCCACCACAACAGTTATCGAGATAATAAATTGTAATTGAAAATGTCTTCATCAACTAGTAAGTTGGGTATTGAATTGGATAAGACATTTGCCCTTTTGTTTAATCTTCCCTTCTTTGTTTGCGTTAAAATATGATCGTCTTTATCTTTTCTCTTTTCTGTAATAGCACTTGTAATTTTTTTAAGTGTGTTTTTCAAGTTACTATTCTAATGAATATAATGATTATAAAGAGGCACATCTCTTGTTATCATATTTTAATGTGTTTTTCAAGTTACTATTCTAATGAATATAATGATTATAAATAGGCACATCTCTTGTTATCATATTAACTTGCAGTAGTTATTGTTATATCACAAATAATATATTCTCAACTCACAATATTTATTGTTAAATCACAAATAGTATATTCTCAATGTATTAGAATGGTTATATAACAATCATATATAAACACACACACACTCTACATAAGTTAATTATTCCATATATAATATTTGCCATAAATTATAAATTTATTTCATATATATAATTTAATGTAGTCGACATAATTGTAACATTAACACTCCCTTTTAATGAAGAAGGATAAAATATATATATTACACCATAAGTAATATTTCAAAAATATCACATTTAGATTTTTAGAATATGATACAGTATAAGTATTGGCCTATCAGAATATCAACACATGATATTCACCAACTACTATTTGATACAATATTAGGTGACATGAGCATTGGCCTATATAGACATCAATCAAATGATATTCACCAAGTACTCAATGCGGTAATGGCTTGTTAGAATATTAGGGTAAGATATTCATCCAATGCCTGTCATATATCTACACAAACACGTTATAGACAATCAATTTAATGACATCTAACACTTAGTTGTTGATTTACAAGATAAAGCCTTCATGATCTATTTCAATATTTATAAAAAATGTATATCATGATTTAAGTTATTGTAAGATCATCACCTTCCAATAACTTATGCAAATACAAGTGATAATCATTTGGAAATTGGAAGTTATCACTTTTTTACATGCATGACATCAAAAGTTCACATGAAGTCACCATTATATTGTCATGTGGTGTTGTCATGACATCCACCATGAAACATATTAGAGAATAAGGTTTTCACCTCAAGCTTATCTCTCATAGACATATATGACATAAAGGATTGCACTTGGAAATTCTTCTTCATGAAGTAACACTAACCTTATGACCTTTTTGTAAAAGTTAAAATATAGTGTCAAAACTCTCTCATAGTTTGGTATCAACTTTTTTGACCTCTAAGTAGAAAGTTCTATTTGATGAAGTGTTAGATTCCCTTTGAATTTGTTATCATCCTTCTAACCTTCTAGTAGCAAGTCATGTCATGCTTACCTAGTTCAATAGGTATCTTGATAGCATAAGGTCTTCTAACTTACATATATGAAACTTTGTCCCATGAATCATAATCTTTTAGTTGCTATAGTTTTTAATCACTGCAGAATCCATCTCGACATGGTCTACTCCCTCTGATTCAACATAACCAAGATCATCAAAAGTTTGACTAAAAGCATATTTTCTATCTACTCCCTCTCTTTGTCCAAGGTTGCCTCTAATGAATCGATAAACTCCCTCTCATAATCTTTATCATCAAGAATATTCGCTTCAAGAGCCATACTTTGTCCAACATGATCATCTAATGACTAAGGAATTCTAGTCCATAACATCTTTGGAGTTGTTTTGCACAATATATCGTAGCATGTATAATACCAACCTTCTTTTCGTATCTGCACATGATGGTCCATAGACATCAAATAAAAAATTTGCCTTAGATTATTTGAGAATGGAACATCTCCTCTTTAAAGATGGTTCAAGTGGGAATGGAACATTGTTTATCATTTCACCCGCACAATATAACATTACCACTCTTGTATTGTTAAACAATTTTGCATCATATCAAATACGACAAACTTCTTTATGTTCTTCCTTTTCTTCTTTGAAAAGAATCATCCTTGGGGATCAAGGAAAATAACAAAAGAATAATAAAGAAAATAACTCTTATGTTACATGTATGGATATAGTTAACTATGATAGGAAATTAAGATTAGTATTCAAGAGGTAATAACCAAAAATGCTTTTACAATACTTATCTCAAGATGTTCATTAACATCCTTCTTAATGGATTATTAGTGAGGATGTCAATTTTTGTATTGTAACCAATTTTTGGGTTGGATTCATTCCTAGCAAGCTCCTTGTCCAAGCTATTCAAGTACTCCTCCTCTGAAGTACCACTTGGTATTTCTACCCTTTGAAGAATGTGTCACCTTGCTTCCAAACTCTTGAGGATAGATCCTAGTATTATACTTGCTTTAGGATAAAGACCCTCTCATCCTAAGCAAAGTCCATTTAATGCCCAATTCTGAGTATCTTGTGCCAATAAATTACCTTTTGACATTGAAGTTGTTCATAAAACTCAACCTCCAATTCTCATTTGTTGATGGTTAATTCCAGAAGTACCAAAGGAGGTTTATCTTCAACTTACAACTCTATAATTGAATATTGGACAATTTCTGCAATTTCTCATGTTTATAGCTCTATTTGTTTGAAGATTTTTTTGTGATAATGATATTGTTGTCTTTGTGTCAAATATAGCCTTTGACATATACAAGCATATTTAAGACAGGAGCATACCAACTAGTTATCAATATGGTAATGCATAATGTATATTTCTACGGATTAATATCCCTTTGATGTGTTCAATAATTCTTCCTCATATATGGTTGTTGGTAATTGATTATATATTTGGTAATATTTGTGTTATGTACTTGAGATATGCCCTTTATCGTAGAAGATGATATATATCTCCGAAGAAAATGATCGAAAATCCAAGTTACATTAATGATTGAGGATGCTTAGTCACACTGTTGATTTTAGATTGGATACTTCCTTACAATGATGCAGTGATATTATAATCTTAAGTTACTGATGAAAAATGGTGAATAGTGCCAGGAGCATTGACTTGCCTATGTCTTAATCTTCTTTCACCATTGCTCTACACAGTCAATTTGTGTATTCTCGTGACTCATTGGCCCCTTTACCATGTCATCTCATGGTAGTGTCTAATAATCTATGATTTGAAATAGTCTATGGTCTCCCTCCATCCTTCCTTACACGTAAAGGGATAAATTGATTCATAACTTACTTTGCATTTTTCCTAATCAACTATATTTAACTGAAATCGTAAGTTGTTGATTTGACCTTTTATCTTCCTCCATAGTTTGATAGGGATTACATGAACCTTTCTATCATCAAAAATTCCACTCACACTGGCTTGGTATTCTTCTCCATAGGATACCAACCCCCACATCTTCTGTAGATTGATATAGAGATCATGATTAATATCTTTGATGATATAATTTCTAGCTTGGCATACACAACTATATATATATATATATATATATATATATATATTTGTTGGCTCAGCTAGTGATGTGGCATTTAGGGGATTTTTGAAATGAAGGTTCCCACTCCTACTCATGTAAAGGCTCCAACTCTTGTGCTTGCTTTCAACCTCATTGCTCTTGTTGGGGCTCTTCAGGCCGTCTCTCCCACCCTTCATCCTCTGGCTGTTGCTGGGGATTCTGCTCCTATTGCTCCAACTGCTCATGCTGTGGATTCTCTCTGTTCTCCTGATGCGTCTAGGGTTGCTATGAGGAGATCTGCAATTTCCTATATGGATGTGGTTGCTTTTGAGGCGGGTATTGGTGCTCTTGTTTCGAAGAAGGGGCTCTGTTCAACTATGCCCTTTGTTAGTCGTTCAACTGTCCCTGTTTCTGTAAGTAACCCGATTGTGCTTCATCTAGATTCAAATATTGTTGATGAGGTTTCTACATATGTGGAAGATTACTCTTCCACTACTGCTATTTTTTAGGTTTAGGGGTTTTTGGTCCTCTCTTTCAGACTTGCATGCTTGAAGCTCCAAATTTTGAGAACCAATCATTTCAGATTTAGTTCAGATTTACCCTATGGCAAAGGGTTTTTTTATTGTGAAATTCACTAATGTTGATGATAGAGATTCCATACTGGGCTATGGCTTCTCTTGGGAGGAAAGGTTCCCCTTGATGGCTAAGCTTTGGTATTTGGCTTTTGATCCGAATACTAAATCCTTTAATAAGATTCCTCTTTGGGTACAACTATAGAATCTTTCCCTTCATTTTTGGCTGGATTCAATCTTGGAGGTTGTGGGGGATGCCCTTGGGGATTTCTTGTTGGTTGATTCGGTTTCCTCCAATATCTATAGGACGACATATGCCCACATCCTTGTGGAGATAGATATCTCCAAGGGGCTTCCTGAAAAGATAAAGTTGGCTTCTCTAAATGGTTCTTGGATTCAACTTCTTGATTATGAGAGTATTCCATTCAGATGGAGGAAATGTCATAAGACCGGCCATCTCACTATGCGATGCTCCTCTAACAAGGTTCAATTGAAGAAATCACATTCTTGGTGGTTGGGGGTTTTAGAGGATCACTATACGGTTCAAAAAGTATCCATGGAGGTGGATCGGTTGGATAGCTCTTCTCTTGTTGATCTCTCTTTGGCGGAGGATTCTGTTGCTATCTCTGGTGATTTGAATGTTGCCCCTTCGACGATTTTGACTCAAAATGTTGTTGCTAACACTTCTACTGCTGACTTTGTTGATTCAATTGCTGTCCCTTTGGCGGCTTTGAGTCCATATGTTGATGTTGTCCCTTTTTGTGCTGTTGACTCTGTCCAAAACTCTGTTGCTGGTGCTTCTCCTGTAGTGAGGGTTTTGGGGGTTAGTGGGGATTGGTAGAAGGCTGCTGGGAAGGTGAAGGATGGTTGGACATTAGTTAAAGGAAAAAAAGGGAAATCCTCCAAACCTTCATTTGATATATCTTTACATTCTGAAAAAGTCTGGACCAAAATGTAAATCTTGGTGGTCTGTGCTTTCTTGGGTTGTTTTCTCTTTTGTGGGGAGCTTGGTTGTGTCCCTCTAGTTTGTTGGGTGATTTTCCATAATTGTTTTATGATCCTCATTGTTATATCTTTTTTGTCCCTTTGTACAAGGTTTCGGGTCCTTTTACTACTCGTTTTTACTTAATCAAAACGATGTGGTATTTATGATTAGGTGGCCTCCTTATTTTGTAGTGTCTTGCCATTATTTTTGTCTTCCAATAGTGTCATCTCTTATACTTATTGTTACAACACCACTCTTTGTGGGTCCATTTAATTTTGGTTGTGGCAATGATTCCAACATTTGTTAATGCATTTCGAAGAAATCAAGAGGGACATAGATTTTGTTTTTCTTTGAATATATACTCCAAACTTGAACAAAGTGATTTGGTTGAACAAGCTTCCATAATCACTGCCTAATCTAGACCATGATTCATATTGATCATTATCTAGATGTTGTGTCTCTTATGCTTTCTCTACGAGCACCGCTTTTGATCATATCAGAGACCATTGAGTAATCAAAAAATAAATTTCAGAAACTTAGCGAAATTCGAGTTTCATAAGTGGATTATGAAGGTAAGAAGCAATGAACTAGAGTATAGTGGTGCATCCATGGATATATGCAAAGTAGAGGTGTCCTCCAACGTATGTGAAGTCGTCAAAGCTCTTATTCATAATACAATTGCTGCTAGAATAATTTGCAGTAACCTTGGACACATCTTTATTGTGAAATTTGGATCTAAATCAAAAATGGGTGCAGTTGTAAAAGCTTTCCCTTTGAAATTCGATTCGAACACAATCTTATCTACTTACAAAAATGGAAATTTTATTTCAACCCAATGTTCAAATCCACCCTTAGATAGTGCTTGTTGGATATGATTGTATAGTTACACATCAGTTCAAAATCATAATTAGCGAGGGGTTTGATACAACTGTCAAGGCTAGAACATTCATATGTTAGGCTTATTTATTCGACATTTATTATTAGATTATTTGACCCCTCTGTTCTTACTGTGATTGAGCCCCTTAATTTTGATATGAAGTTAATGAAAATCATCTTGCTCATGATGTTGTGATTTCTTAAATCCTATTAGTGGAAAACTGGCTTTGATACCATGTTAATATAGGATCGTTTTAATCTTTTTTTGTTACTTGTAGTAGCACTTGTAGATTTTTATGTGTTTTTGAAATTACTATTCTAATGAATATATATGATATAAAGAGGCATGACTCTTGTTAATATATTAACTCACATTAGTTATTGTTATATCACACATAATATATTCTCAATGTATTATATTGGTCACACACACACACACACACACACACACACACACACACTTCTAATGAATATATATGATATAAAGAGGCATGACTCTTGTTAATATATTAACTCACATTAGTTATTGTTATATCACAAATAATATATTCTCAATGTATTATATTGGTTACACACACACACACACACACACACACACACACACACACACACACACACACACACACACACACACACACATTTAACATAAGATAATTATTCTACATATAATATTTGACATAAATTATTTATATATCTCATATATATAATTTAATTTCTTAGTTTTTATTGAAGTTTTATCTCATATATATAATTTAATTTATTTGTTTGTATTGAAGTTGTAAAAATTTGCCTAATTTTGTACTAGTTTGGAAAAATCGTGCTTGTGGGCTGTGTTAACTAGCTTATTAATTTTGTGTTCTAGAACAATTGATGGACATGTAGAAGAGCAATGAGTTGTTCTTATGAATTTTCTCAAAAAGAGAATTCCAATTACAAGCATCTAGACATGATTGTAACCTTAAATTTTTGGGAAACAATGTTTATATTATATGTGTTCAAGAAAATAGATGCTAAACATAGAATTCACTTTTAATGAAAGATTCACTAGGATTTCTTAATTTTAAACGTTGTGGGCCTCCTATAAACCTCCAATTTATGTAGTTATAGTACCTTTTAGATGAAAATCCCCACTTTCAAGGCAATCGTTGAGTTATATTTTGTATATTAGTAAATATTTTATGTTGGAGATTGATATGATATCTTTGAATTTACTTGAACAACTATCAACACAGACTAGTTCGTATCAGTTCATCTATTTATTGGTTTTAATGGTAGTGGAATTTGAACCATTACAAATTTCAAGCACCATTTTAGCACATATGGGTTTGAGTTATGTTAACCTTATTGGGGTAGTAAAATTTGAAGTGGAGTCATGGTCTGAATACAGTAGTGAAGTCGTCCATCATTAAGTAAAGATTTTCCTTTTGCAAGAAACAAATACTATTTGTTAATTTCAAAATCAATAGACTGTGCTCATAAGAGACACACAACCTATTGCAAACACCACAAGACTAGGTAAGTTGTTGATTCCCTACTCACTCAAACTTATCTCTTGGACTCAAAAGCATTGGTTTTAGTTTTTTGATTATAGTAGTTATGTGTCTATAACTAACTACAGGTTCAATCAAGATAAATAAAATAGGTAAATTGGTTTGTTTAATTAGATACATTTAATATATTTGTTAAATATTGTTGCTTATTCATGCATTGTCAAATGCTTATTTCTAAATTGAAAAAACCATGACATAAATTGTGGTCCATGAAGCTTCTTCCTACAATTTGAAATAGTTGCTCATAAAATGTATTTTGACACTTTTGGAAGAGAAATTTAGAAAGCTACATTGAGTATTTGGCAACTAGACAATGCATATATCAAGTCATATGGAATGATCAAGTCTGGTCCATATATGTAACATTTTTATTAGCAGTTGTGTCTTCAATTTTGTAAGATTTGGTGTCCAATTTTAATTTCTTCTAACCATGTTGACTATGAAGGAACTTTCTCTAATTTACTAGCATCACTAAACAACATTTTATTTTACTGCAACTTCAAACTAGATTGTATTGTACAACTTTATTATTAAATTTTACTAGATGACTTGTTCGTTGTTTTCTCACTTAATTAATCTATATTAGCTGAACTTTTACTAAATGACAAATTCTATAAATCCATGTACCAAATTTTCACAAGATTCATTGTCCGTGTCATTGTTGGACTTAGTTTCTATGTTGTTGACTTCATCATTTTCGCTAGCTTGACTTTTCATTTCTAGAACCTGTTTCCAGTCTCTATTTAGTTTGACATGCTCCATTTTGTATAGTGTTGTTGTTGTTAATTATTGAAGTGCTTGCATATCAACATTTGGTGTTATAATTTCTTTTTGTAATGCACTTTTATATTCCAATTTTTTTTTCAAAGATACAACAATTATTGTTGTGTTCTCGATTGATAGAGGCAAAGCATTTTGTACAACATTAGTGTCTATAGGAACATTGATTATTGAATCGGTTAGGCCAATTTTAAATCTCTTGTATCCCAATTCTCAAATTTGTGCAAATGCAATACACAATGACACTAGGTGTTCTTCCAATTGCGTTAACATTTTGACAAATTACATAGGCCTATTCATTTAAATGTTGTGCGGTGTAGCACAACATGGAATCTTGGATCCCTTTCATGCAATGTTGTATTTTTGGCAAATGCAATTTGTCAACTGGTTTTCATTTGAGTTGACTAATTTGCAATATGTTTCTTTTTGTTTGCTTGAAAAATATTTTTATATCTTTCTTAAAATGTAATAATTGACAAATATTGCATGTGTGCTTTGGTGTGTTGTTAATTGTTTTACAGAACACATTAGTTGGTGACAATGCTCTTTTTCTTTTTGAAACTAGTTGTTGATGATTGTTAGCTCTAATGCTCTTTTTCAATTTTTGAAGAGATGTTTTTTGCTTTTTGTTTTTCTTTCTTCATTGTTTATTTGCATATGACTTTTGCTAATGTTTGTTGTAGTTGTCTACAATTACTGTACTTTTCTTTTCATTTCCTCATTATTTCTTATGGATTGTTTAAGTTGATAGAAAGGTATTTGTCGATACTTTTGTGCAATTGATTTTCCTAATTGTAATAATAGTTCGAAATGGCCACATAGCGGATTGGCATCATGGAAAAGAAGTGAGTATTGTTTTGGTTGCAAGGATTGATTAAAATCTAAGTATTTTTTCCTCTCTTGTAGTTGACCAAACAAATATTTGTATATTCAACCATTTTGATAACCATTGTATATGAAATACATCTCCCCAGAACCCCGTTTCAGTGTTAGTCAATATCTAGGTTTTGTAGATATTTGCATTCTTTGCAAATATGTATTCCAGTCTCTAACTTTATGTAAGTCATGAAGTATTTGTGGGTCCAACTGATGGTTACAAGAATCAATTGCCTCTATTTCTTGTCTTTTGAGATTGCCCAAGAAATACTAGACAATCCCCATGCGAAGATCAGTTGATGTATAATGATTCTCAAGTAGAAGTTGTAGTGAATCAAATAAGTAATCTCCAACAATATATGCGAATGTTGGAATTCTATACAACCCTTCTTACCTCAATACATTGTCAATATTTGAAATGTGATTTCTGTTCTTGTTTTCATACATTTCTATGTCTATAGTTTCATCATTTCTCGTCTTAGCTTTTCCCAGCGATGTCATTTTTCTCGCCTATCTTTCCTATGCTAAAAGTATCCAAATTTTACTATTATATTGGCAAAAAAAAAAAACAATGTTTCTAAGCTCAGGAAAAAACAAATAATTTCATGTGATTTAGGAATTGGTAATTTACCTACCGTTATGGTGTTTGCAATAGCTTTTCTATGTCTTATTTTGTAATGTTACGATTTTGGAATTTAGAATTAAAATTTGTTTTCTATTGGAGGAAAATACTTCTTGGTTAGTTACACCCTACTTAAACTTAGTGTGAAGATCTACAAAGAAACTACATACAATTTTGACAGAGTTGATAAAGTGTAAACAATTAGTGCAACAGATACATAAGTAGATGTAACAACGATAGGATTTATGAGGCATTCTTGTAAACGTAAAAATTTTAGAAGACAACGTACCCCTTGTTTTCATTTTTGTAGTGGACTTTATGTCTCTTATTCTTGGTTAGTTACATCCTACTTAAACTTAGCGTGAAGATCTACAAAGAAACTACATACAATTTTGATAGAGTTGATAAAGCATAAACAATTAGTGCAATAGATACATAAGCAAATTTAACAATGATAGGATTAGATAAGCAGATTTAACAATGATAGGATTTATGAGGCATTCTTGTAAATGTAAAAAGATTAGGAGACAACATACGCCTTGCTTTTGTTTTTGTAGTGGACTCTTATGTCTCTTATTTGCACATTGTGTCAATCTTGGACTTATAGTGGATATCTCTTTTTTGTAGTAGATAAATGCCTTTTAGTCAGTTGTAGGTAGTTGCAAATATCATAGTGTTGGTTAGACAACACCATTATAGACAACCTAAATAAGCAACATAAAACAAAAATGGTATAAAGAGCCTAAAAATTTAAAGCAATAAAGCATTCCAAATTACACGTCAAAGGTGTGGTTAAAATAAGCTTTTTGGTATTGTCTATATGCATAAGTATAAAGATATTGATGAACTATATTTATTACAAATCTCAAAATAGTTGACTAAAAATTCTAAGCAACCAAACAGTAAAAAATTCACTTTAGACATATGATTAATAAACTGATAGCTTACCTTCTATTTTGGTGTTTGCAATGAACTTTTCTGTCTCCTACTTGCAGATCTTTTGATTTCAGAATCCACAACTAATCTCTCTTTTCTACAGTACCTAAATATTTTGTGGTCGATTGTACACAACAAAAAATCATAGTACTTGCTAGAGAATACATTAAATTTATGTATGGAAATAGTAAATGAAATATTATAATTCAATCACTATTGTAAAGGGTGCAAAAATTTAAAGCAACAAAGTGTTAGCTAAGTTGGAAAAGGGGCAAGTTGTTAAATTTTTTGGGTAGGGACATTACAATGCCTGATGATATTTTATTCTAAGCCAACAATTTAAACACATAAAAATAAAATTTTCTTTTCTATAAGATGCATATACTAATTGTATTGATCCTTGGACTATTGATCACTCTGTTATTAATCTATACGTTTTAAATGAAATAAAACTATTTTATTAACAACATATGACATTGTTTCTCTAGATAAAATTAGATCTTTTTTTAATTTAATAACATCTTGGTTGATAAGGTATGTGTTTTAATGTTCTTGTCCTTTCCAAATCTTCAAGTTGCTACTTCTTAGGATAGGGGATTCAAACTCAACAACTCTAGGAAGCCTTACAACCTTCCCTCTTCATGTCCCTGATTTCTAGGACTAGGCAAACATCCTAAGATTTTGGGTGTGCCTATGGTTGTTTTATCAAATGAGTAAATTGAACATTATCTTAGGATACATTCTTACACAATCTCAAAGTTGTGGAAGAGAGATACTTAGATTGATGATAAACATTTCTCTATGATGAAATTTACTTTTTTGGGTCAGAATCTTAGCTTTGTATGGGAATTAATGGATATACATTGTTTATATGGTGCATACAAATGGTTAATCAAATGAAAAAATGGAGCACTATCTTTGGACAACTTCTTACATAGCCCCAAAGCTAAGGATTACAAATAATTTAATCTGATCATGGATAATCTTTTTTTCCTGTTGATGCTTTTTCCTTTCAAGCATATGCCTTAGACATTATTACTATAGCATTAATATAGCGAGTTTCAAGTTTTCTTGTCTCCTCTATATTTGAAGCACTAAATATGTTTTCAACTTTTCAGAGCGGCTGGATATAGCCTCCAGAAAATCTATGAATGAAAGGAAAAACAAAGTAAAAAAATAAGACTAAACTCCATATAATTTCCACATAATAGTCAACCTACGTTGTAGTGTCTATGTCCTTACCTACTTCAAAAATCTTGAAGTAACATGAAACATATGTCAAATGTGGAAACATAGACAATGATTTCAAGCTCTATTTTTTGGCATAGATGAATTAAAAGAAAGAGAACAATAGATGTGTCATTCTCTATGCTTTGGGTTAAAATTCTTCCTCTTACCTTGCCACATTTTTTGTGCTTTTAGAAAATTCTTCTTTGACCTCATTGCATTTTTTTCATGCTCACAAAAAACACTTTTCTTGCAACACCTCTCATAGATTATGGTCTTTATTTTGATTTTTCCTTTTTATTTCCTCTAATTTTCTTTTCAATCAAATGATAAGTCTTTGAAAGAAAAGTTACTATGATTGCACCTTATGCTTCTACCACACCTTTCGATAACACAACTTTAGGTTAAATAGAGACATCAAGTTTTGGCATATTATTTGAATTAAATTATAATTTTTTTAGAAATTTTGGTGTAAAAATCTCATATATTATGACATTTTTTAATACATTTTGATGTGAATAAGCATAAAATTGAATCTTAAAATTGAATTTAGAATTCTCCTCTTCCTTCTTCAACTAGAATCCTTTTCATTCACTAACCTCTGATTTCTACCAGTCGTTCTAGCTCTCATTTTGAGATTCCTCTTTGAGAATCAAATACAATGCATTGTGTAACACCGTATTCGAGAACCCAAAAGAAATTTTTCTAATATGTTACAAAGTTTATTGAACTATTTTAATTTTTTTTTAACAACATCAAAGTAACATTGCAGAAGCAACATACACATACACATCAAGTACACATAAGCAATTACAAATACAGTTCCATTCCTCAAGGGTTCGTTCATGTTTAAGAAGTTTATATTCATTAGTTTAAGTCTCAAGTACAACGCTTATGATCATAAAGAAATAACATATACATAATTTCATAAGTATATGCATCAATACAATTGATACAATGAAATACATCTAATGAATAACATCCACAACACATGTCGCAAGGTATGTGAGAATAGATACAAGTACATCAAAATACAAGATACACGATTAACATGTATACATCAATTGATTAGAAATCTCCAAGATGTGAATAAGAATGATAAAGGTACAAATGCATCAACAAACATCTAACATCTGTCAAACTAAGGGAGACCCAAATGGTAAGAAGACACTACCTCCCGAAAGCATGGTCACCTAGCCAGGCTTCCTCTCCCACCATGTAGGGAAGATAATGAACGATCCACAAATAGTTAACAAATCATTAAATATTCCTAGGTAAGGAATCATAATAACCAAAACTACCTCAAGGGTAACACAAACTACTCAAAAAGAGATAACAAAATCGAAAAGACACCCACTCCAATACCAACATCACATACTAAGCCAACATCCATATATCAAATATAATAAAGTATCGAAATCAAGATAAAGTCAATGAAATATATCCACCTTAAGTCAAAAACCACATGTCCAAAAATAATAATCAACATATAACAATCATCACTAATACAAGTAAATCACCAACAATAAGTACACTACTAATATATACACCACCAAAGGAAAATATAAAGAAAACATGAAGGAGACTCAAGCTACATTCTATGCAATGTCACCATATGAGCCAACTCTAAGGTTACCTTGGTAGTCTCTCAGAACCCCAACCCCCTAGTGACTCTATGCAGAACCAAAATACCCTCTCATAAAGATAAGGAGGCCAGTCATACCTCTCAAGGTATCATCTCATTCCCATCCTTAGCCTATACAAGCACCCAAGGCATGGACGAGGCAAAATCTCTAACTTATCTTTTTAATTTATCTCAAGGCATGAGTGAGACAAGATTTTTAATTACTATGTTATTACTTGTTACACAACTTATAATGAGTTACTTTGGCAACCACTTTGGGCTCCGACCCCCATTGCAAGCCACTCCCATAGGCATGCACCTAGACTACCTTCCCAAAAACTAACAAACCACTATTGCGCTCCATACCACAAAATTAATACTGATCAAATTCGGTTCCTTAACAAGCAACCCAAAAATAACATTGGTTCTCAAAACCCAAGTTCTCATAAATGCTCAATAGCATAAAGCTCATAAAACATAAATCTCAATTCAAATCATAAAGTACATCATGACATCTAGTCAAATAATCATAAAAGAAATCTCAAAAATGTCTCTGATGCACATCCTAACTTGGTCAATTATACAACCCCCAAAGAAAAATATCACTAAAATAAATATCATTAGACTATAAATAAAATATTTAAGAAAACACATAGTTTTCAGCCATATGATTTAATTGCATCATTTTCTCTTGTTTAGTTTGGGCCATAAAGATGTGTTTAAAAATAAAGTAAGAATATATTTGTTAATATAAATTGTTATGCTAATATACTTATTTAAGTCAATAAGTATCTAAATGTCAAATCTATTAGTGCATATAAAATATCATGCAATATTATCATGTTATTAATTTAAATAATCTTAAAACATGCGTGATTTAATTAATAACATAAATATATATTATTAGATTAAATATTAGTATCAATTTCATTTCTAAAATGTTAATATGAATTCTATTTAAGCCTAATATTAATATTTACTTTTCCTTTAATTCATAATGCAACTCGAGATAACTCAAACCTGAAATTATAATTTTAATTAAGTTATGTACAATTTTCCTCATAATATTTAAATATTCATAACTAAATTATATAGTGAGCTCTGCTATAACTTCTCTTAAAATATAATTATGTTACAAATATATATTTATTAACTTATAACTCCATTTGCATTTAATAAATATATAACAAGTTATAACCCACCAAGAGTTTTAAAAAGAATTAAAATTAAAACTCACTTATAAGAAAATAAGTAGTATTTAGTTATTTTATTTTCAAAATAAATAAATAATATATTTTAATTTTTTTGAAATTAATAATTAATCAATAATTTTTTTAAAAATTTAAAATAAATAAATCTATAAAATAAATTAATTTTTTAAAACATAAAAATAAACATGCAATTAGTATTTTCGCATGCCTTTGATCTCTCAATTATGCAACCATAATATACTTAGTTTTGTATTTTTAGTATATTTGTTTTGACATGAATGTATAAGTTTAGTTACTACACACTTTCCTCTTAATTAATCTTTTGCTTTTCCAATAAATTTTGTAACCAAATTATTTTAGATATAAGAAAAAACTTTATCTTTATTTAGAAAATTCATGATAATCACATGGTTCTAATGACAGATTTAAAGTTAAAACCCTAGCTATTTAATTTTTTGTTTTCTTCCAATTTTTTATAATTGAATTTTTTCTATATTAGAATTTTAAAAGAGAGAGAATATAGTCAGAATAATTTTTTAATTTTTTTTTCTAGTTTTCCCTAGTCAAGTTTCCTTTTCAAAATGTACAACATAATTCTTTATCCAAAAATTAATAAAATAAATTAATAAGCATTATGCAAGCACTTAGAAAGATATAGAGTAGACAGATATTTCTATATAATTTTATAATGCGTTTTCAAATCCTACCTCAAAACAATCGTTAAAATTTGAGACAATCTATGAATGCATGTAAATCCAAACCCTCCGAAACATTCAACAAATTTTTTGATCTAATTCCAAATTTAGCACCCTAAAACCTGAGTGTCTCTCAAATGAACTTCAAACTCTCTAATAAAGAACCATAACCCTAATAAGGGTTTCTATTTCCCAATTAGTAAAAGCCACTAACTTTATTAAATAATAATTATTTTAATTATTTAATCCTTTCATGCACACTCAAAAGAACTTTTTACTTAAAATATTCTTTTATTTTCTTTTCCTCCACTTTATTAATTAATGCAAGCACTATTTAAAGCTTAGTTTATTATTTAAATTATAATAATAATTAGAGCTCATTATTAAATGCAACTCTAATTTAATTATTGTTAATTAAATAATTATAATAAAATAATATTAAATCTTTAACCTTTTAATAGTCTAATTCTTTTTTAATCTTACTTTTCAAATTAGACTGTTAAATTAAATCTTTTAAACTAAAGCACATATTTTAATTTTTCTTTAATTAATTTTCTAAATTAGACTTCTACATTAAATATTTTAAACTCAAGCACATTTTTAATTAATTAAATATTCTAACATTTTAATATTTTCTTTTTACTCCAATAATATTTAATCATTTTCAATATTATATGATCAACCCAAATACTATATTTAAATCATTTACTAAATAAATCACATAGCCAAATCCATAAAAAAAATAACATTACCAAAACTGGAAATTAAACAACATAGACAAAGATAAACTCATGGATTTTAAAAGGGTGGAAAGTTAGATACATGTCCTCCTTCTTGTGATAACTAATTAGGCTATGGCTGTGATTAGATCTGAACATTATCTCTCCATTCTTACCATTGAGTTATTGCGGCAGGGCACACTTATCCTGGCAATTCAGGGAAGTCAATGCTTAGTACTTGCAAATTTGTATAAAAGGTGAGCATGTATATATATATATATATATATATATCCAAGCTAAACAAACAATGGTGGAGAGTGGTACATCATGTAGATTCTGACTAATAGATGATTACAACTCCCTCCCTCAACCATATCAGGCACGCTAGACATAAAAATAAAATAGACATGCACACCATGCACATGCAAGTATGGGATAAGTACCAATAGTAAATCCTAAATATAAATAACATCATATTCTGACATAAACATCTCATCATCATGAGAACATAATAAAAATCTTTTTAAGAAACATCATATGACAACATCATAAAAGTAATTTCATTAACTAACTAAGAGGAATTAAAGCATCATCACTACAAGTAGGAAATTGTTACAACCTGACATAATCTATTACTCAACATGTCAAAGTATTTCATTTCAAATATCAAATAATAGCTAACACATCTATAGAAAAGTCATATAAAAATTTAACAACTAAGTCTACCATGATAGCAAAGGAGGGGTATTACACATTAACAATAGAATCATAGATTTTGTATAGAACATGTGAGGCTTTACCTCATCCCATCATAGCATAATTGATTGTTTCACATTTTGATACCTTATGATTCAATGTTAGATACACTATGATTGGTTGGACAATGACTCATATTATTTGATGGCATCTGATGATTATGTTATGATGTTCCTTACTTATGTTGTGGAGTAAGAGCTGTCTCATATGTTTTGATGATTAAATTTATGTGCTTTCAGTTGTTCTTTCACTAGTACATTTGGAGGTCATTTTCAACCAAACTTTTTGATGGCATGCCAATTCGGCTTGTCAATTTTTTATTTTTGAAAAATATGATCCTGATAGTATCAAAGTTTTGAGGAAAGTTAAGTTTAGCATCGATATTTCAATGTTGTTAGGGATATAAACAAAATAAAAGAAAAGTGAAACTTCATTTATTCACACAACAAAGTGTGGTCAGGAGGGAGGCTGAACATTTTTACAACGCCGTTGAAGGTAAGGGTTTTTAGAAAACAATTTGCAAGGCTTACCTTGTTTTAAACCAAGTTCATTTTTTCTCCATCTAGTAAGAAGGCCGTTGAAGAGAAGCTGCCGACAAAATCAAGAGTGAAGATGAGCTCTAGATATTATTAGCTTATCCATCCTAATCATTTTCTAGGGTTTGAAGCCAATTTGGTTGGTAGACCGTTTCATGATCTATGAACATACCCAAAACATTTAAGCTATTTTATTGCTTATGTTATGAGTTAGATTGATTTTGCATTGTTATATGTAAATATTTGTGTTTGTGGTTAATTTTAGAAAGGCTTGTAATCTATCTTGAATTATAAAGAATGCATGCTGGTGTACACAAACAAGGGCTATGTATTGCAATTTTCTCCAAATGTCGGTAGGACAAATTTGATAATTAGGATGTGAATACTTTGATTTTTTTTTGATATTGGTTGTATACTGTTGACTTCTGATATTGGACGCATGATAAATGCGTTGTTGATTTTTAAAAAGTAAGAAACAATGCTACACCATTTTTCTTCAGCATTATGCCTGCATACAAAAAATATTTAGGTGTTAAAATTTAAATCATTTAGTAGGAGATATTTTCGATAGCAAGTGAATTTAAATCGTATGACAAACAAAATTGTCTAAAAATTACCGCATATTAGCAATTTGGATGGCTTGCACCCTTACTGACCATGGAAGCAAGCACTTTTACCCCTTCATATTTAGCATCCCAAGATAACTCCACCATGCTCCATCCCATTCTGCCAATAGAATCTGCATTTAACTATCAAGTAATTAGAGTAGTTCTGATCCACAGTTTCTCTATGAAGCCATGCATCCACTAACAATAAATCATCTTGCAAGAAACATTTAGTGAGTTTAAAGAAAGTGCTTGGTTTCTTAAACACATGATTCTCATTCATTTGTATTTGTATTAGAAATAAATTAAATGAGAACAAAGATTAAACATCGTATCCACCGAGTGACCCATAAAACTTAATACATCAGTAATGCTACTGTCATAACCTCCCCTATATTTTTTTGTTTTGAATTCTACTTTTGATGCAAGTAATGGGTGTAATAACATTGTTTGGGCTTCTAAGCCTTCAAATCCGAGACCCACATCAAAAATGTCTCTTCCATCACCAAGGGCATCCTTCCACATTGCTACTCACCTAATCTCAAGCACCCATGATCTATTCTCTATCTTCTGCAACGTTATTTCAGATTGCCAGCACACCAATCATACCAGTTGCTTAGCCTCAAATGTTGCTAGAATATCCCAAGCAGGTTGGTGGTGGTAAAACAAGAACCACAATGGACATCTCCATCCTAATACCCTTCTACATACCAATAATTAGGATTTTTCATTTGTGGGAATTAGGAGGGAGGGCCATTTCAGTTAAAACCCTAACTGTAGTCTAGGTTAAACAATATACCTAAATAAATGAAAATCAAATACAAACTAATCCTATACAATATAAAATAATCAATAAACTGACAAATGATTAAAAACACAACTTTTCACCATAAACATAGGTACATATTGAATGTTGCAAGAAGATCTCAGATTTGTACTTGTTGACTGCACATCTCTTTCCCACCAAAACACTTGTTTATTTGATTCAAATTCCATACAACACATTCCAACCCTTTCCTAGGTTGAAGATATTCACTTTATAGGTCAAACCTCTTGATCTTACAAATTCATTCCTACATGTTCGATCAAAACAATAAACTAACCGCTGATCTTCCATATTTGCAAGAAAAGTTGCATGACAACTTTTTTTTTTTGCAATTTTTGCAATTTTTCAATATTTCAAAACAAATGACTTTAAATGTCTACCAATATTTGAAAACAAATGACTTTAAATGCCTTCCAATATTTTTTGCATGACAACTTTTTGTCAATTTTTGCAACTTTTCCATATTTCTAATCAAATGCCTTCCAATGTCTTCCAAGGTGATAAAACTGCATATGTAGATATATGTATGTATGTATGTATGTGTATATATATGTATGTATATATAGAGAGATCTTGTCGATTGTGGAGATCAGAGGAGATCTAGGATTTCGTTGCCATGCCCTTGTGATCGCTATATATGTATGTATGTGTTGGAAATACAATAGGGACTCTAAGAGGGGGGGCAGGGGGGTGAATCAGTCCTTCAAAACTTTATCCACTAAAACATTCATCATACATCCATCTCACAATTTGCATATATGAAATACCAAACTAAGCATGTTCACCCATAACATGAGAACAAATAAACATTTGTCACATATGACATAAAATATTTGGTTACCTAGAAACTCTCCAATGAGAAGGTAAAACTGGGGTGGGGATGACACCCACAAATATTCACTACTACAGTTGTAAAGTATATCCAATTAAGGTTACAATGTTTCATCATAAACTATGATCTACCTTGTGAAAGGTTTGCCTTGTTAAAGGCTTACAAAGATTGTTAGATCTTACCCTGTTAAAATATTTCAACACCCTATTAGAAGTGTGCTTGGTTAAAGGACTTCAAATTACAATGAAGTAAGCACTTGGTTAAGAGATTTACAAAAAACCTGCTAGAATTTGAAACCTATTAAGGCTACTTTATTAAGAGATTTTATTGATTCATGTGTTATAATGTCTCAACCTTTATCCTTCAGTTAGCACTCCTTTTCTAGATAATGAATCACCTCTTTCCTGATGTGTACGTGATCCTCTCTGATAAGACGTATCACTTTTGGCCTCTTTCCTTTCTTGTGTTTTCTCTAACTGATTCTGCAATGCATATCTCAATTCACAACTCCTTAGTCACCATGAATGCTCTGTCTTCACTCCTTAGCATCTTTAGGGTTTTCCTTTCTTAAGAAGACTTGGGTGACTTAGGGTTAGGTAAGAATCAACGATTGTGATTCACTCATTTTGCTACTTAGAACATCCCTCAATCTAATTTGTTGCATGTACTACATAGAGATTCTTAATATAGATTCATTCTCATCATCTAGAATCACAAAAAAATCCTTAAGTTGGCCCAAAAATGGTTTACATAGAAGTTTGTGCCATTACAATAAAAAGTCTAAAACTATTTACTCAACACTTAAAGCCTCTCATGCTCGACATCCACTATATCTTCAATGCTGTAACTTGTTTCCTGAATGACTCGAAATCTTAATCACTTGGCATATACTAACTTTCTCATCACTAGAGTGACTTGGCACTAATTGTTGGAAATAATCAAGACTAACAAGGTTACTGAGAGGGGAGGGGCGAATCAGTAACCCTAAAACTTTAATTCAATTATGCATAATATCATATTTACCTTTCATTCATCTAATCTACTGTATGCATGAAAAGATAAACATTTGTAACACATGAACACACTGATTTGGTGACCCAGAAACCTTCCAATTAGAAAGTAAAACTGGGGTGGGGATGATGCCCACAAAACTTCAATACTATAGTATAAAGTTGGCCGGTTAAGGCTTAAAATGATCACTTATGATGATCTGCCCTGTTAGGAGCAAGTAGGATTGCTATATCCACCTTGTTAGAGGATTACAAACATACAATGAAGTATGCACTCTGTTAGGAGATTTACAAAAGAATGTTAAGTCTATCCTGTTAAAGGATTTACAAACTGGTTCACCTGTTAGGATGAAGTAGTGGATCTGGTTACAACTGATTGCTGATAAGATCCCTTGTGCTTTGATCACCTGATGTGATGGATATAGCTTTTCTGCATCAATTGTTGACCTTATTGTATTCCTTTGTTCTGCTGGTGATTTGCTTTTCCTCTTCTCAAAATATTGCAATATAACACCAATGATGATCAATATTTCATTATTTCAAATGATATATATCATTCCAATATTTACACTGGCAAGGTCGGCCAATCACAAGTGAACAAACATTACTGAGTCGGCTAGATAGTAGAAAACTCAGGTTCCTCTAACTGACTCGATGACCTTCTGATACTCGACATCCACTACAATACACTGTATTGTCATGCACTCGGTAAGAGTAGAGGCATGGTCCATACTAATCATTCTAAGTAGCTTGGAACTCAGTAACCATTGGTGACTCGGTGAATATTGTGTCACTTGGTAAAAACTGAATCCATTGATAACCTTCTTCACTTGGTAAACACCGATTCCTTCATTTACCTTGTTTACTCGATAAACACCAATTCTTTCATTTACCTTGTTTACACGGTAAACACTGATTCCTTCATTTACCTTGTTAACACGATAAACACAGATTCCTTCATTTACCTTGTTTACATGGTAAATACTAAGTTCTTTGTTTACCTTGATCACTCGGTAAACACTAAGTTCTTTATTTACCTTGATCACTTGGTAAACACTAAGTTCTACTAATGACTCGGTGAGCACTGACTGCTTGGAGAACACTGCGAAGCTCGGTAACCACTAACTACTTGGAGAACACTGTTCTGCTCGGTAACCATTATGAACTCGGTAAATACTGTTGAACTACCCATATGCTTGGTTTCCAAAGGAATGCTTGGTATAAACTGTAGACTGAGTGATGAGCTCGGTAAGCATTCAGAATCGAATAAGTGTTGTAACTAATGACAAATATATCATAATTCCAACACTAATTATCTTCTCAACACACATTGGTACTTGACACATACAATATATCTGCTCGACTTGCATTATTTGACAAATTATGCTCGACATACACTACTTACTGGGGATACACTTTGGGAATATGACTAAGTGTACATAGTCACTCATATGTCAAAACCAATCTAATATTAACAATCTCCCCCTTTCACATGAGTGGCAAAAACACTTTATCATGCATATATATACTTAACTTAAGCATAACTCAGATAATCTATGATCCTCACTTGGCTTACATACAAAATTTCAAAATTTTGCAAAACTGATGACTTATCAGTCATACCTCAAAACTCCATAACTCCCCTTGAGTTGATTATTCTTTACTGTATCAGAATTTGATACTCCTACTGAGTAAATTTGCTTCAACTACTAGCTTACTCTATTTCTACATATACTCCCCCTTTGGGTATGTTCATCATTTCTATCTCAATTCCCCTTTTCTCAATTCCCCCTTTTTTAACACTTAGGTCACGGGTGGTACATGAATAGTGTGTTTGTCCAAAAATATTTGATGGATCTCTTGTATTATCTTTAGTGCTACATCCTAATTATTGTATACCACATCTAGAGATTGAATTTATACATCTAGATTGGTAACAAGGTCCACTAAGCCTTCATGAGTAGAAAGATGAACGTCTTTCTTCATCACTATTTTTGCAAAGGCTAGTTCTTTGTGCAACACCTCCATGTGTGGGGTCAACATGGCTTGTATATTTATCAAGGTAGGCCTAGTATTGGCATATTGCGCATGTAGTGTAGCTAGCTGACCTTGAGTAAATAATAATTTTTGAAAATGAGTCTGAATATGATCAGGAGACAACTGAAGAATATTACATGTTGTCTTTAAGTCTCCCTACAATCAGTCAACAGCCCTCTGTGCTTCTTGTGTGAATAAGTTCACATCGAAAAGCTTTATGTATAGAGAAAATATGTTCTCTAACACATTTTTCACATCTTCCATTTTGGTTGCTAAGTCAACTTGTCTGAGTGCAATGACATTATAAATATTTTCATCAAACTTTGTTAAAAATCTCTTCTTAGACGATTCCAAAAGTTTGGTGTTTGTGTTCAGGTTTGCATCACTGATCTTGTCTACCATATTCACTAGTTGCTCAAGAATAGGTTTATTTGCATTAGGTTCTAAGAGGCTGAACACATCAAGAAATATGTCTTTGATGGCATATAGAACTTGTCTTTTCTTGTGCTCCCTCTTGAGTAACTCTTGATTTTTCTTTCTTGTTAGAGCTTCTTGCAATATGCTCATCTATTCTATGGTGATCGTTTCTAGATCAAACTTGGGAAGTTTAATCACCTCATCTAAGTTGACATCTCAATAAGATGTACCTTCTCAAACCTTAGATGTATTAGGACTAGACCTTGATGACTACAATGGTGTAGCATCTACACTTGGCCTCTAAAGAGTTTGATTAGGAATAGGAGATGCAAATCTTGGTAGAGTAACCAATGTCTGGATTGTAATCTGTTCCTCTAGTTTCATAGTCAAAATTGAATCTTTAGTCCTTTCCTTCTCTTTCTTTGTGGTTTCTTCACCTTGAATCTGTGATTTAGATGCAAGACTGCCTTCCTGACCTATTTGGACTTGTGTTCCAATCTTCTGAACTATTAAAATTGCTTGTACTAAAGCATTTAGCACCAATGTGCTAACATTTGATGTTGCTATGTACTTTCTTTGGTATACCACAATGGGCATTGGAACATGAGTGTTAGAGGTGACACTCAATTGTGCTTCTAGACTTCTTATTTCTATAAGTGCAAGGGGCACACTAGATGTGTTAGTGTTCAATTTCTCCACTTTTGATGCTTGGTTGATTTCATATGTACTAATTAAGATAGGATTAGTGCAAATTTTAGCAGCTAAATCTAAATCTTGTAGAATCCTCTTGAAATCATCATATGTTAAAGGATTGATGTTTTACATGGTATTATTAAAAACATCCTTGATCTTTATAATATCTTGTTGACTAACTTGTTCCACATGAGGGGGACTAACACTTGACATGTGTACCTTAGGTACACTCTGATCTTGCTGTTGCTCTTCTTTAGCTGTTGCATCTTCCTGTGCTTCCTTTTCTGTTCCTTCCTCATGACCATCCTTGATAGATCCATCCTTTGTAACCTCAACTACCTCTTGGTCATTTTTTTCGTCACCCACCTCCTTAGGTGCTTTCTCAATAGTTTTTTCTGTTTACAACCCATAGATAACTTTCCATATTTGGATGCTCTATTTGATAATTTCCTTAACATTATTTTGCAAAATGCTGAAAGCTTTGTATTTAGGAGAAAATCTCCCCTTGTATTTGTTAATGGCCCTTTCATAGATGACTCATCCAATTCTAAAATTCCTCTAGCAAGAGTAGTCTCCCTAACATTCCTTTCAATAGTTAAATTGTATTGCCATCTTTGCTCAACTTTGTCATATAGACTTTTGGCTGAAGAGTTAGCAAGCTCAATAGGGGTATTCTTGAATGTGGCCATCATCTTGTATATAGGTTCCTCAAATACTTGGAATTGACTATTGTCATCTGACTCGGTCCTCTCCTCATCTAATTCATCTCGAGAAATATGCTTTCTCCTCTTTGGTTGTTCTTGCTAACTCTGCTTTGTAGTAGCAGTTGATCTTTTTCCTTTGGCTTTGTCAGCTTTCTATGTTTTCTTTGCATTAGCCCTTGTGCTAGCACTGGTGACAGGTATTGCTAGCTTTTTTTGTGTTGGCTTCACAAGGTTTCTTTGCTCTTGGCTCCTTGGCTTTTTTCTTCTTCTTCTTCTTCTTCTTTGTAGGCTTAGGTGCTTCATTGGCTTCTTCTCCCTTATGTCTTCTTCTCCCTTAACACCTTCATCATGTTCAACTTCCTCTTCTTCTTGACCTTCTCGTTGACCTTGTGTTAGTACAAGAGGGGCTTAAGTAGGTTGCTCATCTTCTTCATCCTCATCTTCATCTTCTTCATCTTCCTCTTCTCCCCCTTCACCAAATCTTTCTTTAATATTCTTCACAATTTTGTTCTTCTTTCTCATCAGAGAAGCTATCTTCAAATCTATTGTTATTCTAGATTTGGCTTCCTCATAGTTTCCAAATGAGGTTACACCCTTGGCTACTTCTTTTACATGTAAAGTTGTGATGGTTGCTAATGCCTCATCCACATTAATTTCATAGGGAAATGGCCTGAGCCATCTAGCCCTAGGAACAACTACTTGTACATATGTAAAATCAACATCCACTAGAAAAAAAAAACATCATCATAATATTTCTCTACTAGTGACTCTAGTATTCTCAATCTTTGTTTCATAGAATTCTTAGAGTCTTCAAAGTAACTTGTCATGACTAACTAAAAATTATCTCCAAGTTTCTCTATGAACTCTCCAATTTGAACTAAAAATTGACTTGTTGGTCTTCTAAGCAATTTTATGAAATGAAGGAAATGTGATCTACACATAGAAAAATATAAAAACTAGTAATGAAACAAATTTGCATTGTGCACTCTTAGTCTTTCTTATGGCTCCCAAGTAATCTGATAACTGTTGGAGTTGTAACTCAGGAAGGTCATAAGAGTGATCCTTCTTGACTATCTTGTAGCCCAAATCCACAACCATACAAGATACACTATTCAACCTACTAGATTGAAAGAACTTGTGATAAATAATTCTCACTGTATATGCAATTAGGGGATCCGAAAGTGTGTTAATTGTCATCCCTCTTTTATTCCATACAACCCCTATATTTTTCTCAATCACTTCCTTTGCATCACTAAGCATGGTCTTGTGTCTATCTAGGGTACAGTACCCTGTTACACATTGAACGATCCTTTTAGTGATCTTGGTAGGGCCATTTTCCAACCATAAAGAGTGATCATAGTTTCTACCCAACACTATCTTAATCCATTATGTTTTGAATACATTTGGAAAATCTAGGGCACATATTAACCCTTTTCTCTCAACAATATTGTTTTCCTCCTTTAACACTCCATTAACACATAGTTTTCCATATAAATCTCTAATATCCATATCTCAAATACTTCCAACCTTACAAGTGTAACAACATCTTAGATCTTGTATCAGCAAAACTTGTGGTGGTATCATCGATAACGCAAGAGTTGGATCTCCCTTGTATGCAATCTCAAGAATAGCTCGAAAGGGTGGTTGTTTAATCTCATTGCTTATCAATGGAATATTTAAAACTTATTTTCCTTCTTTCCTAACATTAGTAGAAGAACTAGGTTTCATATCAAATAACTAGGGTTTACGATAATTCAAACAACATAACTTGACACACGATAAATACCTTATGAATCTGATGATTGGTGATGAGTAGCAACTAAACCTAGTTCACAAATGGTTGAATCCTTCTCTCCAATTTTCCTTATGCTCTTCATGCTCTCTTCGATCTCAAATGAATGCAAATGAGTCAAAAATTGACCATATAGCCTTTAGAACTCGACAATAAATGCTCAGTGCTTACGTAGCTATAAGCTTTGCTATCATAGCAATTTCAACTCACTCGGCTTACACATGATTTCTTTTACACTCAACAATCACGATGTGTTGGAATTATTTAGAATAACCGAGCGGGGGGTGAATCAATTATCCAAGGTCCAAATGTACAATTAAAACTTTTCACAACATAGTGAACCCATATCCATAAAACATTTTCATCATGCATGCATCCATTAGATCATACAATCAATTAAACTTGTAGGTTAATGTCAAATAAAATTTGCAAAAATGTAAGCATGAAACATAACAGATTTAATAACACATTTGAAGCAATGATTTAACATGAAAACCCAATTTGAGAAAAACCACCAGTAACATGCTACTCATTTTCACTCTCTGAAGTGATGCCCCATAAAAGGTTGACCCTGTTAAAGGTTACGGTGCACACTGTTAAATGTGACCTGGTTAAAGGATTTCAATCACTCTATTAGGAGTGAGCCTTGTTATAGAATTTTAGATCATTCACTTGGAATGTCACCTAGTTAAAGGATTTAAAAATGACTGTTAGGTCAACCTTAATCCAAAGGATTTACCTTAGACTGGTACAATGATTAGAAAGTAACAATAAGGCTTGATCTGATAACAACTTATAATACTCTTGCAAATTAAAGATCTTTATTTTAGTCCTCCATTATGCTTGGCTTTCACACACTTTAACTTTGATAGCTTGTTCACCCTTCAAGCATCCATGCCCTTAAGCCTTCTTGCTTTGCAATGCAGTCTCTTCTCTTAGGTCATTGAATGAAGCAATACCCTAGACTCCTTGTCTTCCTTAGGTTCTTGCTCATGACAACCTTTGCTTCTAACTAGCCATCTCTATAAATAGAAAATTAAGATATTTTTCTGTTCATTCTCTTTCATCTATCTTAGTGTTAGGTTGGATTAGGTAGGATTCAATGAATCTACCCATCATTTCATTTCATTTCATTCCCTTCTAGAAACTTCTCCTTGAATCCTCTTTGAATTTTTCTCAAAATGGTTCATCTTGATATCTGTGCCACCAAATCATCAAGCTGATCTTCCACATAGTTCACACAATCCAAGAAATCAAACTTCTCAGCTTAGATTCATTGAATTCATGATCTTTCTTATAATGCTAACACTTGATGTTAACTTGCTTTTGATGCTTGACACATATTGTGTTGCTCGACATCCACTATCAAAACACTCAACACAAACTAAAGTTTAATGGTGCTCGACATCAACTAAACTTTACTCGGCTTACATTGTATCACTCAACTTACATTGAAATTGACTTTTCTCAACTCCAACGGATTTTCTGCTCGACTTACACTAACTTTGCTTGGCACCTACTATGCAGATTGTTAAGCTTGGCATACATACTTTGTTTAACTTGTTCTTCTAAACTTAAGTAGTGTATCCATCCTTTGCAACCTTAAGTAGATTATCAATGCACTATAGTATCACTATTTTAACTGTTCCTTGTAATCCTTTTCCATATTATACCTCAATCTTTCCTCTAGGTGCTATTATTACCTCATTTGATCAAATCCTCTTCATCAATCAAGAAAATGGTAGTACCCAAATCATCTAAGCAATTTTTTTTATCAAGAAGTAGCAGGTTTGACATCAGTGACAAAATAATGATTGAAATACATTCATACTTGTATCAATCTGTTTTCAATAATCTCCCTCTTTGGTATTGATGGCAAACCAAACTGACCAAACTTAATCATTATAACCAACAAAATACCAAAAAGAAAATAATTCTTTGTATTGAAATCTCTCCTCTATCAACAACTTTCATCTTCTAAATAGGTTACAAAAAATATATCCTAATCAACAATCACTTCTTATATCTCCTTTGTCATTAATATCTCCCTCAACAATCAAGATTTCTCCCTCAATAGGATTAGGATTTCTCTTTCTCCCTTAGATTTCTCCCTCTTTGACAACAATGCCAAATAGTTGTCATCTTAATATGCAAATATGAACATTTTTTGTTTCTCCCTCTGTCACCTGGCTTGTGATTGATTTGTAGCCTCAGCTCTTTGATTACTTTAGGTAGCTCCTAAAGTAAGATCCACTACATCAATGTGTAACATATGTCAATCATCTTGTTTGATGCAGGGTAATCCTCATGCTTCTTAGATAGCCTTTGATAGGGGTATCACCCCTAGTTTACCTCTTAGATACTCATGAGTATCCTTAGGTAATTATTTTGTGAAGATATCAACTATTTGCTCTTTTGTGTTAACATATTCCATCTTCACCTCTTTAACTTGAACTAACTCTCTCAAGTAATGATACTTGATTTCAATGTGCTTAGTCTTTGTATGCATCACATGATTCTTTGATATATTTATAGAACTTTTATTATCACAATAAAATATCATAGGTTCAGTAATTTCTTCCTTCATACCTTTGAGAAGCTATTTGATCCATACAATGCTTGTACAATTTATTGCAACAACATATTCAACTTCAACAGTAGATTGAGAGATGTAGTTTTGTTTCTTGCTAGTCCATGTAAGCAACCTTTTTCCTAAGAAAAATGCTTTTTTACTAATGCTCTTTCTGTCATCAATATTTCCATCCCAATCAACATTAGTGTAGGCTCTCAATTCAAATTTTTCATTTTTCTTGTAGTATAGACCATAGTCTTCTATTCCTTTTAGATATCTCATTATTCTCTTAACAACCATCAAATGATTCTCCCTAGAATTAGAAGAGAATCTTGCAACTATCCCAACATATAATGCAATATCAGGTCTACTATGGATTAAATATTGTAATTTTTCAATCATAGACCTGTATAATGTTTGATCACCTTAGCTAAATCATCATTCTTTGACAATTTATGGCCTGTCACCATAGGTGTGCTTACTGGCTTTGAATCTTCCAATCGAAAAGTTTTTAGTATCTCCTTTATATATTTTGACTGAGTGATGTATATACCATATTTCATCTGATGTACTTGCAAACCCACAAAGAACTTGATCTCTCGAAACATAGCAATCTCAAATTCTTTCTTTATTTCATTTGCAAAAGCTTTACATAAAGTATCTTGACCTTCAAATATGATATCATCAACAAAAAATTTAGATAGTAAAATACCTTTTCCTTTCTTTGTCTTCAAGTATAGATTTCTCTTATCATTAGTCCTCTCAAATCCAATACTTACAAGATAATTATGAAGCCTTTCATACCATGCTCTTGGTGCTTGATTCAAACCATATAAAACTTTGTATAGTCTACATACCATGCTTTTGTTGTTAGCATCAACAAATCCTTCTGGCTATTCTATATAAACCTCTTCCTTTAATATACTATTCAAAAATGTAGACTTAACATCCATTTGATAAACTTTGAAACCTTTGTATGCAGGGTAAGAAAGTAGAGCTCTTATTCCTTCCAATCTTGCAACATGAGCGAATGTTTCTCCATAGTCCATCCCTTCTTCTTGTGCATATCCTTTACAAACTAATCTTGCCTTGTTTTTGTACACCCACTTGGTGCCATTCACATTTTTATCTTCTGGTCTAGGAACTAGAGTCCATGTTTTATTTTTCTCAACTTGTTCAATCTCTTCTTTCATGGCTTTGCTCCAATCCACATCTTCTAAACCATCTTTCACTATTTTAGGTTCATGCATGCTAAGAAAACATGTATCATTTCTCACTTTGTTCCTCATCATTGGTCTAGCATCTTTATCTCCAATGATTTGTGTAGTAGGGTGATGTCTTTTCACATACTTAAATAATCTTGGTTCTGCTATATTTTCCTTATTTGGTCTCTCAATTTCTGAATCACTATGTACATCTCTATCAAGTAGTTCAACATCTTGTTCATATACACTAATCTTAGAATCAAAATGTGCCTCAACTTCATTCTATAACTTGGCACCTGAATGTAGCCCGATTCTTGAATGCAACTCAAAATTCAATGTATGTGATTCGACAGTCACTGAAACTTGCTGTTGGTTTGCAACTTGATTTACAACATCTTTATCAGTAGACATACCTTCATAAAAGTATACACATAATTTGTATTTTTCTGGTTCCTTCATAGGTTTAGCCTCATGTACTTCTATATATTCATCAACTTTCACATTTGCACTTTCCACAACTTTGTTAGTGTTAGTATATAAATACTTATAAGCTTTACTTCTTGTGGAACAACCAAAGAATATACCTTCTTCACTTTTTGCATCTAATTTACCATTCTCAAAATCTTTGAGAATATAACACTTGCTTTCAAATACCATAAAATATTTTGCATTGGGTGAGTATCCATACCATAGTTCAAAAGGTATTGAATGAGTATCTTTCTTGGATTGTACTTGGTTCAAGGTATAGACAACTTTACTCACAACTTCTCTCTAGTATTTCAAAGCAACATTTTTCTCCACCATGATTGCCCTAGTACAATCCATTATAGATATGTTCCTCCTTTTAGTAATTTCATTTTGTGGAGGGGTCCTAGGAGTAGATGTGTGTCTTTTAATTCCTCTGTCATTACAAAACATCTCAAACACATTTAATGTAAATTCTACTCCTCTATCAGATCTCAAACATTTTAGAATTTTACCTATTTTCTTCTCAACTCTTGCTAAGTACTACTAAACATTTGCAAAGCATCAACTTTATGTTTCAGAAACATAACTATCATCATTCTAGAATAATCAACAAATAACATAATTTACTTATCTCTTTTGTAGCTTTTCACATCAAGTAGTCCACACAAATTAGTATAAACAATCTCTAGTATTCCTTTAGAGGTATGAGTCTTACTCTTAAAACTTGACTTTGTCATTTTGCCTAACTAACATTGTTTGCAAATTATATTGTTAGGCTTCTTCAACTTAGGAAAATCTCTAACTCTTCTCATGTTACTGATTCTAACCAAGTTATCAAAATTAACATGACATAACCTCTTGTTCCATAGCCACACATCATCAAATTCTATAACTAAACAAGTAGCATCCTCTATATCATGGTAGAATATGTTACCTCTAGTTTGATCACCTTTTCCAATTAGTTTTCAATCAATAACATATATCTTAACAATCTTGTTCTCAAACTCAACCTTACAACCTGAATTATTCAATTTTGATACACTCAACAAATTATAGTTAAGTGCTTTAACATAATAAGCATTGTTACATAAAATCTTTTTTGTGATTTTGATAGAACCTTTTCCTTTCAAACCTTACACTATTTTCATCATAATAATTCAAGGTAATGAACTTACTTTTATCTCCAGTCATGTGATGTGAACACCCACTATCAATGATCCATTTGTCTTTTTTGTTCACACAAGACACTAGTGTAGTTGCCTCATCCTCATTAGATTCATCCTTCATTGCAACATACACCACTTCATCATCATGATCGTCAGATCCATCTTTTGTTTCCTCTTCAGCAATATAGCAAGACTTCTTGCCTTTGTCTTTGTAATATTTACTGTCTTCATCTCTTCTACTTTTGCACTTGTCTCCACCTCTATAATCCTTCTTATTTCAACATTTAGCAACAATATGACCAACCTCATTATAATTGAAATACATGATAGGTAATTTACTTTTGAACTTATCTTTACCTTTATGAAATCTACTTGCTAGTAGTGCTTCAAGTTGTTCTATATCCTCCTCATCTATATCACTGTCACTAAACACATATTTTACCTTTTTCTTCTTCTCATTAGGTTCCTTCAATGGAAACTTGGCTTTGAAAACAGATTCAACAATTTTAGGTTTTAAATTATCAAAATTAGATAGCTCAAAAGTAGTGAGCCTACCTATTAGACCTTCAAGAGTCATATTAGAACTTAGTATACATCTCAATTCTTGTATTGCATAAATAGCATAAATGGGAAGTAGTGTTCTCAAAAATTTGTTTAGTACAGTCTCATCATTTATCTTTCCAGTAGATCCCCTTATTGCATTAACAACATCCTTTATCCTCGAGTAGTATTGAGCAATATTCTCACCTTCTTGCATTCTCATATCATCAAACTTACCTCTAAGACTTTCAAATTTGGGCTTTTGAATATTTTTATCAACTCCATAAATGGTATGAAGAGCATCCCACATTTTCTTTGCACTATCATAACCCTTGATATCATCAAACTTGGCATAACTTAGGGCAAAGGCAATCTCTAACATTGCCTGGTTGTGTTCTTCCTTTTTCAAATCTTCAATAGTTAGGGCTCCAATAGGATCAACATGCTCTGTGGTGATGGTATATTGTACATGATCTCCAAGACCTCCTAGGTATAGCTTGATTAGACTTTTCCATGCATGAAAGTTATCTCTATTAATATTGGGTACCTCTCTTTTTGACATCTTGATCTTTTTGCTTCTAGTACCTTCAAACTAGTCCTCTTATGCAGATGACTTTGATACCAATTGTTGGAATTCTTTACAATAACTGGGGAGGGGGGGGGGGGGGGGAGTGAATTAGTTATTTGAGGTCCAAATGTACATTTAAAACTTTTCACAACTTAGTGAACCCATATCCATAAAACATTTTCATCATGCATGCATCGATTAGATCATACAATCAATTAAACTTGTAGATCACTGCCAAATCAACTTTGTAGAAATGTAAGCAGAAACATAATAGATTCAATAACACATTTGACACAATGATTTAACATGAAAACTCAATTTAGGAAAAACCACCAGTAACATGCTACTCATTCTCACTCTTTTGAAGTGATGCCCTGTGAAAGACCAACCTTATTAAAGGTTACAATGCACTCTATTAAATGTGACATGGTTAAGTTATTTCAATCACGCTATTAGGAGTGAGCCTTGTTAGAGGACTTTAGATCATTCACTTGGAATGCCACCTGGTTAAAGGATTTACAAATGATTGTTAGGTCAACCTATATCCAAAGTATTTACCCTAGATTGGTACAGTGAAGAAAGTAATAGTAATGCTTGATCTAATAACAACTTATAACACACTTGAAAATTACAAATCTCTATTTTAGTCCTCCATTCTACTTAGCTTTCACACACTTTAGCTTTGATAGATTAGTCACCCTTCAAGCATCTATACCCTTAAGCCTTCTTGCTTGTCTTGCTAATGCAGTCTCCTCCCTTAGGTTACTGAATGAAGCAATACCCTAGACTACTTGTCTTCCTTAGGTTCTCGCATATGACAACCTTTTGCTTCTAACCAACCATTTGTATAAATAGAAAATTAAGAGCTTTTGGCATTCATTCTCCTTCATCCATTTTAGGGTTAGGTTGGATTAGGTAAGATTTAATGAATCTACTCATAATTTCATTTCATTCCCTTCTAGAAAATTCTCCTTTAATCGTCTTTGGATTTTTCTCAAAACGGTTCATCTTGAATTCTATTCCGCCAACTCATCAAGCTTATCTTCCACACGGTTCAAACAATTCAAGAAATCAAACTTGTCATCTTAGATTCATCAAATTCATGATATTTCTCATAATATTGACACTTGGCATTAACTTTCTTTTGATGCTCGACACATATTGCGTTGCTCGACATCCACTATCAAAATATTCAGCACAAACAAAATTTTACTAGTGTTCGACATCAACTAAAATTTACTCAGCTTATATTGTATCACTTAGCTTACACTGAAATTGACTTTTCTTAGCTCCAACTAATTTTTTGCTTCCCTGACACTAACTTTGCTCATTACCTACTGTGCAAATTGTTAAGCTTAACAAACATACTTCGTTTAACTTGTTCTTCTAAACTAAATCAATGTATCCATCCTTTACAACCTTAAGTAGATTATCAATGCACTATAGTATCAATGTCTTAACTGATCCTTGTACTCCTTTTCTATATCATAACTCAACTTTTCCTCTAGGTGCTATTGTTATCTCATTTGATCAATTCCTCTTCATCAATCAAACAAATGATAGTACTCAAATCATATAAGCAATTATCTTACCCACAAGTAGTAGGTTTGACATCAATAAAAAAATAATGATTGATACACATATTCATACTTGTATCAATCTATTTTCAATACAATGAGCTTGGCCAATAATATCACCTCTAATATCTCAACACCAAATAATTTTTTTTCATGCCCGACAACAATATGAAAACTAACAAAACTTATAGATTTATTCTAGGTTCTAACCAATACATTGCATCTTAATTCATGCATATATACTCTTTTTAGAACTTATATTCTAGGAACCAATGTAAAAATATATTAATGCAATATCAGTCCCACATACCTTTTGATTGCCTAGTTGGAGGTGATGTGATCACCTAATCCATATGATGAAGTGACCTCATTAGAATTTGATGTGCTATAATCTTCCTTTTTCTTCCATGTCTTGTTCATCTACATTCTGACATTCTCAACATCAATCTTCCCTTTTCCTTTGTTGAATTCACTGCTAGGTGCTTTTGACCTTGTTAGACAATTCCTATTGACGTGACTAGTCTTCAAATAACTAAAACATGTAGTTTGACTCAACAAATTATTGTAGTCACTTCTGAAATGTTTTCTAATGCAATTCTCAGCAACATGTTCATGCTCTTGAAAATAGTGAGAATTATACCTTGTATTGTAATCCCAATTGTGGGGTTTTCTACTGTGTTTTCCCTTTGTCTGCTTGTTTGATGTCAACTTCACATTAGATCTACATTCATATGCTTTATGTTCATACTTATGATAGTTATAGATATATCCTTCAAATATTTGTGTGCTTGTAGTCTTAGTCCTGCATTCATGTGCATGGTGTCCTTTCTTGTTGCACTTATGACAGTAACCCATGAACTTCTTCTTAGGGTTCTGATTTGTATTGTTGCTCCTTCAAAAAATTTCTATATGAACCATCTTTCCACAATTATGACAAGTGGGTTTGTAGTTCTCACCTTTGTTGCTTCTTTGTTCACCACTTTTAGATGATTCTCCTTCCTTAGTACTAGTGTAAGCCGATCTAGTAGTATCGTTGTTAGATCTAGGAGATCTCATCAATTTTTCAAAGTACTTGATGGCTTCATTAAGTCTATTTAAACTTTCAACAAATTCTTTTTCTCTTTTTAGATCATTTCTCAGTTGTTCATTTTGTAACTTTAGGGTTGTGATCTCAATATCCTTACCATTCAATTCATGATTGACAATCATCACTTGATTCATTGTTTCCAATTACATGCTAGTAATCCTATGTACCTCTGATGTCTTCTCTTCTAGTCTATTGGTCAGTATCCTATTGTCATCTTCAATCATAACTTTGTTTTCCTCAAATTTCTTTTTCTACTCGGTCACCTCACATATAAATACTTATTGGACTTCTTGATCTATCTTAAGATTTCTAACCTCTTCAACTAGGGCACCATTCTTTTCCATTAGATCTACAACCGCTACATTGAAATCACTCGAGTTTCCATCTGCAACCAATTTAGTAGTGTCTTCCTCTCGGTAAGGTGTGTCAGTGTCCTTAATAGCTATCTCTTTCCTTCTCTTTAATGATAATTTCAAATCATCTCTTGCTTCATTCAACTAATGTAGGGGAAGCTAGATTTCAATCTTTTGGTTCTAAATGAGTTTTCCCAACTTGTAGACTTCCATCTTCAAGATCTTTCGTCAAAGATGCAAAGCCTTCCTTTTTAGAGAACAAGGCTTTGATACCAATTGTTGGAAACACATAAGGAAAAGTAAACTTTGAGAAGGGGGGGGGGGGGGGGGGTGGGTGAATTAATCTTTAAAAAAATTATCCACTGAAACATTCACCACACATCCATCTCACAATTTGCATATAAATTACCAAACTAAATATGTTCACCCATAGCATGAAAACAAATAAAAAATCATCACATTTGACACAAGATATTTGGTTACCCAGAAACCCTCCAATGAGAAGGTAAAATTGGGGTGGGGATGACACCCACAAATCTTCATTACTGCAATTGTGAAGTGTATCCAATGAAGGTTACAATGTTTGATCATAAACTATGATTTGCCATGTGAAACGTCTACCCTATTAAAGGCTTACAAAGATTGTTAGATCTTACCCTATTAAAAGATTTCAACACCTTGTTAGAAGTGTGGCTAGTTAAAGGATTTCAACTTACAATGAAGTAAGCACCCGGTGAAGAGATTTATAAAAAAGTCTTCTAGAACTCGAAACCTATTAAGGCTACTCTATTAAGAGATTTTACTAATTTACCTGTTCGAATGTCTTAGCCTTGATCCTTTGGTTAGTACTCCTTTGCTAGAATCTTTCTTGATGTGTACTTGATCCTCTTTGATAAGAGGTATCACTTATGTCCTCTCTAGTTCCCTCTATTCTCTCTAACTAATCTCAATTCATGACTCCTTAGTCACCATGAATGCTCTGTTTGCACATGCAAAATTCTCTCTTTGCTTCTTATCATCTTTAGGGTTTGCATTCCTCAAGAAGACTTGGGTGACTTAGGGTTAGGTAAGAATCAACAATTGTGATTCACCCATTTTTTTGCTTAGAACATCCCTCAATCCAAATTTTTGCATGTACTACATAAGGATTCTCAATATAGATTCATTCTTATCATCTAGAATTGCAAAACAATCCTTAAGTCGGCCCAAAAAAGGTTTACAGAGAAGTTTGTACCATTACAAACAACTATGTCCAAAATAATTTACTTGACACTTAAAGCCTTTGATGCTCAACATCCACTGTATCTTCAATGCTGTAACTCATCTCTTGAATGACTTGGCATCCACTATTCACTCAACATCTAAATCACTTGGTATATACTAACTTGCTCATCACTGAAGTCACCTGGCACTAACTGTCTGCTCAAAACACACTGGTGCTCAACACATACTATATATTCTGTTTAACTTGCATTATCTGACAACTTATGCTCGACATTTACTACATACTTGTTATGCACTTTAGGAATATGACTAAGTGTGTAGTCACTCATATGTCAAAACCAATATGAGATTAGCAATATGTATGTATGTATGTATATACATATATACATATGTATGTGTGTGTGTGTGTGTGTGTGTGTGTGTAAATAGAGATATCTTGGCACAACAGAGAGATTAGGCCATGGGAGAGCATTTGAGTTGTGAACATAAAATTGGGAATGATTTATGTCATTTAAAAAATAAATTAATTTTAAATATCTAAAGTCAACTTCACATTGTGTTGTAACTATGCCATAGGTGTTTGAACTGGTTCCAAATAATAAAACAATGATATTACTTCTAAACCATGCAAAGGATGTTGAAGTGGCTTTGAATAATAAAATAATGACATTATTGTTAGCTATTTTACCCTCCTACCAAAATTGAAGGATTTGAATTCAAACATAGTATAATGTCCATGTATTTGAAATATTTAAATATTAGGTCACAATAAAAATAAATCTTTAAAATCTTAGGGTATACCTTATTTCCTAAGTCTTAAGTGATTTCACATTTTAAAATACTTTAGCAGGCCTACATCTTGTTTACTGTCAGATGCAGAGGGATCGACGATCATCTCTTTGTTGCTATCATAATCTGCAAAACTTTTTGTCATAGTGAAAAAGTGAAAAATTACCACATAGCAATATGGGTCCCCTTCCTTGGTCAGGACAGTCACCAGTTGGTTCATTCTCTCCATTGTCCGATCTTTGAGATCTATGATTGTCACTTTATCACTTTATAGAATTGTGCAAACTTTATTTCATGTGAGAAAGTGACATCATAACACATATCCAAGTGGGCCTTCCTTCTTGTGGCTGGTGGAGTTGTTAGAATGGGGTCTAGCTGGCAGGTTTTCATTCGCTCTTTGCTCATGGGCCAGTTTTTCTCTGCACCTTTTGTTCAAGTTTAGATATTGCAACATCAAGGGTTGTCACTTTATCACTTTGTGAAGATGCACAAATTTTATTTCATGTGACATAACAATAGTCTGATACATGTCTAGGGGCTCATGGTTTACAAAGGTTTAGATGAAAATAGTTAGAAAGGTGCCAACGATGATGATTAAATGTTTTCTGGCCATGGTGAATATAAAAGTTAACTTGAGAAAGAGGGTAGGAAGGGTTATATGATATGGTGGTCAATTTGTGAAGACATCACAAGGTGGTGGAAAGAAATAATGTGATTGGTCCACGTGACACTCTCTGGTTGCTCAACCCAATTGACTTGCAAACTTATCTGATTTGTCAAGCCTGAAACAAAGAAAGACATCTTTTTCTGCACAATTTGATCCCCATGATCAATTTCAACCACCCCCAAATGAATGCAAGGCTAGAAACAACACAAAGGAAATCTCTCCATCATTTGGGTTATCCATTTTCCTGGTATGCATTAAATGATGCCGTTTCTATCAATTTAGGGTTTTTCCTAGTTAGGGTTTGATGATTTTCATGCCTTTGCAAGTGTACCAACATCAAATCTAGTACTCAGATCACCCTTGATTGTTCTCTGAGAACTTAATGACAGTGATTGGATCAGTAACTCTTAGTTGAAGCCACCTCAGTTATGCTTGAACTATTAAAGCAAATTTGGTAACCCTTTTTAAGGTCTGGTAGACTCTTCTCTATTTCTTTGGCATGCTTATTATAAATTCCCTTTGCCTCTAAACTTCATGATATGTTTCCTTGTCCCTTTCAACCATTGATGTATTGTGTAAGGCTCATTTGCCTCTCATTAATGTATCGTGGATATCTATAATTTGCATGATTGTATCTCCTTTTGACCAATGAATGGTAGATAGTGAATTCTTCTTCCTTGTGTCATCCATTTGGTTATCTAATTTGCATGTGGTTATTAGATTAAACCAAGTCTGAATCTATATATTTTTGATGTCATGATAGTTTAACTATGCATGTATGGGCATAGATTGGTTTGATCACTCTATTTTGGTGCACCACCTCCTTAGGATAGATTAAGTAGATTTTTCCATGCATTCCTTCTCCCTTTTCCTTCCAAAGAGTAGATAGGTGCATCTTGATAGTAAAGGAATCTAACCTTCTCCAGAGACTTAAGCTCATTGTTCAAGTCCCACATCTTTGATGTCATTTTCATGTTTCACAAGGTTGCCTTTAGGTTAAAACTTTAGGAAAGGGTGCAAAATTTTGTCACAGCAATTAACTCTAATCCAAAAAAAAAAAAAAAAAAAAACTCACTCAACCTGTGCTAAGTGGTAGGCCATGCACATCTTTTTCAAGTTTGATGTTTCTCTTTTTCCCCACTCATAGTCCAAGAATAAATTTTCAAAACACATATTGACCAATTGGAGATTAAGCCAAAAAAAATTGCAAGAATTATTGTGCCAAAAGAGCTAAAAAAATTGCGCACGATAATCATCTTTTTACAATAACCATCTTTTTACGATAATCATCTTTTTACATTCTTTTTGGCACAATTGTTCTTACATTTTATAATTTTTTGTGATAAAAAAATTTCAAAATAATCAGGTAGGTGATCCAAAATTAAATCATAATTGGTTGAGGCATATTTAAATACCTTATTTCACATGTTATTGAATGTTTCTTGAATGTTTAGGGTAGTAACTTCTTACATTCAACTCTTCACTAAAGTTACCTCTAAACCATGCAAAAGATGTTGAAGTAGTTCCCAACCTTGAAACACTCTTATAACTTAAGAAATGACAAAGCAAATGTAGATGCAATGCATGAAAAAATGCACAACTTGTAGTCTTTATATATAGAGAGAGATATTTTTTAAGTTGCTTATTACATATTAGCACAATAAAAAAATTGTTCCAGCTGTATACATATTCCAAAATTCAAACAATAAAATAATAAAACTCACTCATCCTGTGCTAAGTGACAAGCCATAACCTAGTTCAATTGGTGTAGTTATTTATTAGCTGGGTTGATTACAAATTCTTGTAGAACTGTAATTATATTAGGTACAATAAAACAAACAATTAGCTGTTCCCAGCTAGCATTAACTTGACTGGTCTATTTGGACCCATTGATGATTGTCGCAAGCTTTTAAACATAACTATTTAAAGAGTGAGTTAGGACACATATAGGTTAGCCTTACATTTACTATAAACTACAACACAAAGGTTGCACTAGGGTATTATAGGATTGTAATTATAGAAACCCATCCAATTTGACTGAGTGGGTGTATGATGGCGAAGAGCTGTATTAGGTGATTAAAGCTCACTAGAGGTTATAGGAATACAGCTACATCAAAAAAATTAGAAACCAAAACTACATATTCATTAGAGTGAGTAGGTCAAGGGTCTTGATCCTATGTATATAGGTATGTAGGCAGTGTGGTATGCAGAGTATGCCTCAAGTGCTCAAACACCTTGGACATAGTTAGGTAGCCTTAGACATAGTTAGGTAGCACTTAACCATGTATGTATGTATGTATGTATGCACCTATTCTCTACTTAATAGTGTCATCCACATGGGGGGGGGGGGTGGTGTAGTTGAGCTTGCACCTTTGACAATACTTCATTTTCATTATTTGCACTCTCTAAATCAAAGGTATATAACTTTATCACTTATAACTATAATTTACAAATAGTACAAACTACAATAATTTCTTATAATTCTATGGTTCTCTTTGCAAGTTTATAAAATTAATTGCATCTATGTACATCTTTTTCAAGTTTGATATTCCTCTTTTTCCTAACTCACAGTCCAAGAATGATTTTTCAAAACACATATTAATTAGTTGGAGATTGAGCCAAAAAATTGTAATAATGATTGTGCCAAAAGAGCTAAAAAAAATGATTGTGCACAATAATCATCTTTTTACGTTCTTTTTGGCACAATTGTTCTTACATTTTATGATTTTTTGTGAGAACAAAATTCCAAACTAATTAGGTAGGTGATCTAAAATTAAATCATAATTGGTTGAGGCATGTTTAAATACCTTATTTCACATGTTATTGAATGTTTCTTGAATGTTCAAGGTAGTAACTCCTTACATTCAACTCATGCAAAGGATGTTGAAGTGGTTTCCAACCTTGAAACACTCTTATAACTTAAGAAATGGAAAACAAAATGCAGATGCAATACATGACAAAATGCACAACTTGTTGTCTTTATATATATAAAGAGATATTTTTAAAGTTACTTATTACATATTAGCACAATAGAAAAATTGTTCCAGCTGCGTATATATTCTATAATCCAAATGATAAAATAATAAAACTCAATCGACCCATGCTAAGTGACAAGCCATAATCTAGTTCAATTGGTGTAGTTATTGATTAGATGGGTTGATTACAAATTCCTGTAGAACTATCATCAGAGTAGGTACAATAAAATGAACAATTAGCTATTCCCAACTAGCATTAACTTGACTGGTCTATTTGGACCCATTGATTATTGTCACAAGCTTTTAAACATAACTATATAAGGAGTGAGTTAGGATGTATATAGGTTAACCTTACATTAACTATAAACTACAAAACAAAGACTACACCAAGGTATTATAGGATTATAATTATAGAAAACTGTTTGATTCACCCGAGTGGGTGTATGATGGCGAAGAGCTCTATTAGGTGAGTAAAGCTCACTAGTGGTTATAGGAATACAACTACATGAAAACAATTAGAAACTAGAACTACATATTCATTAGAGTGAGTAGTTCAAGGGTCTTGATCCCATGTATATGGGTATGTAGGCAACCTAGTAGGCAGAGTATGCCTCCAGTGTATAGATGCCTTGGACATAGTTAGGTAGAACTTAACCATGTATGTATTAGGTAGGTGATCCAAACTTAAATCATAATTGATTGACGCATACTTAAATACCTCATTTCACATGTTATTGAATGTTATGTGTTTATGTGCTACTGTTAATGAATGTTAAAGTATGAATGTTCTAGGCCACTGTACTAGTTCTTAAGCCCAACATAGATAAATCATGATTTGAAATGCAAACTTGGGTGCTTAACTTAATGAATTAGCACACCAAGTGAAAGACATCCATTTTTAGCCTTAGGGCTCAAAATGCACTATTTAAGTAGCATGTATGAAATATGTTTAACAAAAAAAATGCCAATAGTGCTATATATATGCCAATCCTAGAAGCATCTCTTGCAATCGCAACCAATGTCAAATATTTCTAGACTTGGTAGTAGCTTCTCCAAATTGGCGTCTTCTAAAAGAAAGTTTTACATGCACTAATAAAAGTAAATCTGGAACCTTAATTAAAGGTCCAATAGTTGTAGCTAGGGCTTCCTCAAAATCTATACTAAAACTCACAACAACAACAACTATTTCTAGTTCAATGTTATTACTTGATGCAATGAAAGATTGTGTGATGGATTGGGGATATGGGATTTTTTGAAAAACACATATAAGTTTTGGACAACCCAGTCCATGTCAATGTCACTGGTCAAAATCTCTTCAACCAAATCAATGTGCCCCATCTTCTCCTCCCCAAAGTGTTCAATATTAGCTTAGGTAAACATTTCAACATCTTGGTAGTGAATTCAATTTCATCCCTTTCCACATCCTTCATCTCTTTCCATATCCTTGACCACCAAAATCTTTTCCTTGAATAGATAATGCAGCAAAAGATTAGTGATAACATCTCATAGAATATTCTTATGGATCAATAACATGTTGCATCTAGTGGCTTTGATATTCTGTATTATACCTAAAATATAATTCGTCTCCTCCTTCAAAATCCTATCCATCATTGTATATCAGAGACCACAATGTTTTCCTTAATGTCCATCTTGGAAGGTGAAATCTAGAACTGTATTATGCCAATCTTCACATTCTCAATCCTGGTGGGGTAGAGCACCTTGTCCATGCCCTTGGGACCTAGTGAGGTTGGAACTGCATTCACAATGACCTTCACTATGATGATGTTGGCATGCTAGATGACGTCCCTACACTTGGTGTCAACATTTTTTTTTGTTTGTCTTGGTAGCCTGTGCTACCCATGGGTACTGCACTTTGGTCACCATTTTTAACATTTTCCAAAACTTCTTTATGTTGTCTACTTCGCCTCTCAAAACCCTAGCTGAAAATCACAGATTGAATACCCTCTTATGAAACTTTGAGTGTCAGATCGAATCCCTCTCACTCAAACAAGTTCATTCTTACTTCTCAATGTAGTTAGTGGTGAATCCAAAGACTATAGGATGAGATCAAGTAAATATGATGACTCCAATATAGAGCCCATCTACAATAAAGAAAACAAAAATTGCTAAGAGTTGACTCCAATACAAGAAAGACAAAGATAACTAACATCTATAACACTCCACTCAACAGAGCATGGAAGATGACAAATGAGTGGAAGAGAAATTGACAGTCCACAAGACAAACATAAAATGAAGACACATAACAAAACTAAACATGTACCAATATGATTGAAAATACCTTGAAGGCGTATTGCGACCCAATTATGAATGATAAACTCAAAGACACAAACGATGATAAATAAAATATATATTAACCCAACTTAACATGATATCCAAACAACAAGAAAGAATGATGATGAAAGATAATACTGCTAGGAATAGACAACCATAAATACAAGAAAGCATGGTACCAAATAGAAATGGAACCATGCATGATAAATACACTGTGAATATATAATGAGAATATTTCATTTTTTCTGATCATTCTTCTTAGCCTTTTATTAGATTTTTCTGATCTTATTAGCCAAATGAATCATTTTGAGCTTTTTTTGATCATTCTTCTTAGCCTATTATTAGCCTGATATACAACAAGAATATTTCATTTTTTTTGAAAACTCTAGCTATCATCAAAATTTTGACATAGTTTCCAATCAATGGTATAAAAAATTTGTTGAATCATCTTTGGCTGGCATCGATAGTTCGATGAGGTTTTCCATTGATGGTATAACATACCTATTGAATTATCTGTGGTTGGCATCGATAGTTTGACATTTTGAATTAGTTGTCTAGCATTGGCATGTGACATAGATGGGGATGATTTTTGATGGATCTTATTCTCGATACATCATCAATTGTGGAAAGTGTCAAACTTTTAACATAATTCTAGTGACGTTGACTTTTGACGTTTAACTGTCAAAATTTTGACCAGAACTGTGTCGAAAAATAGGTCCAAATTTACTAGTGTTTGTTGTGATGGAAATTGAATCATGGTTATATTTAGAATGTTAAATTAGTCATGTTTTAAAGTAAGAATTGATGTTGATGGGTAAATCATGACGTTTTAATGTTGCAACGATAAAAATATTTAGAAAATAATAGTTAATTGAAAATAAATTAGGTATGTCAAATGTAGAGTTCAATTATGTAATGTTGATCTATTGTATAAAATTATGTGATTTTTCTTTGCACTACCGATGCTCGAGTCTAGTTTTCATGGAAGTAACCATGATATTAATCAAATAATCAAGACTAAACCTATGTGAACATAGTGAAAGCCAAGGTTGAATCTATTGAAGAGATTCAAACATTGTTAACTATTTTTATTTGTAAATGTAAATTGAAGGTGTATATTAGATTTTTGTTGTTGTTGTAAATTAGAGACACGTCACTTGTAATGTTTAATGTGCTTTTATGGTATCACTTGACACTTGTAATGTCCATATGTAAATGACACATCAATTAGGATTTGACAAGAAACACTTAACCTCAAACTAAATCCAATAAAGTGCCCAAGTTAACTCCACTTGTTAAGAGTTGTAATGTGAAGTCCCCCATCAAGTTGAGTTTCGAATTCAAGCTTCTTAGTGACTTTAGAGGGCTAAAAAGTGTTCCTAAAGTGTCATTTTAGTGGAATTAAAGTATGCATATGGTAGCACTATGAGTTGGGAGCCTTTTTTTCACCATTAGAAGGTCTAGATAACTTTAGTGACCCTCCAAATAAGCCATTTTTAAAAAGTTTCGAAAATGGAGAAGGCACATGACTTTACCCTTTCCCTCACACTTGGCCAAACTTACATTTTTGGAAAGGGATAATAGTTGCAAGAGAAAAAACTTATGTTATTTCCATATTGAGATAATGGGTGGGTTAGAAGTTTTGAAGGCCTTTTTAGAGGGCCTTAGACAACTTAATTAGTGTTCACCCACTTTCTAGTTTTAGAGACATTAGGATTTTGGAAGATTGGAAGCTAAAGGAAAGGGGTTCTTCTCAACTTTTCATTTCTATTACTTGAGTCAAGGTTGATGGTTCTTGCAAAGAGAAACTCTTTTCATTTTGTTGTAGATTAGTATGTGAATAGATTCATGAACATATATTGTATGCATTTCTTCTTCTTCTTCTTCTTGTTGTAGTTCTTGTGAAAGAATGAGAATGAAGATTTTGATTCAATGTTTGCTTGTATTTTTTAATGGGGTTTTTTTCTTAGGTGTGAAATAAATTACTCACCCTTGGGAGGGAAGAAGTAGCCTTGGGTGAAGGGGTTAGTTGGTGTCTCCGATGTAGTCTAGAGTCTCTTCTCATAGAGAAGAGGGAAATAAGCATGGAGCATGGGCCCATGCTTGCCATTGATGTTTTGATATTATTTGGGGGTGATAAGAAGAGAGATGTGTATGAAATGATTGTGAGTTGTAATAGCCTTGTGAAGTCATGGATTTAATTTTTTTAATCAATGACATCTCCTCCTTAGTTGGCTCACCTTCACCCTCTTGCATGCGTTCCTAGATGATCCCATTGTGAAGCCTCGATTATGGGTAATTTTTTATGATTGTAATATTTTATGCATTGTAATTTTGGTTGTGTATATATCTTGTTTAGCCTTGGTTCTCCAAGTTTGGGGATGATCTCATAGAGACCTAGGTTGGGAGGTGAGTATTCTATGATATTGTTCAAATGTATTTGCAAGTTTGTGGATTGAAGTTGGAGAAAGCTTAGAACTTTTGGGTCTCCTATTGGTTTTTTGTGAAAGGAAGAGTTCATGTTGTGTTGTTATCAAATTTTACATTTCAGAGTTCTTCATTTCTTTCATTGTATCAATGTTTTGTTGTAAATGGAGAGATGTAAATTCAACTCCAAAAGCTCATCCTCCCTATATTGTATGTATCATGAAAGTTTAAAAAGAGAGAGTAATTCTATTGAAATCAATTGCTTGAAACATCATATAAATCCTTCCTATTGATGTAGTAGTAATGAAGGAAAGAAGTAATGTTTTATTGTGAAAATTGACATATCATCTATTGAAGTTCTAAGGATTTCATTCCATTGTAGTTTATAGTTCTTGAAGTGAGGTGTACTTGAATTGGTTGCAATTTTGATGTGCAAAGGATATATGGTTGCATTAAAATTAATACAATGTCATTAAATTAATTGTAAATTTTACTTTATAATGATTGGTAGATGTATTTAAATACTTGCATTGTAGAGGAGAAAAGTAGTTAGCTTGATTAAATATTATTGTGGTATTGCAAATGTTGTCATGGATAAGGATAATCATTCAATGTTGAGTAGTATGCTATATCTCTACAATCAACTTCAATAGATTCACTAAATAATTCAGTTTGTTCATTGGTCAAATTAGATACTAATAAAGCTAGTCCTAGTAAACACAAAAACATAGTTATAAGACACCATTAGAATAAATCATACAAACAAAAGATGTAAGAAAAAAAGAAAAGCAAAAATTTGGGAGAGCAAATTTTCTTTCTCAAAGATGTACGAGGAATGAATAACATCATTCTTTGTCAAAAAGCCATCCACATATAATATTTATAAGAGATTCTCTTTTAAGGAAAATAAATCAAATAAATTAAATAGATAGTCTAGTAATGGAATAGAAACTCCTAAAAAGTACATAAAGTAATATAATTGGAAAGGATCACGTGCATCCTTATAAAGAAAAAGAAAAGCCCTGTCCTCTATCTTAAACAAACAATATTATAACCTAGATTATTTCAAAAGAAAAATAACATAATCATATGTACACTAATTATATTATTTAACAAAGCAATCTAAAAAAATGAATTTAATATAAACATTATTGGGCTTGAGAGGGTGGACCCTATGGGTCATATAATGCCCACCTTTAGTTTGCTTTATGTTATATGTGTTGAGCTCTTTTAGGCCTATTTCATACATGTGTTAGTTTTAGAGATATATGGTCTGATGTTATTTCATGACTTCAAAATATCATTTATAATTACATAGTTGATTATATTTCACGTGATGTTTAATGATTATGATTACTTACATGTTAATGTTGCTTTAATGATACTTAGTAAATGTGATTGATTTCATAATGATATCAGATGATATGTCTTTAATGATGATTATTCTATATGCATAGTGATACATTATTTTGATTAAATAAAAATAGGTTTTGAAAAGACCCAAAACCTTTTACAAAGAGCAAAGAAAAGTATCTATAAAATTCCAAAGGAAAGTGCATATCAACACCAAATAGAGCATTTGATGAGTTGAGTCGTGATTCATTATGGTACTTACCCCATACTTGCATGTGTATGGTGTGTGTGTTTGTATTACTTTTTTTGTCTGATGTGTTTGATGTGGTTAAAGGAGAGAGTTGTAGTCATCTGCTAGTCAGGATCTACACGATGTACCACTCCTTGCCATTTTTTGTTTAGTTTAGATATATTTATGCATATTTACATGCTCGTCTATTATGCAGGATGCAGGTATGGGGCATCGACTTCCCTAAATTACTAGGATGAGCATGCCCTATCACAACAAATCAATCATAAGAATGAAAAGATAATGATCAAGTCCAATCCCAACCATAGCCTAAACACTTGTCCTGCAAGGAGGACTCGTATCTAACTCTCTACCCATTTAAAAAATCTACGAGCTTATCTTTGTGTGTGTTGTTTGAGTTTGGGTTTTGAATGGTTTTGCTTATATGGATTTGACTATGTTATTTATTCAGTAAAAGGTTTAATAATGATACTTAGATCAATCTCATAATATTAAAATTACTAAATATTATTTAAATAAAAGGAAGAATCATAATATCAAGATATTTAATCAATTGAGAAATTAACTTAACAAAATATTTATTTTTTATTTAATAAGTCTAAATGTGAAAGTTGGAAAAAGGACAAATTAAAATATTAAAGACTAAATATTGATTTATCATGAATATTTAATCAATGATAATAAAATTAGAGTTGCCATAATTAGTAGGCTTGAATTATTATTAATGCTTAAACTAATTATACATAATTTAATTGCACATTAATTAATAAAATTAAAATAAGATTTTTGAGTGGGGAATAAGTTATTTAATTTTTTGATGGAGGGTTTAGACTTGCGAGGTAGCCCAGCGAGGCACGAAGCCTGCGAGCTACCAACCAACGAAGGCCACCTATACGTTTTAGGAACCCGAAACGGGCCCACTCATGCTTGAAACCTCTTTGACTTAGAGCCAAGGACTCAGGAGCATCCACGTTGCCAAATTTGCCCGGGGAACGATCCTGACCTCATCCCTTATTAAATTTAAAAGAAATGATATTTATTTATTTTATTATAAAAAGATAAATCTATTTTGTGAAAATAAAGTAAATAAATAAAGAATATTTATTTATTTAATATTAAAATTCAGGAAAAAATTTATGTATTTCTTTTCTTAAAACAAAAATGTAAAGTGATTTTATTTATTTTTAAAAATTATAAGAAAACAAAGAAAAAATATTATTTTATTTTAGTTGAGTTACCTTCTTTTGTAAGTTTATTCATTTTAGAAACTTTATTTTTATTATTTTAGTTTATTTATTTTTATTTATTATGAGGTCATTCTGGTCATTTTGAGTGAGAAGATTTTTGGAGAACAATAAGATAATTTAGAACAAAGATTTTCGAAGACAAGTTACATGTTACGCATTCATATTTTGAAGTAAACTATTTTTTTCAAAACTTGGGAGTGAAGTCTACAATTGAGTTTTCTTCTTCTTCTTCTTCTTCTTCTTCTTAACAAATCTTGACTTGGTGTTTGAAGGCAAGGGTTTTCAAATCTATTCGCAATTTCTATTGGAAAGATTGTATTCTCTATGTTTTCTTGATTGTGAATTTAGCTTTGCATTTGAATGAGGACCTTCAATTTTTTGACAGATAGAGATTAGTAGAATTTTATTAAAAATTGCATTTATGACATAATTAATATTTTGAGAAAGTTTGTTTGGATTCTTTAGGAGAGAAGATTTAAAATAAATTATGGTGCTGGTATTTATAATTATTATTTTTCTATTTTATATAAATTCAATCAAAATATATAGTTATATTCTTGATTATGAATAAATTTGTTTGTAGTTACTTGTGTGTTAGTTTGAGGTTTTGAAACATGTGACTTTTCTATAACTTTTATTTAATATATTTTATCAAAAATGTAAAGATACTTTTAGACACTTATTTGGATTTTATTTAACATATATAAAAAATATATAATTTTATTTTTTTGGTATGGACATGGTCAAATAATGGCTGTCTTGCTAAAAATAGGCCTATTTGAGCTTGATTTTTCAATTAGAGGCACACAAACAATCACTTATAACTCTTGAAAAATATATAGTTAGGAAAATATCTTCTTTGTTATTGTAAATAAGTCTATTATGAATACTTTTCTTGATTTTCATAAAGATCAAATAGTTGAAACAAAAGTTATACTCTTTCTTCTAAACGGGTAACCTTCAAATCTGAATAGTGCTGCTACGAAGTTTCATATTTTAGACCATTCAAATGAACTTTTCTTTAGGATTATTAATAATGAAAAATGTGTGAAATTAATTATCTTTCCATCAATATAGGTTGCAGGTTTGCATCATTCAATATGAGATTATAATATTTAACTTACCATCTAATTTACATAGAGAAAACACATAAAAACTCAGTGTTATAAACTTTGAAAATGTTTTATCTTTATTGTTAAATATTATTGATTTAAAAAAAAAAAATTAATTCTAAAATAATTAGATAATTAACATACTAAATTTATCTCCACTAATATATGTTTATATAATCAAACAAAACTTCTGAAAATAATCTAATCCAAATCACTCAATGGAACCTTGAATTATTTGATGTGTTTATTTGAGGTTTTATGGTATTTGTTTTGTGATGGATTTAAAAAATTTCAATGTGATCTTTTATTTTGTCATGGCTTTTATGTGAACTATTTAGCTAGCCAAACTAGGATGTGCACTAGAGGCATCTTTTAAGATTTCTTTTATGATGGTTATTTGACTGGATGCCAGGATGTACTTTATGATTCAAAATTGAGGCTTATGTTTATGAGATTTATTTGGTGAGCATATATGATAACTTGGGGTTTGAGAACCAAATTATTTTTGGGTTGCCTATTAAGGAACCGAGTTTTATCAGTATGGATGTTGTGATATAGGACACAATTGTGGTTTATGTGCTTAGGGGAGGTTGTCTACGTACATGTCTTTGGGAGTGGCTTTCAGTAGGGGTTCAATACCCAAAGTGGTAAGTACCAAGGTAACATATTGTAAGATATATGACAAGTGATATTATAGTAATTGAAATATTTTGCCTAGCCCTTTTCCTTAAGATACATTAAAAAGATAAGTTAGAGATGTGCCTCGGCCATGCCTTGAGTGCTTGTAAATGCTAAGTATGAGAATGAGATGATACCTAGTGAAAGGTATGACTAGTTTTCCCCATCTTCATGAGAGGGTATTCTAGTTCCGCATGTGTCATGTTGAGGGTCCAGGGTCTAGAGTGACTAGTCCAGGGTAACTCAACACTTGAAGGTTTGGGGTCTAATGAGAGACTAGTCCAGGGTAATTCAAGTAGTTTGACCATGTGATGAAACTCCTTAGTATGTAGCCTAAGTATCCTCCATAAATTTTGTATTTTTCTCTAGTGATTTAGTTATTGGTGTTGTACTTATTATTGGATGTATTTATTGTTGGCGTTTACTTTCATTGATGGTGATTGGTGATTCATGATTCATGGTGATTGTACTTTTGACATGAGGTGGATATATTTTGTGGACTTTATCTCATGATTTTGATACTTGATATATACTTGGTATATGTATGTTTACTTGGTATGTGGTGTTGGTATTGGATGAGTGTTCTTTAAAATTTGGTTATCTTTTCTTCTTAAGTAGTTTGTGTTACCCTTGAGGTAGATTTGGCTATAAGGATTTCTTTCTTAAGAATATTTTATGGTTTTATTAGTTGTATGTGGATCATCCTTTATCTTCCCTCCATGGTAGGAGTCAAACCCTGACTAGGTAACCACACGGTCGGGAGGTAGTGATTTCTTACCATTTGGGTATTTACAGATGTTGGAAGGTCAATGATGCATTTGTACCTTTATCATTCTTATCCCTATCTTGGAGAATTTTATTAAGTTGATGTAATTATATTTTATCATGTATCTTGTATTTTGATGTACTTCTATCTATTCTTGCATACACTCCGACATGTGCAATGGATGCTATCCATTTGATGTATTTCATTGTATTAATTATATTCATGCATTTTCTTATGAGATTAATATGTTATATTTTTATGATTATGGACATTGTACTTAAGACTTAAAAAATTAATAAAAAATCTTAAGCGCGACTCAACGTGAAGGAACCCTTGAGGAATGGAATATATTTTATAATTGCATGTGTAAATGTTGTGTGTATATTGCTTCCCAATTATTATTTTGATGTTGTATAAACTACATCTTAGTAAACTTTGTAAACATATTAGTTTTATTTCTTTTGGGTTCCTGAGAAGGGTGTTAGAGGTCCCCCCTATTCCCCAACCCCTCATCTTACATACCCCAATACCACCTTGCAACCCATCACCATCTACTGCGCATCAGAACCAAGGAGGGGACATTCTGCGTAGATGGTGTTGGGGACTATTTCACCCTCACAATGGGTCCCCTCATTTACATGTCACCACCCCTTGCATGTTGCCTTCTTCCAACTAGGTAGCAAATCCATACCTTCAACGTTGTCCTCCTTGTACTGTCACCCAATTTATTATGTTGCCTTTTCTTGGAGATCGCACGACTAGGGGATATGGAGTTATGGAAGTATGTGGGTGGGAGTAGGGCTAGGTAAGTGAGTACAGATAAGGGGTAGGAATTAAGTAAATGGAGTATGGGTTAGGAGATAGGTAAGGGGTTATGTAGAATAGTTTTTATTTGTTTAATTTAATTTAGTTTATTATTATTATATATAATGTATTATATACATATATTAAATAATTTTTATCATATATATGTTATTATATATATAGTTGATCTCTAATCCCAAGTTGCCTATTAGTATATAACACTCAGTCGTTTCCAAGACAATGTTGAATAGTCATCACTACAACTGAGCCATCCAGAGAGGGCCAAGCTACAGAGGACTTGTTTATATTTTATCATATGTCGAGAAAGTCAAAGGTTGATGAGCATCCCAATAGAGACTGAGTCAACATACATGTTGGGTGACACATAAGAGATCGAGCATTTGGGAAAGTTTGTTTATGCCAAGCATATAGAAGCTGAGTGACAACATGAATGGTAGTTATGATTGAGTGTCAGAACATTCAAGTGTCGAGTAAACCAATTTTGACATACAAGTTTGTAATTGCACAAACACTTATGTAAATCATTTTAGCTAACTCTACATGACATTTGAAGATTGTAGAGACAATTAAGGAGAGTATTACACATTTTGTCAAAAGGCATTAATCTTAAGACAAGTAGATTAACCAATCAAAAATTAGAAGGGTAAAACAACAAAAAGGATGAAATATGAATCATTGATTAAGATCCAAAAATTTCTACAAGTATCTATTTAAGAAGCATTACAACCCTAAGATTAGAAGTGAGAGTAGAAGTGAGCATGAAGGAGTGAACAAGATAAGTACAGAGCAAAGGAACACTAGTAAAATTTGACTCATTTTTCAACCAAAATTGGTCAAATTTTTGACTCATATTGGTCAAAATTTTGACCAATAGTTTCATTGCAATTTTTGGCGTCAAAATTTTGACCAAGTTTGGTCAAAAATGTCACATTAAAATTTTATTTTATTTTATTTAAAAAATTTGGTCAAAAATGTCACATTAACATTTTTAAAAATAAAATAAAATAAAATATTTGGTCAAAATTTTGACCAATATGAGTCCCAACAGAAGTTGCAGCATACCGAAAATGCTTTAGAAGCTCCAAAGATGAATCAAATTCTATGTTAGACTTATTTGTTCGAGAAGATGTCACAACTCCATTTCAATCAAGCCACAATCTAGCAGTAGTGTCTAGTACTGTGAACAAGTTAAACATAAGGAAGACTATTAATTCAAAAAAGTCTGTACAAAAAAATAAAATTATAAAAGTAAACAAATCGTAGGGAATACAAAAGTACTTCAACAAAAAGGAGAGCCTGAAATGGTGGAGAATCCTTCAACCATCCAACCACCCCTAAGAGATCCCCCATATACATGCAACCTTGCATCTACAAAAACCTGTTCAAAATTTCATTCAATCAATGCAACAAGAGTAATAAATACTTGACACATTTTTTTTCATTATTTTGATCCATTGTATCTTCATCAAAAAAGGTTGGCAAATTGACAATAACTATGCCAAGACAATTGAGCTAAAGTTCAAATGAAAACCATCTAGGTATATTACCCTTGGCCTATTATACCAATCATAGTAAATAAAATTACCTAGTTGGTGTAGAAAATTCAAATTTGTTAGTTTCAATTCAACCCACTATTTGAAAACCCAGTCTTACTCCTGCATGCTAATATCAGGGGGATGACGATACTCTAGGAGCAAGAGTCCACTCCCATTGACCATCTCTATATTTCAACAAGCCATATGCATCAAAAAGAGGCTGTCAATATATATGTAATTTTCCATTAATAGATAATAACATGCACATTCAAGACTGAGAACATGTCAACAAGCATGCTTCCTCGATGTGAAGATAGTGGCTTAATAAAAAAAACACTTGTCAATAGGCAAAACCTATTATTCTTTACAATACTAATATACAAATCCTTCTATCTAGTTATTATATGTGCATATATTTAGATTAGATCCTTCCAAGTTAACTGCATCTCTAAATCTCTCTAATATTATTTATTACCCACAAATATTAAAAACCATGAATATTATACTCATCAATTGATGTCATTTCACTTATTAACTAGATAGGTTTCATATAACCATGCATAAATGTGCATGGAGGGTATAGTGTGAAGCATCTCCTGACTTTTGGCCTAAAATGTGCAAACTTATCATCGAGTATTTTACTTTGGAGGGAAGGTATGGCATGTACCACTACTACCATCTCCCTTTTTTTATTCACATTCAGAATAAATATCTTATCTCCATTCCTTTCTTTCTGCTAAACTTTTTAGAAAATACTGTCAATCATTGCATTATGGCCATCAATCTTGGTAAGAAGTTGGCGACTCTTCACCAAGGGCTTATTTTTTGCCTCTTTGAGTTTCACTATGTGCATTGCCCCTTACCTACTCCTAATCTCCTCCTCATTTCCAACCATTCTAGTAAGACCCCCTCAACCTTTGGTCAAGTTGCACACCCTAACCATATTTCTTCTATTGACTATTTGGAAGCTCCTTGTGTTAAAAGAAATCGTGAGGAGTTGGGAAAAATTTCTACAGACTCAAGAAAAAAAACCTAAGAAGCTTACACTGAACCTTTGTGCATATTGACAAGGAGATTTTTTTGTGCCATACCCGTTGCTCTAATAGAATTGCTAAGGAAAAAGGGAAACAAGCTATCAAGAATGTGAACATTAATGATGATTCCTCTGAAGACACTATTGTCAAGTAGACCCCTAAAAGTGATATTAAGGATGACTCTAACTATACTTAGAGCTTAGTGAAAGCTCCCTCTCCTATGACCATTCTATCCTTCCCCATTCATCCCTCTGCCCCCCCTCCCCCCCCCCCCCCCAACCCATCCTCTCTCCACCTTCTTCCATGAAGAATTTTATTGCATGTGATAAAGACATTGCAAGTAGCTCCAATGGTGGGATGCTTAGCTCCCTTGATCTCCAAGTGGATGACCTTGAGAAAGAAATCAATCAGCTCAAAGATGAGATGGGTAGTCTAAACAGCCAGTTCAAAGATGTGGGCAAGCTCACTCTCAAGATTAGGCATTCTTCTGCCACCACTCTATGCGTGATGCAAGACAAGGTTTTTGGTACAGATATCACTTAGGAGAATGATGCTAAGGAGTTATTCCAGTTCCTTAATGAAGAATGGGCTACTACATTATTGTCCAAGAGGTTGAGTGGGAATTAGTTTGGTCTACTACGTGGTCTCTTTTTTGGTCGATTAGCCCTACCAACTTTGTTACGTTTGGTTTTTTCAGTTGTTTCAAAAACTCTGGCCTCGCGTGGCCTTTTGATTTGGTTAATTGTTATATTGTGATAAAATCTCATAGTATGATGTTTAGTTTTTTAATGGATTATTATGCTAGAACTATGATGTTTAATACTTTCTTTAAGATGGTTTTTGACATAGGTAAATAGCAGTGGGTTACTCTCTACTTTGCTCTTCCAAATGTTGTTAATATTGTGTCAATGTGCATCTAAAATATTGATTGTACCACATACCAACACCTTCTTGCTAATTCTTTTATCAAAAATAGGCTTTGGATTAATCGTAGAACAAAACAAAACAAACAAATTGATTGTTCTTCATTGATCATCTTTACCTATAAAAAAATTTATTCCTAACTCAAATAAAATTATTTCTACCTATGAATATAACCTGTGTAAGCATCAAACAAACCCTTTCCTTTGCAAAATATGTCAAAAATTTATTTAAATGCTCCTATATTTTATAGATAAGCCTCTCATAATATCACAAATCTTTGCCATAAAAAAATCACTCTATATAAATAACCCTTCATCCATTATTGATCAATCCCCTGCATTTACAAAATAGCTACTATTTGGAATGTGGAATTTAACCACAACCGCATGAAAGATTGTTCAATATAAATATTTTGTTATCCTCAAACCAAAGTTTATAATCTTAATTTATTTTCATACATTATTTTGAACTTGTAAAAAAACTTTAATTTATATTTTACAATGATTTTGTAATTCTTGCAATTATTGGTTCAACTGAATTTTTTTTCACCACAATCTAGTTTTTAGAAAAGGGAACCTACATTTCATTTCTAGGACAAACATCTTATATTTCTTAGGTCAGTACTATGCACAATCACTAGTAAACATGGGGTGTCAATTGGGGATGCCATTCTATGTGTGTGCATGTGTAAGTGAGCATGGAGTTTGATCATGGTAATATAAAAATAATTCAAGGCAAAAATTTACACAATGATGAAAACCCAGATAGATTTGTACTGAGCATAATAAAGACTTTGGAAAAGATTATCAGAATAGACCTCAAATATAAAATACATGATGAACAAAACTTTTCTAATGTAAATGTTCTCTTATAGTAAGAGAAAGAACCCATACAATATTTTGCATGTTCTTAATATAGTTTTCAATTTTATGATACTATACTACATGTTTGACATTATATAAAATAAGTGATAAAGCTCAAAAAGGAATTAGACTAAGCAAATTCAGATTGTCAACAATTTGTTTATAGCCAAGACAAATGCCTCAATTAAATTAGCATGATTGGTTATAACATAAGTTCAGAGTAATGCCTATAGGTTTTGATTAAACATGCCTACTTGTGTTTTCCCCATCACATTGAGAAATACATGTCCCTTCAAAGAAATATTATGCTTTAAAAGATCTAAAAATTTGTTAAAAATTTGATGACAAAAAGAACAGTGAACCTCAGTAGGAAACTTCAACACCGATAGTAGGAAATTGTTAGAAAATGAAAAGGCAAGTCACAATAAAATCTTAAATCTGTCAAAAATTTAATGTAGTAAGTTAGTTGCCCTTGGAGCCAAATGCCCACCTACCACCCTGATGGCCTGCACAACAGTTAGAAATATTGAATGTAGGTAGGTGAGTTCAAATTTTAAATGAGAGGGAAACGTTTTTGCCAAGAGACAAAAAAGAATGAATCTATTTTCATTCAACTAGTTGAAGAGTAGAGAGAAAAAGGATTTGGATTAGTTGCAGAGTAGTGTAGAGCACTGAGTAGAGCAGGAAGTCAATCAACATATCAAGTCAAATTTTATAAGACATAAGGAAGTTTCAGCTTTGTGTCTGTAGTTGCACATGTTGGATCCTTTTGTTATTCTGTAAGTTCATTTTTTATTTGTCCTGTAAAGCAGTGATTTCTCTAGGCATTGTTGTATGCAGCCATTAGTGTTGTAAGTTTGAAGTTTTATCAGTTTGAAGATTTTAGGGTTTTTTGGTTGAATCTGAATGCTCCCAGACTTTGTAATAGTTTTATCTTATTTGAATAGAAATCAAGCAAGAAAGAAAGCATACAAATCTTTGTTGTCCCCTTGTTCTATTCATCATTGCATAGTATTTTGCATTTGAGAAGTTCATGTTTGAAAGATTCATCCTTTGGCTCTCTATATTTTAATGGTGGAAATATCTAGGTTGTAAGTTTGAAATACAACCCACTTGGCTTATTCTTTAACCAAGTTCTCTCTCTGTTGTTCATACTGAGTTCACTTGGTATCCTGTTGCCAAGCTCCACCTTACAGTGGTGACTGATCTCACTTGGCATCCACATTGCTGAGCTCACTCATCATACACTATGCTGAGTTTCCCTTAGTGTCAAGTTACTTGGCTCCTTCATGTGCCATGTTCACTTGGCACATACTGCCTATCACTCAACATCCTTTGTGTACCGAGCAAACTATTACTAGGTGTCTTCTTGTGTTGAGCGAAACAATTGAAGGTTGTGGTTTATTTTTTCACAAAATCTTGACAATCTCAGAATAAAAGTCACTTAAAATATTTTTGAAAACCTTAAAAAATGAAGGAATTGTATTGTACAATAGAAATCATATACCAAAATGGTACAAAACAATAATTATACCAAAAACTATATTTTTAAAGAGAAGAAATTTTTGAAGAACCTTGTGTGATAATGACAACAACCTATTGATTCTTTTCAAACAAATAATAAATAAGATTTTTTATACCTATAATAGTTTTCAACTTTTCTTTATTATAGATGGTTGTGAGAAATAAATCACAACACTTAAAATTTCTCTTAGCATAAGAAGGTACCAAGTAACAAATTACTCGACACAAAATGGATGCTAAGTGGCAAGCAGTGGGTTTCGAGTAAGCTCGACACAAGAGGAAACCAAGTAACTCGACACAAAGGGGCAACTCAACAATAGTGTATGCTAAGTGAGTTTGGTAGCAAGGGATGCCGAGTGAGCTCGATCACCACTATTGGGCGATGCTCGATAGTAGAGGATACAGAGTGAGCTCGGTACAAACTACAAAGATAGAACTTGGTCAAAGACTAGACCAAGTGAGCAGTATACCAAACTGCCATTTAAAAGTAGAGAGACAAAGGATGAAGATTTCAACTATGAACTTCTCAAATGCAAAACACTATGCAATGATACATAAAAGAAGAAAAATAGATTGCCAAGTATGCCTGCTTGCTTGCTTGCTTATATTCTATTAAAAAAAACTATTACAAATCTGGGAGCATTTGGCTTCAACCAGAAAACCCTAAAATCTTCAAACTAGTAAAAATTTAAAATTTAAACTTTAAACTTACAACTCTAATGGTTGCATACAAGAATGCCTAGAGCAATCATTGCTTCACTAGTCGAATCAATAAAACTTACAAAATAACCAAAGGGATCTAACATATGCAACTAAAAACACAAAACTAAAACTTCTTTCTATCTTCTAAACTTTAACTTGATTTGCTGATCAACTTCCTTCTCTACTTTTTCCTCTTGTACTTCTCTACTCTACAACTAATCCAAAAACTCTGCATAGCCGAATGAATCAGATACATTCCTTTTTGTCTCTTGCCAAAATTTTTTTTCCTCTCATTTTGAATTTGAACTCACCTACTGTGCATTAATGTTTCTAACCATTTTGTAGCTTGTCAGGGTGGTAGGTGGGCATTTGGCTTCAGAGGCAATTGACCTACTACATTAAGTATTTCAACACTCCCCCTTTGTCCTAAGCCAAACAAAAGAAAAAAAGGATCACTCCTGATCCAAATCTACTACATCAAGACTTTTTCTTAAGTGGAAAATTATTCCAATGCCTAAAGGCTTTGTGAAAATGTCTGCTAGCTACTACTCAAACTTGCAAAATTCCATTTTGATATCTCCATTCTCCACCAACTCTTTGATGTAGTGATATCTAATCTCTATATGCTTGCTTCTCCATGGAAGACATGATTCTTAGACAATGCAATTGAAGAGATGTTGTCACAATAAATTGTGGTTCCATCCTCTTGCCTTTCATTCAAATCTATCAAGATCCTCCTTAACCAACTAGCTTGACATGCTACTACATTTGTTGCTATGTATTCAACCTTTGCTATAGATTGAACAACAATAGGTTGCTTCTTGGAGGGCCATAAAATTGTACCTGATCCCATATGGAAGATGTATCCAGAAGTGCTCTTCCTATCATCTAAACTTCCAACCCAATCACAATCCATGTAACCAACCAACTTGAAATCATTATCTGTAGTGTACAAAATCTCAAATCCCTTGGTACCTTTCACATATCTTAGGATCCTCTTTCCTGCTTGCCAATGGGAATCCTTTGGTGTTTCCATGAATCTAAAAATCAAACTTACTACATGCATTATGTCTAGCCGAATTGCAGTCAAATACATCAAACTTCCAACCATACTCTTGTATAGTGTTGGATTCACACTTTTTCTACAATCTTCCTTGCTCAACTTCAGATCTACTACTATTGGTGTTGGGGCTTCTTTACTATTCTACATTTTGAATCTCTCCAAGATCTGCCTTGCATATTTTTCTTGAGAGATGAAGATGCCATCATGCATTTGTTTTACTTCTATGCCTAGAAAGTACTTCAAGAGACCTAGGTTTGTCATTTAAAATTAATTCTTCATGGCCTCTTTGAACTGATCAATTAGGAAATTATCATTTCTAGTGAATATTAAGTCATCTACATACAAGACAACAATCAACACACTACCGTTTTCTACCTTGATGTACAGTGTGGGCTCACTATCACTTTTGCTAAAGCCATTGCTCATTAAGTATGAGTCAATCTTGTTGTACCATGCTCTTGGAGCTTGCTTGAGCCCATATAGAGCTCTCTTCAATCTATACACCTTGTGTTCTTCACCTGCAACTTCATAACTAGGTGGCTGCTCCACATAAACTTCTTCCTTCAATACACCATTCAAGAAGGTGGACTTCACATCCATTTGATATACCTTCCATTTGTGCTGGGCTACAATTACTATGACAACACACACAATTTCCATTCTTACAAATTGGGCATATGTCTCATCATAATCTCTACCATACTGCTGCTTGTACCCCTTGACCACTAAACGTGCCTTATGCCTATCTATCTTTCCTTTAGCATTGCGCTTGTACTTGTAAACCCATTTCACTCCAATTACTCATTTGTTGGGAGGTAAAGTAGTTAACTCCTATGTCTCATTTCTTTTAATAGCATCTATTTCCTCATCCATGACATTATACCATTTATCTTCATTTATAACTTCCTCAAAATAAATTGTATCACTATGAGAAAATAATGCAAAATTTACACTCTCATCATAATCTTCCTCATACCTTTCATCTTGGTATATTTCCCTTAGACTCTTAGTGTTTATTGGAAATAGGGAGATGAGAGTGGGGTCTAAATTCTCAGTATTACTACTACTACTATTTTGCATACTAGTTCGGGCTATCTTGAAGTGCTTGGAGCCATTGCTCGACATGTTAAGGGCTACTTCCCTTTTTGCCTTTTTTTGCAATCCATGTTAGCTACTCCATGTTTTTGCTGATCACAAATGTCATCTTCTTCGTCTTCAATTGTAGGAACTTTGCTTGAAGTGCTTGAGGATTCATCTAACAAGCCATCCCATTACTGATTCTTAATAAATTTCACATCTCTTGAGATGATGATCTTCTTATCAATTGGATCATATAGCCTATAGGCCTTTGATTCTGAGCTTTACCCTGTGACGATGCACTTCACACCTTTGTCATCCAACTTTTGCCTTTGTTCTTTAGGCACATGTGCATATGCTACAAATCCATACACTCTCAAGTGTTCAACTATCCATCTATTCCTTGACCAAGACTCAAGAGGTCCCACAAACTAATTTTGTAGGACACTTGTTGATCAAATATACTGCTATTGCTACAACTTCTCCCCAATATTCAGTTGGGAGTCTCTTTGCTTTCATCATGCTTCTAGCCATTTCAACAATGGTCCTATTCTTTCTCTCAGCCACTTCATTTTGCTAGAGAGTATAACTAGCTGTAAGCTCTTTTCTTATACCTTTCTACTTGCAAAATTTACAACATATTGGAGGTATAATCCCCTCCTCTATCTAGTCTATGGACCTTAACATAGTGTCCACATTCTTTTTCAGCCAGGGCTTTAAATTCAACAAATTTGTCAAATGCTTCAAATTTGTTCTTCAAAAAATACACCCATGTCCTATGACTGAAATCATCTATGAAAGTCATAAAATAAGTACTCTCCCCAATAGAGGTAGTTTACATAGGGCCTACCAAATCAGAATGCACCAATTCTAATGGTGCTCTAGCCTTCTAGAATTTCTAGAATTAAAGGGAAGCCTATGTTGCTTACCCAAAATACAAGCCTCGCACTTGACATAGGAATATACTATGCTTGGCAAACCATCTACCATTGTTTTCTTGGACAAAAAATTTAAACCAAAAAAGCTAAGATGTCCATACCTGAGATGCCAAAGCTTGGAGGGGTCTTCAATCATGCTTCTAAGAGTTGATTGCTAATGTAGTGCTGTACATGCATGCTTGGGAGGTGCAACATTGACTTGAGATAGAAACATGTCTTTATCCTCAACGGGAACATCCAATTCTTTGTCATTTGGACTGCTACAAGTAATCTATTACTCCCATCCTTCTTATGAATGCCACATTTTTCATTTCTATTAATACTTTGTATCCATTTTGAATGCGTCATCCAACACTCATCAAATTGTGCTTCATACCGAGGGAAAAATACACATTTTGCATTTCCTTCTTCTCACCTTGCTTGGTGTGGACCATGATGGATCCTTTGCCCACTATGGGAATGGTTCCATTATTTCCCATCTTAATTTCAGACTTAAAAGTCTTATCAATGAAAGAGACTATACTTTCATTACCACTCATGTGGTTGCTACAACCACTATCCAGATATCATACCTCAGGATTGCCTTCTTCACCAATGTTACACATGATGAAGGTTGTGGGATTATTTGCATTTCCCATGTTCACATCAGCCACATTAGCATTTTGCTTTGACTGATCACCCTGCTTCTTCTAGCATTCACTAGGATAATGCACATACTTATGATAGTAGTAGCATTCAACATTACTCTTATTGGAGTTGTAATTCTTCTTACCTCCTCTAAAGTTGTTTTGAGAGGTGCTTTCTCCCTCTTGGTTGCTTGCTCATCCCAATCTTTTTGCACAAGCATTCCTTCCATGATCTCTACTTCTTGAGCCTCTATCAGAGCCATTTCTTCCTCTCCCCCCGTCTCTTGAATTCTCTTGAGCCTTGAAAGATTGCTCTTGTGAAGTTGTTGCTGATTTGTTTATCTGGTGCTCATGGGTTTGAAGAGTTTCCATCAACTCATCCATGGTCAATATAGTGAGGTCCTTTGCTTCCTCTATGGTCATCACAAGGTTTTCACATTTTTGAGGTAAACTCCTCAATATCTTTTCCACAATCCTCTGCTCATCATAATCTTATACATTTGATTTGAGTTGGTTTATCAAAGTGGAGATTCGTAAGTTGAACTCTGCAATAGGTCCATTATCCCTCATCTGAATGTTCTCAAACTTTCTTCTAATCATTTGTAGCTTCACTACTCTAACCTTATCAATCCCCTTGACATTTTTCTCAAGGATATCCCATGCTTACTTCACATAATTTTCTATTGCATTCTTGAGAAAGACTATCTCTGTCATTGCTACCTTAATCAGACTTAATGCCTTATCATCCTTTCTCCTTGACTCTTTCAATTGAGTCTTCTATGGGTTTGTGAGGGCAGCATATAGTGCTAGATTGTAACATCAAAGAATCCATTGATCACAAACTCCCACAAATCATTAGCTACCATTATGGTTTTCATCTTCTTTGCCCATGTGTCATAATTATATCCATTAAAGGATGGTGGCTACTGCCATATCTTTCCTACATCTCTTGCCATGTCAAATATCCTAGAAAAAAAAATGCCCTAACTCATTGTGGATGTGGGGCTTCAAAGCTTTGATACCATGTGAGAAATAAATCACAAAACTTATTTTTTCTCAGCACAAGAAGGTGCTGAGTGATAAATTACTTGGCACACAATGGATGCTGAGTGAGAGGTAGTGGGTGCCAAGTAAGCTTGACATAAGAGGAAGCCAAGTAACTTGGCACAAAGGGGCAACTCGATAATAGTGTATTTCAAGTGAGCTCAATAGCAAGGGATATCGAGTGAGCTCGATCACCATTGTTGGATGATGCTTGATAGTAGAGGATGTTGAGTGAGCTCGACACAAAATATAGAGATAGAACTCAGTCAAAGACTAGACCGAGTGAGTAGTATACTAGATTGCCATTAAAATGTAGAGAGCCGAAGGATGAGGATTTCAACTATGAATTTCTCAAATACAAAAGACTATGTACTGATAAATAGAAGAAGAATAATAGATTGTCAAGTATGCTTGCTTACTTATATTCAATTCAACAAAACTATTAAAAATCTAGGAGGATTCAACTTTAACTAAGAAACCCTAAAATCTTCAAACTGGTAAAATTTTAAACTTTAAACTCTAATGACTGTATACAAGAATGCCTAGAGCAATCATTGCTTCACAGGTCAAATCAATAAAACTTACAAAATAACCAAAAGGATCCAACATGTGCAACTGCAAACAAGAAATTGGAACTTCCTTTTATCTTCTGAACTTTGAGTTGATCTACTAATCAACTTCCTTCTCTGCTTTGTGCTCTTGCACTTCTCTGCTCTGCAACTGATCTAAAAACTCTGCATATCTGAATGAATTAGATTCATTCCTTTTTCTATCTTGCAAAATTTTTTTTCCTCTCATTTTGAATTTGAACTCACCTATCATGCATTAATGTTTTTGTCCATTCTATAGGCTTTTAGGGTGGCAGGTCAACATTTGGCTCTAGGGGCAGTCAACCTACTACATTAAGTATTTCAACAATGGCATTGTGGAACAACATTAAGATTTGTATAAAGATGACATTTCAACTCTATTATTTATGCCTCCTAAATGCATTTATTCATGTTTAACACATGGACAACTTTTATTAAACTGAATGTGGATAGAGGTCACACTTTCTAGTACACTCGAGTTAAATCTACTATAGTAAAATTTACTGAGGTAAACATGATATTTTTCTAGTAACATGATTTCTAACATACTATTGTTCGTTAGCAATTTATTTCTTGCCAAGATGCAAATAAATTGTTGACTAAATAGTGCTCAAAATATGTAGCCTATCAACTATATTAGATTTTCTACTTGATTAAGATCAATCAACTAATAGAGTATCTTAACAGTAGACTCACTTGGTGCCCAACCTTGTTTCTACATTTGATCCATAATTTTTTTTATATTCTGAGTCACATCTTTTGTAGACACCACAAAATAATGCATTGAATGTAACCTCATCTGAAATCAAGCTTTTTCCTCTCACTTCATCTTAAATTGACAAAGCCATATCAAATTTGTCTTTCATCTTCTTTTTATAATATGTCAATAATCAAGTTACTACATTTGGAGTAATGCCAACTATTTCCATGCTTTTAAATTTTTTTCAGCATCCTCCATTTCTCGACTTCTGCAATGACCATTACTTAAGATGGTATAGGTTATAAAATTAGGTGTAATTCCAACCATTTCCATGCTTTTACAAAGCTTGTAGCATCATCCATTTCACCAATTTTGTAATCACCATTAATCAAAGAGATTAGCAATTATATTAGGAATCATGCATTCTTCATGCATCTTATTTATCAATAAATGTATGCTAGCAAGATCATCTACTTTACACAGACCATAAATAATTGTGTTGCACACCACTTCGTCAGGATTTATACCCTTTACTCTCATTTTTTCTTACATTTGAAATGCCATGCTCATGTGTTTTGACCCACATAATACACATCTAACTGGTTGTTGATCAAATTATCATCTTGTAGGAGTCTATAACATGTGAAAGGAGTAGAGCTTCATTTCTAAGTTATATAATTGAAGAAGAGTTCCTTGTAGGATCCTTGCTCCTCTAGATGACATAAGCCCACAAAGCACATAATTGTTTAAAGTCAAACATCAAGACAACAAGATGGCTTGAAGTGTAAGGTGAGGAACATGGTATAAACACTGTAACATCAAAATAGACTATAATCTATTGTATCAAACTCTGCAACATCAAAAGACCTTGACAATGTAGAAATATATTTTTCTAAATTTAAACCATCATGTCTTTATTTCCTCTTAAGAATGACTAAGATAAAAGTTGAAATGTCAACAATGCTAAGCTTTTCTTCTAATCAGCTTGCAGAGAAACCTCAGAGTATTCAGAAGGGAGCAACTAGTCAGGGGAGGGAGTAGGGCAATGCTTAGGGAAATTATGTCAAGTTTCATAGAATCATCGAGACTTCAACTAAGCAAGGTATAATGGGGAAAAAATAAACATTAGCTCAAGGTACGATAGTTAGATTAATTTTATAGTTTAGTCAATTAGATAAGCTCAAGGTTATGTGCACACTTACACTAAAAACTTATAACTTGTAAATTAAAAATAAAAGATTTCAAACTTAATATTAGAATGTTTTTATTGTAAAAATCAATAGATTTGATGTGAAATGATTAATATAATAAATCTTAAGTCATTCTTACTCATTAATTACAAATATTTTAATAAACAAATATGAAGTAAACTAATATCTATTAGATAATATGTATTTGCAACTAATTAATAAATCATAAAGCTAGTACAATAATGTCTAGGAGGTCTCCAAAACTCAAAAGCTATTAAAATATATTTTCAAATATGTTTTAACGAAAAAATTTAAAAATTCAAACTTTAGAATGTTAGAATTTTTTTATTGCAAAAATTAATAGATTGGGTCTAATGTTAGTTCCTTGTGGTACAGACTAATAATTTAACTAACTTAGAAGAAAAGATTCATGTGACTAAATTATTTTAGGGAAAAAAATTGAAAATAATAATTTTCAAAAATTAAAATGATTATTTAATTTGAGATTTGACAATAGTACTCTTTAATTGACTTCAATTAAAATATTTAATCTCCAGTTAAAAATGGAAGGGGTTAGAGATATGGAGAGAGAGACAGAGTTAAAAGAGGAGTAGAGAGAGTTAGAGGATAAGAAGGGATTACCTTCTAAGGCCTTGCTTTTCCTTTCATTATTGAGCTTGTGGCTGTAAACCTATGTGAAGTTTGGATAGTTTAGAGTAAGTAAGAGTAGAGATGAACTTGGAAGGGTGGGGAAAGAAGAATAAAATCATATAGAGTGTGTGTGAATGAGAGGAGAGAGGGACTTCGTTAAGAGATAGGAGGAAGACACGAAAATAGGTAGAGGTAGAAAGGGAGAGAAATAACCATCTATTTTATATAATAGATCATGCTTAAATCAATTAAATATCTTGCAATAAAATATGTGAAATTAATAACTAAACAACTTATACTTACCATTACTTGCATTAGTAACAATGATTGGAACATTAGATCTATAACTAATTTATTTTGTATGTCATGATGCAAATTTTAAAAAGTTAATTCTGATATATATATTATTTTTCAAAACTCAAGTGTTAAAAGGACATATAAACATCTAATCGATTTCTCACAACTACTAGCTAAGTCCACAAACTCTATTAATATATTTTTTTAGTTTTTTATATTTCATTTTATATTTTATTAATTTTATTTTAAAATTAATTAAAAATATGAAATAGATAGATTTTGGCTTCTTTTTGTCTAATTTATGATGACCAATTAAAGATTTATGCTTAAAATAGCAAACAAATATTATTTTTTCAATGTAATATTTGCTCCTTATTGTTATAGTGGCTTTTGTGGATAGTGACATTTGTTATGACATTTATATTCAAAAGATTTTTGAAATGACTGCGTGTGATCTAACACACCAATTCCAAAAAGTATATATGTCAGTTATACCTTGTAATTTTTGTGTACTGTTTCCCTCCTTTTATTGTACTTGCCGTAGGCGATGTACTATTGCATTCACTATGTCTCATTAGTGAATTAGTTTTGAATGTATCAACCAATTATATGCAAGCATTTTTACCTCATTTCAATTTTTATAAAGTTTTCATATTTTTAATCAATATAATATATTATGAAAATTTATTTATCTCCATTCTAATTGGTTGAATTCATTTTGTCTTATAAGACCCCTTTTCTCAGAGCTCCCACCATATTGCTTTTTTAACGGCATGAATTTCACAAATAAATATAGATATATACACAATTATTACATTCACAAACTACTATTAAGAAACTAATAGATGAAAATATATCTTCTATTATTTTCCCTATAAACATCAAGACTATGAAGTAAGTTATTGTTCTAATATATATAAATCTTTATCATAGTTTTTTTTTTAAAATTTAAAATTTTATATTCATATTTAAAAATATATAATAGTAAAATTGAAATACAAGCACCACTAATTTAAAATTTGAATTATCATTAAAATTTAAAATATTACCATTAATTTTATTTTATTTATTAATTGTTGATGAAAAATAATAATTAGCAACTTATATATTACATTTTCTTTAATATTTTACTATACATAATGCATAATACATGGTAAAAATAGTGTTCAGCATACAAAGTTAATTTCTATTATATTATTTTATAATACATATTACAATACTAAAATATTCTATAGTACGTAATTAAAAATTAATAATTGTATTATATATCTAATCTTTTTAAACTTCAAATTTCCTGTACATATTCATTATTATAATATCGAATATTGTTTCTATTACAATACATTCTAACGGCAAGTACATGCCACTACGTGGCACTTATTAATTTTTTTAACACTTACTAACTCCAGTCTGTGGCTTTTTAGTTTAGGGGTGGATTCAAGTTGTGGAGAAATATTATTTTAGTAGCTGGGAACTGTGATGAGGTTGGTGGAGCACAACCTATGGAAGCGGAGCTTGAGGACATGATTAGTGAAGTGGACGAGACCAGAGCCAATTTTCCTAAATTTTTCAACCTCGTGGCCCTTGAAATGAAGGATATGAACTCTCAAGAGGGGTTGAAGAAGGCATTGAAGGTTTTTACAAGAACCATGAATTTCCAATAAGATGACATATAAGGGAGTATTGGAAATTAGAAACAATGACACTAAGGTGGCCAAAGCCAAGCCTCAAAAAAACCAGGAAAATTTTTTAGGAGCCACAAATCTCTTACCATTTCACGAAGTTTAAAATATTAGGAAAACACGAAATATTAAAAAATATTTAAGACTTTTTCCAAGTTTACTCTGAAAAATTAGGTGAAGCATTTGAGGAAAATAATGAAATGGGGTCTTTTAAGTAACTGTAGTACACCACACATTGTGGCTATGCTTTACAAGTTGAAAAATAATCTACAAATGAAATCAATGGGGGGCACTGTGTTAAGATATAAACAAAGAGTTATACCCTGCATAAAGTCTTGCAAGTACATTAGCAAGAAGTTAAAACATGATTTCAACAGGTATTTTCTCACTCGTTGCTAGAGAATGCACTAAATTTAGCATACAAATAAATACAAAGCTAATTGACTTTACATCTTACCTAGAAGCTAGTAGATTGAAGCTAAACATGCCCAAAAATGGCAAGGCCTTTGCAGAGAAAAGCAAAATGGGGACAAATTTTAGGGCATCAAAGCCTAGTCGATACACGCCCAAATGCAATCCAGGGCTCTAGATTTTTTTTGACGTCCTCATCTGCGAAGCTTCTAAAGCATTGGAGATAAAGTGAAGCTTCCTAAATATTGGTGATGACGTCTAATGTTCAGATACATTTTTTTGAGTTGATATAACTTTGGAAAATTCTCAATGTTTATAACGAAATTGAATTTTTCAGTCCACTGTAACTAATGAAAAATCAGAAAAAGCATGTTTCTAAATTATAAAAAATAAATAATAATGAATAACTATAATAAGGATGTTGAAGAAAATTTAATTATGCACCATTGATAAGAGGTTAGCACTCGCCATGTTTTTATAATAGAACAAATCTCATCTTGCAATGTGCTGCTTCTTTCATTGTTACAACAACTGTTGTGCTTCCAACTGTACCAACACTGGCCGTGGCATCATTCCCTATCCTGTTGGGAGATTTTTCTTAATGGCTCCATTATTAGTAGTTGCTTGGATGAATTGAAGGGGAAGTTAACAAAGTACTAGAATTTAGGCAAAGTTTCCAGAATGAATTCAAGATATATTTTTGTTATTTTTTGAATTCAAAAAATAATTTTAACCTCAGTAAAATTGATGGTGACCAATAAGAATTTAGAAATTAATGAATATAAATACATTTAAAAAATAAATCATTTTAGAACCTTAGAATATTAGATACTTGGCATTCAAATAATTAATTGTTAGATTCTACTGAAAACATTAGTTCCCTACAGAAACAAATAAAAATGGATTATTTGGCATTCCTTTTAGCATTTGAAAATGACTTTTAAGTGATTGTTTCTATTGATGATTGCATATAAGACATAAAACTTCTATAATTTGTCTTATTAAAGAGATTTATTTTTCTTATATACTTATCAAATATGATATTAAGTTTAGGTATTGAATACCTAATTATGAGATTGAAAAATCACAGATATTTGTACTTTTAAATCTTAGGTCTAATTTTATTTAAATTATAAATGATATAATTTATTTAATTAGGTTAATATTTAAAAAACAGCTCTTTTGTAAAATTTTATGACACATTATTACCTAGTTATAATTTGTATTTTGTAAGTAGCACTTGTTCCATATATGCTTCATCAAACTGTACATCCTAATGCAAGAATGTCAAAACTACAATATCATTTTTTAACATTTCTTTTTAAATCTAGCCTTTGAATATTTGTCATTTAGGATAATTTTAATAATGTTAACTCCCATTATTGTTCAAATTTGAAATATTTAAGACTTGGAAAGATTGTATAAATAAAGAATATCGAAATGATGACAGTACTCCCAAAACATGTGACACACACAGACAAACACACATATACACACTTACTAATTCCTAAGATCTCTCTTAGGAACTTGTAAGATGAGAATGGTGATCACCAATTCCAGCAGTCCCTCCATGTGCCATTTTGGAATTCAATGGCCACAGAGACGTTGCCAATAGAAAATCAAAATGAATACTATTGAAAGGTGATAAAGATTGTTTGAAATCTTGTGTAAAGCATGTAGCATTAGCTCCACATGTTAAGTATTGAAAGATCTAAGACAGAGTACAACACATTCAATGAAACATAATACATGTAGAATTAAAAAGTTTCCTTTCATGCTATATAAATTATTTCCTACTAGCGTCCAACTACAACAATGTGAAATTAGAATTTTATGTAGTTACTAGATCGAAATGGAGGTCTTAAACAAAGATATAATTGGCTACTGCATAAATAGCCCTATCCAAGTGTAGAATAAGTCAACTTCATCAATTATTTGATGGGATCCATATGTTCGACCAACAGAGCTTTGTTCCTTCAAAATGTTTTCCATTGGATGAAAGAAATATATATTGGTTGCAATGCCACTATAACATACAAAAATGACCAAAAACAAATATGGAAACAATTACTTCCTCTAATGGTCCATAATAGCATCGACCAAAAATAGGTTGAGACAAAACCCTTACTTTGACTAGAGCATAGCAGGTAACAAAAAGGCATAATAATGGTGAAGAGCACTTTAGGTTATTCATTAAGGTGAGAAACATAATTGCTGTACATTGAGATTTGGGTAGGGAAAGATTTGTTACCAAATAAATATAGTCTATAAATAAATAATCAGAATGCATAATTTGTTTGTTCATCAAATTCTGTGTGTATTGCATGTCTTCTATTATTAGAACATCACATATTTCCCTTTTTTAAATGGTATATGCAAGGACTAGTATCTACCAGAGGAATTTGACACAGGCCAAATGATACAACTAGGAGGATGTCACTACATTCTATCAAACAAGGTTAGGCAAAGAAATATATCTTCCAAAATTTTATATTCTTACAAAGTGGTTTGTCAATAGGAAAAACCCTTAGTGAAAATATCGTGGTTTATAATAGTAAGGTGCCCACATGTGTTTCAGTCTATCACTTTCCAGAGTAGAAGCTCTTTAAACTACCCCAGTTTTGAGTTGCTTGTGTGAGAATATTTTTCTCCTATTCCCCTAATTTTTCCTATTTTGGGTCCTTAGGTTTGTGCTACTATGTTAAGTTTGAAAAGATAAGCATTGGTTTGTACTGAGCAAATAGAAAGATGTTTATTGTGTTTAGGGTTGGTTTGACCATGAGAACTAAGAAGTGGGTATGGATAAGAACTCTTTAGCTTCAATTTTGGAGTGTACTTTGGTTACTTTGTTTTCCCTTGGCATGCCATGTGCTGTGTCGAGTCCTTCTCTAGCTACACGTTTTTTTTTTGTATTTGTCTATAGAAATTTCTCGATCATGGTTTCTTAGTGATTATCTAATAAATGAAGCATTGGACAACATTGGTTATGCTAGATATGGATAAATTTCTATGGGATAAAGTTCAAAGTGTGTCTAGAGGCAAAAAGAATAAAAAAAGACATCAACACAGTTAAATGTGTACGCAATTATGACTGTGGTTTTGAGTTTGTTTTAGAGTTATCCATATCATCACAATAGTGTATGTCATGATTTACCCATACCATCACAATAGTGTATGACATGATCTATCACTTGAATATTGTTTCATATATCTTGACGTGTGCAAAGAAACAACAAAAAATTATGAGATTTACAAAATTAAACATGTTTTGCATAAAACTGTCACTCTCTTGCAAATGAAATAACTAGAAACATTGAGTTTAGAAATAAAAACTAAAAAAAGGCTTTTGAAACCCTACCATAAAGCTCACTCAAACACCTTACAAATAGAAAACAACTTTCAAAGCCCTAGCAAGTAATGTACTTTTAAACATGTATGTCAAATGAATGTGTTTGATCAAATATTGGCTGTTTTGATGGTAGCTTTGTAAGACAAAGACATGGGTTTGAGTTGTGGATTCTTTTTTAACTGATGTAGAGGAAGAAAATGTGGCCAAATGAGCTTGCTTTTAGTAGTGTTCTCTCTGACTATCCAAAGATTGAGGCTTTTGAAAAGGGTGTGGCAATCCACCAAGGCATAATGAGGAGGGGGTCTATGTATGATGTGGCCCTATCCAAATAGTTGAATGGAAAACAAAATAGCCGAGGTTGGATACAAGTCAACATGAAACACAGGTACCATGATTTTCCTGAAATAGTAAATATTTATCTATTTTCCCACTATAAAGTGAAAAGTTGAGTATAGTTGAACCTACATGAGGACCCACAACAAAAACAATAGTTCAATCTGCATAGCAAGCAAAATGACAAGACAAACTATATACTAAGTTGTCCAATTGGATTTGGCCAAATAACTAGAATGAAAGAATAAGATAAATAGAAAACTAAGCTTTCCAATAATAATAAACAGATTGTGCATATTATTAATTTGGGAGAGCAATTGAAATAAAAATCTTCATCAACATCTCAAAAGAAAAAGCCATGAATGGGTGAAAAATAATGATCAACATTCATTCAGTACATTACCAAATGTAATTGTTGAACTTGCAAATTCCATAGTGAAGGAATGAAACTCACAAAGATGCAACATAAACCTTTCAAGAGTACATCCAAAAGTTTGGGGAAGTTAAGAAAGCACTCCCAGATGCAAGAAAAAGTAGAGAAGTTAACACCTATCCCATATGTAGGGAAAAGTGGGACAAAATTAGCGAAGCTTGCGGGAAATTATGATGGCACCACTCATGATAATGACACAATCAAAAAAATAAAAGAAGGAATGCATCAAACCAATAATTAATTATGGAGGATGGGGCTTTGGAATTTTAGATGTAATACATGATGCCATATGCAGTGATGGAAAAAATGAACGAACACCTCCATTGAATTCATAAAAGAATATGGAACCAATAAATGAGAGGCAAATGAACCTAGGTTGAGATGTCTCCAGAGAAATGGGAAAATCCTTTTAGTGGTCTAAATATGGAGGTTCAAGAAATGGTACAGTGTGTTACTTAAATGGACAGGTAAGAATTTTCCTTTCTACATCTGGACTGCATAAAAGGTTGTGCAAAGGGCTATAGACCTTTCTATCTAATAATCCTCCATGAATCATAAGAGAGTACCTTTCCCATATTGACAAGGAGAGCAAAGGTGGAGGAAGGCCAACATAGAGTTTTTCCAGAATAAGAGTAGGTCTACAATGGCTCCTGTGCTAGCTCTTACCTCAAATGGCTCCTGTGCAGGTAGACTACATCCAACCAACTCTATCGATCAAAATAAAAATTTGATGCTACTTTTTTTCTTTTTTACTATTAAACTAGATTTGGTCAAAAATTTGACCAAATTGAGAAACCCTAATTTGGTCAAAATTTTGACCAAATTAGGCAAAAAAAAAAGAATTCATAGGCCAATATGGCCTTTGGTAAAAAATTTAGGTCAACAAAAGGGGAAATGTACTAGTCGAAGGACACGTCTAAAAGGATATCAAATAGAGAAACCTAGCAGTGAAGGACATAACATAGATATCAAATAAGGAGATCAAATTGAGATATTGAAGAGAGGAGATCCGTAATTAGCTTTTAGAGAAAACTAAAGGATCTAGGACTGAATAAGTTTTGATAGATTAAGTCAGGGAAAATCTCTTAACAGAGTGGTTCTAATAGACCTATTTAAATCTCCTAATAGAGTTCTTACTTTATTGTAAGTGTAAAATCCTTGAATCAAGGTAAGACTTAACAATCTTAAATGCATTTAATAGAGCAGACTCCTCACAAGGTAGATCATCAGATATGATCACATTGTATCCCTAATAGGTGAATTTTGTTGTTGCAATAGTAAATATTTATGGGTTTCATCACATCCTAGTTTTACCTTCAACTTGAAGTGTTTATGGGTTACCAAAATCATTGTTTTATGAGTTTATATTTTCATGGATGTTATGTTTAGATAGATTTTATTTCAGCATTACAAGTTTATGATTATATGTTTTATGAGATCTAAGATATGAGATGGATTAGGTGTGAATACAGTTAATTGTTTTAATAGTGAAAAGTTATGTAGATCCTAATTCATCCCCCTCTCAGTATCTTGTGTCCCATTAAGATTTCCAACAATTGGTATCAGAGCTTAGTTCTCTTGAATGAAGTCTAAAAACTTGAGAACACAAGATCTTGAAATAGAGGAATACAAAATAAAAAAAATCATCAAGAACTAGATGATTGAAATCCAAATCATATTGCACCAAATTGAATGATAAAAGATGAGTTAAAAAATTCCTTAAAGAAAAGGAAAGATATGACCATTCAACAGAATGACACACTATACAAGGAAGTTGATGTCAGAGGATTGCTTAATAATGGGAATACTGACGACAGTGATACAACAATAGTAGAACTACTAGAGAAGAACAACATTCTAAGTAAAGAAGTTAGAGAACAAGAAATTCAATCAGTAAGACTATGTGAGGTGACCAAACAAAAGAAGAAAGATGAAGAAGACAAAATCATGGTTGAAGAAGACAACAGACAAATGGCTACCAAAATTGAGGAAAAATCATTTGATGTGTAGAAGCTTACACACAATTAGTTGGACATGATGAACTAGTTGTTGATGCAAATCATAAGTTGAGCAAAAAGGACACAAAAATCACAAATATGAGATCACAAAGTGACCAACTAAGAAATGAGTTGAGATCTAAGAAAGAACTTCTGGAAAGAATGAACAAACCAAGGGAAGCTATCATATACTTTGAAAAATTGATGAGATCACCAAGGTCATCCAATGATACTTATGGTCTAGGACATGTGAAGAATTCTTCATCTACTGAGGAAAGAGAGTCATCAAAGAGTGGTGAGAAAAGAAATGCAAAATCAACAGGCAAATCTACTTGTCCTCATTGTGGTAAACTTAGACACAGTGCTAACATTTGCAAGAAGCAAAATTGGTATGAAAAACCTTAAACCTAAGTTTACTTGTAACTATTTTAATTGAAAGAGACAAGGACACCAAGCATATGAATGATTGCCAAAGAAAAGTGATGCACCTACTACAACTAAATTTGAAGGACATTGTTACAAATGTTAGAAATGTGGAAATAGATCTCATGAATGTAGATCTAAAGAAAAATCTAATTGGACATCTGAAAGGAAAACACATGCACCTAAGCAAGGAAACTCTTACAATTGGGATTACAACACATGGTATGATTGTAATTATTGTGGAAAGTATGTGCACAAGTGTATAGATAAAAGAATTGAAAACTTTGCTAAGTCGCAAGACAAATCAAGAACAATTGAGAAGAGAGAACAAAAAGAAATAGGTATTGCACAATATAAAGGATATTTTTGTTGATGCATTTGAGATCTAATGTTAATGTGCAATATCCAATTTTGGATAAGCTAGTGTATATATTTTATAAAGTTTAGAGAAAAGATATAGAGACAAATGATAAATCGATGAGATGGTTTGAGAAGAAATTTGAGCACAAAGTCTCAATAGAACTTGCAATTAGGTAGGTTGAGATTTCTAACCTTACCACTCAGTTGGAAGGAATTTTGAAAGTCATTCATTCTTTTTATGTGAAAATTTATGATGTTGAGTTCTTCACATTGGAGAATCAACATTCTATTGATTTGATACAGGCAAATATGAAGGCATGTACCATTTCATTGGGCAAGAATACAAGTTCAAGCTCACCTTCATATAATAAGTTAACATTTGATCAATATAGATTACTTGAGTTAATGGCTAGAGATAGTGGCATAAGGAATAAACCAATTTCTATTCAATTCATGCTACTACCCCATTTGGAGAGAATTCAGAGGGAATTATCTATGGCTCAGGACTTAACAAAGAAAGATACACATCTTTCAACAATAAAGAGCTTAATTGATCTAGCTGCTTAGCTAGAGATTCATATTCAAGTCATAGAATCAACAAGAGACAGATGGAATAAAGGACTTGAAGAAATTTTTGCAAGTCATCAAACACTTTTGGATAAATACAAGCTAACCCTTGCAAACCCAAAGCCATAAGTGACAAAAAAGGGGGAAATATCTACATGACATAAGTGACAAAATGGAAATATATGAGTGAAAGGGAGAAATATTCTAACAAGATAGAATCAAAAGGAAGATGACACAAATGGGGAGACAAAAATCAGAAATAGAGTTATCAGATGAGATGACATAAGAGTTTACATAGATGTATATACAATATAGCAGAGATTAAGTTTTGGAGACTGAGTTACAATATTAGGGGGAGGATTATTTTTGCATGGATAACTAACCAATGACAAAGTGTTTTTGCCACTAATGTCAAAGGGGGAGACTGTTGATCTCTAATCCAAAGTTGCCTATTAGTGTCTAACACTTAGTCATTTCCAAGGAAGTGTTGGACAATCATCACTATGATCAAGCCATCTGGAGAAGATCAAGCTGCAAAGGACTTATTTATATTTTATCATATGTTGAGCAAGTCAAAGGTTGCTAAGCACCTCAGTAGAGACCAAGTCAACATATATGCTAAGTAATATAGAAGAGACTAGACATTTGGGAAAGTCTATTTATACCAAGCATATAGAAGTTGAGTGACAACATGAATGTTAGTTATGACTGAGCATCAAAACATTCAAGTGTCGAGTAAACTAGTTTTGACATATGAGTTTGTTGCAAAAATTCTTATGTAAATCATTTTAGCCAACTTCTATATGATGTTTAAAATTTTTAGAGACAATTAAGGAGAATATTACACATCTTATCAGAAGGTATTAATCCAAAGAAAAGAAGATTAACCAATCATAAAATTTGAAGGGTAAAATGATCAAAGGATGAAATATGGATCACTGATTAAGATATAGGAATTTCTACGAGTATCTATTTAAGAAGGGTTCCAAACCTAAGATTAGGAATGAAAGTGGAAGCAAGCATAAAGGAGTGAAAAAGCTAAGTACAAAGTGAAGGATGACAAACTCTGAAAGGAGATTAGATAGAGAAACCTAGCAGTAAAGGACATAATAGAGATATCAAATAAGGAGATCACATTGAGATATTGAAGAGAGGAGATCCATAATTACCTTTTAGAGAAAATTGAAGGATTAGGTATTGAATCAATTTTGATAGATTGAGTCAGGAAAAATCTCTTAACGAAGTGGTAATTCTAATAGAGCTTATTTAAATCTCCTAACAGAGTCCTTACTTCATTGTAAGTGTAAAATCCTTTAATCAAGGTAAGACCTATCAGTCTTAAATGCTTTTAATACAATAGACTCCTCATAGGGTAGATCATTATTTATGATCAAATTGTAGCCCTAACATGCAAAATTTGTTGTTACAAAACTAAAGACTTGTGAGTTTTATCCCCACCCTAGTTTTACCTTCAACTTGAAGTATTTTTGGGTTACCAAAATTATTCTGTTATTAGTTTATATTTTTATGGATATTATGTTTAGATAGATTTCATTTCAGCATTACAAGTTTATGATTATATGTTTTATGAGATCTTAGATATGAGATGGATTAGGTGTGAATACAGTTAATTGTTTTAGCAATGAAAGTTTTTGTTAGAAAGGTTAATCTTTCCTTGGATATATTAATTGGGATATTCCAGGGGTCCCTAAATGTAGTTTTTCCTCTTGTACACATGTGGAGGACATGTCATTGTTTGTCCTTTATTCCACATGTAAGGACAACTCTTGTTTATTTCTTTATTTAGTTTATTCTCCTTAAGAGGATTGTGACACTTTGCACACACCTATTATGAATGTGGCATTCATAGAAATGGGAGTTACAAATGCAACTCCTCTCTCATCTCTATATAAGAGATGCTCCTCCTTCTTTCTTCTTCACTCTTAGCACTTGATGTTATTGTATTGAGCTACTTTTGCTCCAACACTCTCTCTCTCTCTTCTCTAGGCATTTACCTTCATTCATAATGCTCACAAGGGGTTTTCTTTGCTTTCCCCTTATAAATCCTTGTCTCCATTGTTGAACCATCTTGGTGTATGCTCTTGGAGTTTGCTTATCTTATGGTAACATTGTTTCGCACTTAACTTACTTGGATTGTTTCTCGTTCCTTACTCAACATTATCATTTCTTACATGGTATCAGAGCTTGGCTATCTAATCCTTGTTTTAAGTTTTGTGTTGAAGGTTGCCATTCATTGGAGCACACCTTATTTGGAGACGTTATTGAGAGAAGAAGTTTGTGTTGTGGTTTTAGCTCATTTTAACATATCTTGTGTATGTAGGTTTCATATATATATATTTTTTGGACTAACCCTCTTTGGAAGGCTTGCCGCCAAAGGGTTTTCTTATAAAATTTCAATTTTTTTTCTTGTTTTGGAAGGCATGCCGCCAAAAAAAGAAGTATTACATTAGTAAAGTTTCAATAAGTCTATAATTTTCCTATTCCTTAAATTTTTTTTAAATTTTTTTTTTTTTGTGGGCGGTCGCGCCACTCGCCCGCCACCCACAGCGCCGCCGCGCACCCACAACGCCGCCGCGTATTCACAGCACCGCTGTGTACTCACAGCGCTGCCGCGCACGACCATTACCATCAGCGCCGCTACGCGCCACCGCATACTCACAGCGCCGCCGCGCACGGCCACCACCATTAGCGCCGCCGCGCGCTGCCGCATACTCACTGCACCGTCGCGCACCCTCCGCCTGATCAAACCCTACGTCCACACCATGCGCGGCTAACTATAGACATTCATTATTTTTTTAAAACATCCCACCATTGAACCACCGCCCCCGACTGCCGCGCGTCACCTTCCGCCGCCCCCTTCACACCCGTAAACCCTAAGGTGCGGCCTGCGTACAGGCCACGCGTCACCTACCGCCTGCGCAGCCACGCCACCCGCTCGGCTCTGTCCTTATCCGGTTCTTCATTTTAACCGCGCATTTTTTTTAATTTGAAACCTCCACTTTGTTTGTTAGACCTTTCTTAAAGAAAACTTGTTTAATTTTTTTTTATAAGGAACCTTTAAAAGAAAAAAAAGTTTATTTATAAAAAAAAAAAAAAGAGAATTATTTATTCTTTTTTTTTAACAAAAAGTAACTTTTTCATTTTATAATTTTTTTTTACTCTAACCTTTAAAACAATATATATATATATATATATATATATATATATATATATATATATATATATATATATATATATATATATATATATATATATATATATATATATATATATATATATATATATATATATAAAATTACTTTTATATATAAAAAGACATCATTTTTTTAATTTGATTCTCAAATCAAGGGATTTTTTTGTAATCATGTCAACCTTAATTTTAGAAATAAAACTTAATTATTCTAATTATCATTCTTGGAAAACTCATATCTCATTTATTTTTCGTTTTACACACCTCTTTGAAATAGCCACTGATCCTTCTCTTGAACCTGGTTCAGCGGCTACCCAAAACGAGAAAGATACTTGGAAAGCTAAAAATGAAGAAGCTTTAGGGTTAATTGGTATTTCCATTATTCCATATTTATATGTGTTGATTGCTCACTGTTCTAAAGCTCATGATGCATGGTCCATCTTGCAAACCAAGTATGACAGTGGAGATGAATACCACAAAATACAGTTGCAGGATCAACTTGAAGATCTCAGGTATGTAGATTTTAAAAGTATGGATGAATTTTTGTTAAAATTTGATTCTCTTAAAAGTCAAATTATTGCCTTAGGTGTTCAATTAGAGGACATTTGTTTAATTCATCTTATTCTTAAAAAGTGTCTTCCTAGACAGTTTCAACAGTTTATAACTAATATTCATGCACAGCTTGCTATTCCTACTTTAACTTCTCAGTTAACTTATGTTATTTTTCAAACTTTATTAAGACAGGAAGAAGTTAAGCTAATTCAGTTTGGTACCCTTAAATCAACTGAACATGCATTTGTGTCTAGAAATTCAAATACTAATTCTCGTTCTAATTATAATAATAATAACCACAAACAATATAATACTAATTCAAATAATTCCAACAATAAATTTCATGCAAAATATAATAATAATAACAATTATCATAATAACACTCGTAATACTAATAATCAAAAGAATCATTCCAATTCCAAACCTCATTGTTCTTATTGTGGCAAAGATGGTCATATTGTCAATAACTGTTTTAAAAAGAAAAATGATAAAAAACCTATGAATAATAGTACCGATAATCAAAACTCAAATCATAAAAAAGGTAACTCTACTGGTTTTAATCCTCGTCATGCTTTTACTTGTAGCTTTAATCTTTGTAGACCTTTAGAATGGATTGTTGACAGTGGTGCATCACAACATGTAACCTCTCATAAAGAAATTTTTGATTCTTTACAACCTGATATTGCTAACATTCCTATTCAATTAGCTAATAATCAGACTTGTAAAGTTGAAGGACTAGGTGATGTTACTATTCCTAATGGTAAATTGCATGATGTTTTATATGTACCCGACTTGAAAACTAATCTGCTTTCTGTTTCACAGTTATGTCAGGACTATAAAGTTGAATTCTACAAAGATACATGTTATATCATAGATCCTCAAACTCTAAAAGTGATTGCTCATGCTAAAATGGATAATGAAAATTTGTTTAAATTCCATGAATTTGCTACTTCACGATATTCACTACATACTTCTATTGACTTCAATATATGGCATGAAAGACTTGGCCATTTAAATTCTGATTATATTACTTTCATGCAAAAGCATAATATGGTTGATGGCTTGCCTCACATTATACCTTCCAAGATTGCTTGTATAGGTTGTATGAGTGGTAAGATGCATAGGGAGCCCTTTCCAAGTGGAAAATCATGGCAGGCAACTCATAAGTTGCATCTTGTCCATAGTGATCTTTTGGGCCCCATGGAGAATACCTCCATCCAAGGTTCTCGGTATGCACTTACCTTTGTTGATGATTTTTCTAGATGAACTTGGATCTATTTTTTGCATAGCAAGGATCAAGTTCTTGATATATTTATTGAATTTCAGTTATATGTTGAAAGGCAATTTGGTTTTAAACTTAAAATTCTTAGAATTGATAATGGAAAAGAATATGTGAATAATGCTTTTCATTCTTATTTGAAATCATGTGGAATTAAACACGAGCTTACTATTCCTTATGCACCACAACAAAATGGTGTGGCAATAAGAAAGCATCAGACCATTGTTGAAATGGCTAGAAGCATGTTGCATGCTAAGAATCTGCATTATAAATTTTGGGCTGAAGCCATGTATTGTGCAACTTATATTCTTAATCGGACTCCTACCAAAGCTCTCAAGCTTATCACTCCAGAAGAGGCTTGGTCTGGTAGGAAACCTAATTTACATCATTTATGAATTTTTGGTTCTATTGCTTATGTTCATACTCCTAAATAGAAAAGGCATAAATTAGATGCTAAGTCATCTCCTTATCTGTTTGTTGGTTACGATGAAAACACTAAAGGTTATCGTGTTTATGATACCACTACTAACAAAGTTCAAGTTGCTAGAGATGTTTGTATTGCAGAAAATGGAGTCCATGATTGCTCTACTACACATGATGCATAATTTAGTGGCACTAAAATTGTGCTCGTGGAGGACCAACCTCCTTCTCTCAACCCTACTCCTCCTCTTAATCCTTCAAATCAAGTACCACCTATTATTTCTGCACCTACACCTCATGATATTCAAGTAGATACTAATGATACTTTTATTACTAATGATTCTTCCTCTAGTGATAATTCCATTACAACTAAACGTAAACCTAAATGGGCTCAAAACTTAATCAATGAAGGTGATGATTACATTTCTAGATCTGCTGGAATTAAACATAGAAGGATTAATTATTGTAATTATGCTTTGATGACTACTATTATGAATTCTAACGATCCTAAGTCTTTTGATCAAGCTAACTCTCAACCTCATTGGCAAAAAGCCATGCAAGAGGAATACGATTCTTTACTTGCTAATCAAACTTGGGACTTAGTCAAATTACCTCATGGCAAGAATCTAGTTTCATGTAAATGGTTATACAAAACAAAGTTGAATACTAATAATGAAATTAGTAAATTTAAGGCTAGACTAGTTGCTAGAGGTTTTTCACAAATTGAAGGATTAGACTATAATGAAACTTTTGCTCCTGTTGCTAAAATGCCTACTATCAAACTAGTTCTTGCTTTAACATCTAAACTGAATTGGCCCATTCATCAAATGGATGTTAAAAGTGCCTTCTTAAATGGTGATTTACATGAAGAAATCTATATGGCTCAACCTCCTGGATTTGTTAAGAAAGGTAGTGAAAATCTAGTTTGCAAATTGAACAAATCTATTTATGGTCTTAAACAATCACCTAGAGAATGGTATTCTAAAATTAATTCTTTCTTTATTTCTCAAGGTTTTGCTAGAAGTCAGAATGATCCAAATTTGTATATTAAACATACTAACGATGAAATTATTATTGTTATTGTTTATGTAGATGATCTAATACTCACTTCTAATTCAGACACTTTGATTTCTGATATCAAATTCCAACTTAAACAGAAATTTCAGATGACTGATTTAGGTATCTTACATTATTTCTTAGGTATGCAAATTTTTCAAACTCCTAAAGGTATCTTTGTTTCTCAAAGCAAGTATGCTTATGATGTTTTAGAAAAATTTAAGATGAATGACTCTAACCATGTTTCAATTCCATGTGAATTAGGAACTCAATTAATGAATGATATGAATACTCCTTTTGTTGATGAAACTTTGTATAGACAGTTGGTAGGCAATTTAAATTATTTAACTCTTACTAGACCTGATATTACTTATAGTGTTGGTTTAGTTTCTCGATTTATGTCTAAACCTCAACAAACTCATTTTAAAGTTGCTAAACGCATCTTAAGGTACATTAAAGGAACTATTAATGTGGGATTATTTTATGATGCAAATTCTGAATTTATTTTACATGGCTATACTGACTCCGATCTAGGTGGAGATCCCAATGATGGGAAGTTCACTTGTGGTTATTGTTTCTTTGTTGGTTCAGGTGTAATTTCTTGGAAAAGCAAAAAAGAACACTCCATTTCCCTTTGCTCAACTGAAGCTGAATACAAAGGTTGTACCAATGCAGCTAAGGAAGCTTTATGGATTAGAAGACTTCTTGATGATTTGGGTCTACCTAAAGAATCACCTACACCTATACATTGTGACAATCAAAGTGCTATTGCCTTGGCAAAGAATCCAGTTTATCATGCACGAACCAAACATATTTCACTTCAACATCACTTCATTCGAGAACAAGTTGAAGACAAGCAAATTATTCTTCTTTATTGTAAAGGAGAAGATCAAGTGGCTGATATTTTAACCAAACCACTTTCTAAGGAGAGATTTCAGTTCCATTGTAAAAATTTGGGTTTACAACCCGTTGATGTAAACTCCCCAAGTAAAGATTAAGGGGGGGTGTTAGAAAGGTTAATCTTTCCTTGGATATATTAATTGGGATATTCCAAGGGTCCCTAAATGTAGTTTGTCCTCTTGTACACATGTGGAGGACATGTCATTGTTTGTCCTTTATTCCACATGTAAGGACAACTCTTGTTTATTTCTTTATTTAGTTTATCCTCCTTAAGAGGATTGTGACACTTTGCACACACCTATTATGAATGTGGCATTCATAGAAATGGGAGTTACAAATGCAACTCCTCTCTCATCTCGATATAAGAGATGCTCCTCCTTCTTTCTTCTTCACTCTTAGCACTTGATGTTATTGTATTGAGCTACTTTTGCTCCAACACACTCTCTCTCTCTTCTCTAGGCATTTGCCTTCATTCATAATACTCACAAGGGGTTTTCTTTGCTTTCCCCTTATAAATCCTTGTCTTCATTGTTGAACCCTCTTGGTGTATGCTCTTGGAGTTTGCTTATCTTATGGTAACATTGTTTCACACTTAACTTACTTGGATTGTTTCTCGTTCCTTGCTCAACATTATCATTTCTTACAGTTTTTATAGATCCCAATTCACCTCCACTCTCAGTATCTTGTTTCCCATTTAGATTTCCAACTATACATATACATATACATATACATATACATATACATATACATATACATATACATATACATATACATATACATATACATATACATATATATATATACATACATATATATATATACATACATATACATATACATATATATATATATATACATACATATATATATATATATATGTATGTATATATATATGTATATATATATATATTTTAACTATGAGTTTATATATATTTTAATATTGTTTTATATATTAATTTAAACATATTTCAAATTATTATCTTATGTATATATTGTAATTTATTTACATCAATTTGAAATGTTCATGAATTGGTTTAATGAGTTTAATAGATTTCTATATCCTTTTGATATTTGTTCCCATCGATGACATATAGAGTGTCACATTAGGATTTTTTAATCTATTAAAGGATGTCTTAATAAATGATAATTGCATAAAGAATTGGGTTCAGAGAATGACATCATGACATATTTTTTAAAACTAAGTCTTTAGTTGAGTCATTTCACTCTTCAATTAAGTTTTAATATGTACACTTTTATTGTCCTAGAGTAAACTAGAAAACCTTGAGTATGATATTTAAATCTTGAAATGAAAATGAAAGTATGCAACCATGCATTAGTATCATCATCAAATTATCATCTAGTTAGTAAACATTATCTGAAACCAAAACCTAATCATCTTTGTATGTAGACATTTAATCTTGAAACATCTACACTTTTGATTAATTGTTAACCTAGTTGCAAACTCAATCAAGTATAAGTGTGTAGCTAACTCAGTTTTAACCTTGTAAAAATGTTGTGTTTTTCCTTGGAATTTTGGGCATGACAAAATAGGTACAATTTTGTATTAAAATTGCTGTGAACTTCAAATTTCTATGACATATTTCTACTATCCACATAATTGGCACCTATTTCTTTATACCAAAGACTAAAAATCTACTACATTTCATCATATTAAAAAAATAAAATCATTTGTCTTACACTACATGATCATAAACCATATCCTCATTAAGGTTAATTCTTTAAATCCTAGGAACGATCCTTGGATTTAGATATCCATAAAATTATTTTGAGAAGAATACTACACATTAGAAAATAGAGTAAGGACATAACTCCATAACTAAGAATTGTATATTCTTTTATCTATCGGAACCCTGTTCCAAATTTAATTCAAAAGTGAAACTTCTTTCAAAAAACTTGAAATTTTTATTTCTTATTTTCAGACAACCTGTTTACAAATCTATTATTACCCATTGTGATCTACACTTTTAATTTGAAGATTCATGTCTATCAAGATTTTCCCTTGAACAATAAGGTCAAAACCATATTAGTTTACACCTCTCCTGGTTAAAGTTCAAACTAACTTATTTTGACAATAACATGAATCATGCAAACAAACAACAGATAATTCCTTTTAAAATATTTATGCTATGATATTTCATGCCTTTTACTAACATTATTCATTGATTCAATCAATCAAAAAATTTACTCTCACAACAAATAACATTTAAAAAAAATTGCTCAAAAAAATGTACTACAATTCATAAAATGTTAAAATAATTGTTGCAATAACAGTTAATGAGAAGATTTCATAACCAACCAAAGCATTGAAAGATCTAATGGAAAATAGTTCCCATGGCCACAATTTATCACAAACAAGTCCACATTATTGAACTATAATTTATTAAGTCATTTCCTTGTTAGCACAAATGAAACCACCACACCTGCATAGTGTGTTTTCAACTACTTTCATAGGACTGCAAAATCCCATTCTTATTTCAAAGCTTCTATACTTTTCACAAATATATATTCTATAACACAACATACACCTTCTGATTTCAATTTCTTGAAAGTTTCTAAAGCCCTCTATTTAGATCCATTTTACACATACCTTGTTTGATGAATCCCAATTACACCTAATAAAAAATGGTATTGGCAACGAATGCGAAATTGAAAAAGGGTCACACTACCCTTACTAACTCACAAAAAACTCACAACAATATGGAGACAAAGAGATCCAAAATTTCTTCACAAAGCATGCTCTTAATATACTTGAAAATTCTTACAATATCAACAATATGATATCACAGATATGACTTCTTACAAAAGAAGTTTTCAAATGCTTCAACATAAGAGAACTCCCAAATAAGAGCTTCACCAATAGCTTCCACCAAGAGAACTTTCACCTCCAAGCTTGCTTACAAGAAATTACACCACGAGAGCTTGACTACAAGAGCTTACACATGAAGAGCTTATACTTGAAGAGCTTGATTACAAATGATCATAAGCCTTGCTTAAATAGGCACTTACCATCAAAGATGTTACAAACACAACCAATGTGGGATAAAAGTACAACTACCATAAAACAAATATTAAATTCCCATCCAAATACAACTAAGCACCACCATATGGCCCAATTAGAAAATACCATTTCCTTTGTGGATCACAACAAATATTAAATACACGATTTAAGGAAGTTTCCACAAACTTCTAAGATGCCACCACCTACACACCTCGATAAATGAAATGACAACCATTTTAATTTATTTTTTTTATTTATGCCACCTATGCACCTTGAAAATAGAAATTCTTCTTTTTTTCCTTTTTCCTTTTTATTTATTTATTTTCCTCTAATTTTTGTCACTTTCTCTCTCATCCATAATTTTTTTAAAAATAATAATTTTGATTAGACCCCCTTTTTCGTGATGCAAGATGCTCCTGCATCAGAAATTCCTTTACCTTTGTAAACATCTTCAATACTATCGCGACCACATTTCATTGAGGTATTTTATTGGAACAACTCACACGCCTTATTTGTGCTTTTGAAAGGTGTTTGTATGCTATATATTAAAGCTTCCATATCCACACAAGTAGGGAGAATGTTTCCAATGGACTTGCAATTTTTTCAGAATAAAAGCCAGTCATGAAATTAAAACATCTTAAATAGATCATTTACAAAACTTGTTAAAAAATATCATGAATGTTATGCCACCACAATTACCCACATGCTCTAGCGGGCATGAAGCTAAAGCTTGAAAGCAAATAAGTGGCAAAGAAGCAAAAGCATTTTCACTCCATGATGCTGTAATATATGATTTTAATGATAAAAATAAGCTTCCATAAAGAGTATTTCATGAAAAACCTCCATTTGATAGACATTGAGAAGACAACAAGGAGGTGGAGGCTCACATAGTTTCAATTTGAGTTGACATATCCAAGTGTCAATTGTTGGAGGTGTTATTATGATAACCCTACATTTCCATTCATTCTACTACATAAATAAATGATTCTTCATTTCTCTTGTTTCTCTACACTACATTTCTTGCCCACTTTTAGGGATGAATATAAAGACAGTAATAGTTTGCACTCCTCCTAGTTAAAGTTCAAACTAACTTATTTCAACAATAACATGAATCATGCAGACAAAAAATAGAGAATTCTTTTAAAAATATTTATGCTTTGATATTTCATGCCTTTTATTGATATTATTCATTAATTCAATCAATCAAAAAATATACTATCACAACAAATAACATTCTTAAAAAAATTGCTCAAAAAAATGTACTACAACTCATAAAATGTTAACAAAATTATTGCAATAATAGTCAATGAGAGGAATTGATAACCAACCAAAGCATTGAAAGATACAATGGAAAATAGTTCTCATGGCCACAATTTATCACAAACAAGCCCACATTATTGAATTGCAATTTATTAAGTCATTTCCTTGTTAGCATAACTGACACCACTACACCTACATAGTTTGTTTTGAACTACTTTCATAGGACTACAAAATCCCATTCTTATTTCAAAGCTTCTATACTTTACACAAACATATATTCTATAAGACAACATACACCTTCTAATTTCAATTTCTTGAAAGTCTCTAAAGCCTTTTGTTTAGATCTATTTTACACATGCCCTGTTTGATGAATCCAAATTACGCCTAAGAAAAATTGGCATTGGCAATGAATGTGAAATTCCTTTACCTTTGCAAACATCTTTAGCATTGTTGAGACCACATTTCATTGAGGTATTTTATTGGAACAACTCGCACACCTTATTTGTGCAAGTTTGAAAGGTGTTTGTATGCTATATATTAAAGCTTCCATATCCGCACAAGCAGGGATAATGTTTGCAATGGGCTTGTAATTTATTTTGGAATAAAATCCAATCATGAAATTAAAATATTTTAAATAGATCATATACAAAACTTGTTAAAAAAATCATGAATGTTATGCCATCATGATTACCCACATGCTCTAGTGGGCATGAAGCTAAAGCTTGAAAGTGAATAAGTGGAAAAGAAATAGAAGTATTCTCACTCCACCATGCTGTAAGATATGATCATAATGATAAAAATAAGCTTCCACATAGAGTAATGCATGAAAAACCTCCATTTGATAGACATTAAATAGACAACAAGGAGGTGGAGGGGCATATGGTATCAATCTGAGCTGACACATCCAAGTGTTAATTGTTGGAAGTGTTATTATGATAACCCTACATTTCCATTCATTTTGCTATATAAAGAAATGATTCTTCATTTCTCTTATTTCTCTACACTACATTGCTTACTCACTTTTAAGGATGAATATAAATACGGTAACAAAATAATCATTGTTTCATATTCACAAAAAAAAAAGATTAAAAGTTAAAATTAATTCTGCACATAAAACATTTGCCATGTGTTCTCACTGAACCCATACGCATAAAAAATGTTGATCAATAGAGAATACGCACGACTTTTCTTGTACTTTCAATACATGATACAAGGAGAGATAATTTCTTTTTCCTTTTTACCATTTCAATTGTTGATTATTCCTTACAATGTTTAATTTACATATCCATATACTAGTTAATTTCTTTTATTCTGTTTTTTATTAATTGCAAGTAAAAAATGAAGTTTTTAATGTGAACATCTAAAACATTTAATTATTTCACTAATGTAATGCTCACTAAAAAATAAGTAAAATAGAAATGATCTAAACCATTTAAAAAGTGCAACGATAATGACCATTGTCCAAATATTTGACCTATTACATTGATTGATAAACTTTGCAAGGAAAAAGAGCTAATATTTTCTTGGAAAGGTTCACTAATCATTTAGTAATCTTGAGGAGTCATTTCCCCAATCAATTTAAGAGGAACACAATCTAAAAGAAAACAATTAATTGGGAATATTATAAACACGTGTTCAAGATACAATTTTGACAATCATCTTACATTGTTTTATTTTAGTTAAAATATACCTTTTATTTCTAGATGATTATTGTGACACAATTTGTGCACTCTACATGAAACTCATTTTCATTCCACTATATCTTACTCTTAAAAGCATTACACGAAAGCCACATACTTTGATTCTTATGTCCCTTATAATTATGGTATAATGATTTTGATTAATTATTTCTCATAAAATATTAGAATGGTATATGAGAACAAATGCAAGAAGAAAAAAAATAGAGCGAGGGAATGCTGAATAGGTGTAAAAATTAATATTAGGAAGGATTTCATAGATTATTTTTGGTAGACTTCTAGAGGAAGATGACCCAGTCCAAGAAAATTCTGTACCTAATCAAAGGCTATCTAACGTTGCTAATGTAGTATAGCTATGTGGCTAGCACTATAAGGCTAAAACTGATGTAGCTTAGGTTTGAAATAAATCTATGTTGTCATGACAATCATATTCTATTGACTATTGTATTTACTTCATAATAGGCCATGGTCGTTGGCCTTAGTTGCAATATTTCTTGAGGAATATATGCAAGGCCAATATTTTGACATTGTTCTAAGTTTGATTTTGGGTTCAAATAGCCAAAACCAAGTTTGGTCATCAAAAAACTTGTTCTTCCAATTGTTTTTCTTTGGATACACAACATATGACATGCTGTGTATGATTCAAGGTGATTAAGAATGCTTTATTGGTAAAAATGCAGTTCCTACATTTTCTAAGTGTGTAGTTGTAGATGACGATAATGATGACTTTTAATGTTAGTTAAAATTAGTTTGTTATCATTAAATTGTATTATTTTTAGTTAAAATTATATTGTGCTACATTAAGGTTTATGTTATGTACTTAATTATCACTTTATTATGGGCTCTTTTAAAAATAACATTAATATTATTTTTTTGTAAAGTATGGTATATTAAATTTGTTAAGTAAAAATATAATCTAATAATTTAAGATCATTCACTAAAAAATAAAAAATAAATATTAGATAATTTTGATACATTTAAGATGAGGCATGTTTAAGGGAAAAGTGGAATAACGTAGTTTGTGGAGCTAATGGGACATTATAAGGAGATAGATAATGAAGGGGAATTTGAATTTTGTCTACATGACTCCCTCCTCTATTATTAATGCCCCTCTAATTTGACATTAATTAGTATGTTTGTACGGCTCCCTACTCTCATTCTTTTCTCCTCTTAATTCATATTCCCTAATTTATTTTTTGATTCAATCAAAATAATTCATATGGAAACACTTGATTTAAGCATGTTGGTCTTCAACTAGATTTGAGTAAATTAAGCTCTAACACACTTATGATTTTGTGTACTTGGATATTGGTCAAAGCACAAGCCTTTAGACACTTTCACTTTTCCTTTTGCGAACTTTCATATGGGTTGAAGCACAAGCCTTCACACATCTTAAGTCTTCCTTTCATTGTTGAAATTGAGCTATGACAAAATTGAATATTAGTTGAACATATGCTTATGAATACTTGCACTTTTTCATTGTTTAACAAATTTGGGATTTAAAGAACTTATGAGTTTATGATGCAGGAGCATCTTGCATGGAAAAATTATTGAAAAGAAAAAATTGGGAAAAAAAAAAAAATTCTGGAGGAGAGAGAAAAGTGACGAAAATTAGAGGAGAAATAATAAAAAATAAAAAGGAGAAAAGAAAAGAAAAAGAAAAATCTATTTTCGAGGTGCATAGGTGGCATAATAGAAAAAATAAAAAAATAAATGGTTGTCATTCCATTTATCGAGGTGTGTGGGTAGAATTCTAGAAAGTTATGAATATTGTAGAAAGTTGTGGAAGTTGTAGAAGGTTGTGGATAAGTCATGCATGGGGTGGTAAGTGCCTATTTAAGCAAGGCATATGAGCATTTCTAATCAAGCTCAAGGGGGAAGCTTGAGGAGTAAAAGCTCAAGGAGTAGCTTGAGGAGTGGAAGCTCAAGGAGTAGCTTGAGAAGTGGAAGCTCGAGAAGGAGGAGCTTGGGAAGTAGAAGCTTTGGAAGGAAAGCTTGGAAAGGTAAAAGTTTTGGAAGGTGAAGCTTGGAAAGCTTGGAAGGCTTCAAGGTGTGAAGGAGAAAGAGGAAGTGAAGAGTGATTTTTCCTGAGTCTGTGGACAGAGCGCCAAATGTGAGGCAGTTTACAGCAGGATTATGATGGAGTTGTGAGTGTAGACAGAGCACTGAATGTGAGGCAGTTTAGACTTGGATCTTGGATAAAGTTGGAGAAGAGCTAGTGACTGCGGTTTAGAAACAAGGAGGTTGCTTGGTGGCTTGCAAGCACAAGTTGAGATCTCAGAGGTCTCTACCAAAGTGTGGATCTGGACTAGCTTGGGTTTGGATTGGATCTTGAGAGATATTGTTGCATTGTTTGTCATGAGTTGGTAAGGGTGGTGTGCCCCTTTGTTAGTGGTATCAGAGCGTACCTTCATCAAGTGGTATCAGAGCCATACCCCTTTATCAGTGGTATCAGAGCAGGAGTTCCTGAGTGTACAAGCAGATCATCGAAGAGTGCGGCAGTTTGTACCAGGACCTTGGTTGGGCAAAGTTTATCAGAGCTTGTGGATTGCAAATCCGTTGTCCTAGACTTGTGATGTGGTTCTTGATTGTTCGTGCGAGGTGGCAGGTTGCGATCTGACTTGCAAACAATTTGGTTGTCACAAGGAGCGTGGGAAGGATTTGTTGCAGAGGGTTTACGAAGATCTTGGGAGATGGCTCCAAGAGGATTGGACCCTAAGATGATTGCGAAAATCCATGATATAGTGGAGAGGAATTTTTCTAAGATGTTTACTCGGTTGGATGCTAAAGCTAAGAAGGTCAAGGTGGAAGAGGATGGTTTTGCTGATCAATTTGTGGAGCTTGATGCAAAACCTGTAGAGCAACTACAGGTTGTTGCTAAAGATATTCCTAACCTTGCTAATGTTGGGATGGAGGTTGGTTTTCATGATCAATTGGTTGAATCTGACATGGAGATTATGGAGCACTTGGAGGTGGATGATCCAGTTGTTGGAGGCGAGTTATGTATTGCAGAGCATCTTGTTGTGAGCAATGAGGTTGCTAGTGTTGAGAGTTTGGCATGTGTTGATGGAGATCTACATGTGGCTGTTGATGTGGGGTTTGTTGCTACTAGTGTGGATTCACTAGTTGCTGATGTGAATGAAGGTTTGTTGATGAAGAATTATGTTCAGTTTGTTCCTGGGAGTGAGCATGCTGATTGGATGGTTGAGATTCAGGTGTTTGATAGAGTAATGCAAATGTGGAAGATTTACATGGTGGTTTTCTTATCCCCGTTGAGGTGGAAACCTTTGGTGATGATGAAAATGGTGGTAGATCTTTATTTTTGGTGTCAAAGTGTGGGACACACTTTTCTATCTACCGGGGGAGTCTGATGCAGGAGCATCTTGCATGGAAAAATTATTGAAAAAAAAAAATTGGGAAAAAAAAAAAATTCTGGAGGAGAGAGAAAAGTGATGAAAATTAGTGGAGAAATAATAAAAAATAAAAAGGAGAAAAGAAAAGAAAAAGAAATATCTATTTTCGAGGTGCATAGGTGGCATAATAGAAAAAATAAAAAATAAATGGTTGTCATTCCATTTATCGAGGTGTGTGGGTAGAATTCTAGAAAGTTATGAATATTGTAGAAAGTTGTGGAAGTTGTAGAAGGTTGTGGATAAGTCATGCATGGGGTGGTAAGTGCCTATTTAAGCAAGGCATATGAGCATTTCTAATCAAGCTCAAGGGGGAAGCTTGAGGAGTAAAAGCTCAAGGAGTAGCTTGAGGAGTGGAAGCTCAAGGAGTAGCTTGAGAAGTGGAAGCTCGAGAAGGAGGAGCTTGGGAAGTAGAAGATTTGGAATGAAAGCTTGGAAAGGTAAAAGTTGTGGAAGGTGAAGCTTGGAAAGCTTGGAAGGCTTCAAGGTGTGAAGGAGAAAGAGGAAGTGAAGAGTGAGTTTTCCTGAGTTTGTGGACAGAGCGCCAAATGTGAGGCAGTTTACAGCAGGATTATGATGGAGTTGTGAGTGTAGACAGAGCGCCGAATGTGAGGCAGTTTAGACTTGGATCTTGGATAAAGTTGGAGAAGAGCTAGTGACTACGGTTTAGAAACAAGGAGGTTGCTTGGTGGCTTGCAAGCACAAGTTGAGATCTCAGAGGTCTCTACCAAAGTGTGGATCTGGACTAGCTTGAGTTTGGATTAGATCTTGAGAGATCTTGTTGCATTCTTTGTCATGAGTTGGTAAGGGTGGTGTGCCCCTTTGTCAGTGGTATCAGAGCGTACCTTCATCAAGTGGTATCAGAGCCATACCTCTACATTAGTTTATGCATTTGAATATTGTTAAGCACATATATACATTAAGAGTGGGAAGGGTGAATTGATATATACAAAAGTAAACTTGAAAACTAATGTAACATTAAAACTTTGCTACATCTCACATTATCATTAAAGTAACTATGCAAGTGATGAATAAATCACAAAAAAAAGGGAACACTTAATGTTGTGGAAACCTAGGAGGGGAAAACCACATTGAGAAAAACTAATTGGATCTATTGGTTGGACAAACTTCATAGAAATAATAAAGAACCTATAATATTTTTATTGATATAATTCGACAATAATTTCAACCTCAGAGAGAGACACCAAGACCAAAATCAATTTGTGGGTACCAATCTACTTGAGACACCAATATCTTAAGCTTTGAGTACCGACTTAAATAATGAGGCACATACCTCAAATATAATGGAAATAAAAAAGGCGTATTGTGAAAGCCTTGTAAACTCAAATTTCAACATCTATTTTATTTGATGTAATCTACACCAAAACACTCTCATAATGTGCATATGACATCCATCATAGTTCATGCACTTCATCAATTCTTTTCTTCTCCTTATCAAGTATACAATTTACACAACTTTTACCACATCAACCAATCAACCACCAACATTGAAACAAAGAAAATTGGGTTTAGAAATGCATTTCAATATTAATTACATCTTTAAGCCAATCTATAATATATTTACAATATTCACAAGCCAACCACAAGTAATTTTCTAATACAAAACTTTGTAGTTGACTTGGTCCACTCAATACTTTACACTAGGAGTAAGATCATGCAATAATTTACCCTTGATGAACTCAGGTGGTCCAAAACCACTTTCATACACTTACTTTGGCACATGTGACCATTCTTTGGTACATCTAATACAAACATCAACATATTCAATAAGATAACACAACAACCACTCTATCACTTGTAACTTTTTTGCTCACTTGACCAAATTCTCTAAAACCTTGGTTTAATATACCTCTTAAATTTACCTTTTTAACAAGTCATAGATATTTATTATGCTAGGTGTGATTTTAAACACTAATAGTGCAATTAGTTGTATATATTGTCTCTAAGCAATAAACCTCAAAAACCAACTACAAACACTTCTAGATCTCTACAATTGTACTAAACAATTAGAAGGAATTAATATTTGTACAAGATGATATCAATAAGAGATCTATTGAACAACACTTGACTTTTTCCTTCATTGTTTTCAAATGCTTTGACATAACAGACCAATAATTCAATGCTTCAAAAACCTCTTTGATATCTTGACATCAATGAAAACATTGGAAACAACTTTGAAATTAGTGAAAACACTCCAAAAGACAAGTCCACCAACACTTCACTTTTTCATCCATTTTTCAAAATTGAACTTTTTAAAATTGAAGATCCGTTGAACCATTTAAGTGATAATTGATTTGTAGTGAATCAAATGGTTGTGAATGACAATATTGTATAAATAAACATTTGATGGGAATTGAAGTTGGTCACTAGAAACTTTTGTAGCAAGATTTTATGTTGGTAAATCAAGGACTTCATTAACATACAAATTTTTTGGTCCTTGACTATTTGTCAAACTCTAGAACTAATTCCCAACTTAAAAGATGGTCATTTTTTAAAAGCTTCATCACTCTTGAACTAAAATTTTCTCCAAATGAACTATTAGCAACCAAAAAAATGTAATAAAATTAAATAAAAAATAAACTAGAAAAACTCAACAAATGTTTTTGGTTGACGAGGATCATACATGCACCAAAATTCTTGTGTTAGACATGTTGGGTAAGAAAAATTCTTCATGAACATTTTGGCCAATTTGGATTGAGAATTCCATGCTTAGCCATTTCAATATTCTTTAACCATGATGTCTTTACTATTGGTTTCCCCTTCCAACAAACCAAATATTCTCTATTTTTGATTTCCTTTCAACTTCTTTGTAACTTGAAATTTGATTACTCTATCAACTTCACCAGGTTCCTTCTTTTTCCACTAATTAATCCTTTTGATTGTTGCTTTCAAAGAGACTCCTATGCACTTGCTTCCTTTTTATAGTACTTATAAAATCAATAATATGGAAAAATAATTAAAGAGTGATATATATATGCTCTTTGGATTGTCAAATTCATAAGTGTTAGTTGAAAACCTTATTAGGAGTTTGTAAGGATATATCTTCTTTCTTTCTTTTATTATAGGTTCGTTGTGGAATCTTCTCATTACACAAGTGAACTGAATCCAAATCTCCAACTTGGAATTCTTTCTCTTTTATAAGTATTACCATTATTAGTATAGTTGGAAGTACTTTTCTCTAAATTTTCTTGCATTGTCTCATGTATTCAATAAAGCTCTTACCTACAACACTCTTTCTAACCAAGTCTGCACTATCTTTGAGTTTATCTACACCCCTAGAACCATACCTATATGCTATATGTTATACATAATGGTCTCTTTCCTATTTTCATGTTCATAGAGTGCATGCAATTTTTTTCAAGAAACCTATTGAGTGAGTATATTGTATATTAAGCAAATCAACAATTTTCTTGAACCATTATTTATAACCTTTTTTTGATCATTAATTCATAGATGGTAGGCTAAATTGAAAGGAAGTTGTGTTCTCAATTTCTTCCATAAAGTGTACCAAAAATGACCCACAAACTTCATGTGTATTTGTCATTGCACTTATTTTTGTCAACCATGCAATTTAATTATGTACTTAAAAAGTGATATTAGTAAATTTGATGTATCACTACTCTTTGACAAGGGACAAAATATTCCATTAAAAATAATCTATCCACAAGAACAAAATAAAAGCATTACTATTTATGTTTAAGCCCCAAAACAAAATTCATACTAATGTGTTTCCAAGGCCTCTTCAAACTAGGTTGATATAAACTAATGTTCTACTTATTTTCTTTAGCATGCTAACAAACTCTACTTTTTTGAACCATCCTTTTTACATCTATATACATAGACAATTATATCCTTCATTCAATGTGTTAGCATATTGAGTCCAACATGTCCACTTGGCACTCCAGTTGTTCCTCTTGATCATAATCTCTCCCAAGGATTTTTGAGGTGTGCTCAATTTTTTTCTCTGAATAATAATCCTTCTTGGAAAAAACATTAATATGTTCTTCATACAATTTTTTCATTTCTTCAAAACCCTAAGAAATTACATATATTTCATTGAACAAAATTTTTTTTTGGTTCAATGCATTTATATCCTATTTGACTATTCACTTCCATGTTTTGATACAAACAATATAACTTCAAAAAAAATATAATATGAGATTTTTTATTTTATAAAACTTGTTAGGATTAAGGTGTCATCTATCTTTTAAATCTTATAACATGGTCCTATGATGAAATAAAAATGGAAAGGGAAATGTGTATATTAGAATGGTGAATAAAACTAGGAAGCATAACACCTGAATTTCATCCCTCTTTCATTACATTAGAAAAGGGAAATTACCTTCTAGGATTAAATGAATTCAATTGTTGAATAAATGTACAAGGTTTTCCCTTTGCTAGGAGTGTAATTAATGATGGAACTTGTAATGAAGAAATGAGGTATATAGAGTAAAATACAAGGAACACAAGATAATCTATGTATATAGATAATAAATAGACTGATATACAAATTTTGGAACCAAATTTGAGAAACACAGCAAGCCACTAACCTACACAGAAAGTTTCAACCCAAAATTTTTGCTGGGGGCAACCTAGAGTGTAGCAAACAACTTGATTTTCTCTTTCTTGGGGGAATCACCCTTGCTATGTCAAAATTTTCTGAGGAGGCCATGATTTTGAGAAAAACTATTCCATCTTCCTAAATTTGAAGCTAAAACTCTGTCACTTGTCACATACACACTAATAATGAAGAAAATGTTGGGAGGAAGGGGTTCACATCCATCAGACTCATTTTTAGTAATTAACCTTGAAATTGATTTAAAATTGCATAAAGGAAAAATCATATTGTTAGTAGCAAAGGCTTGACAATATGTTCTATCTTTAAAAGTGTCAATTTTATCATGAAGATGCTTGAAAGCTACCTTGATGTATTCTCAAACTTGGATCTGGGATAGAAATAACATGAATTCCCTCAAACATGGTAGGATCTAGATATTATTCTATATCTTTCATGCTTGATTCTTGAATTGAACCTAATTGCTCCTTGAATTCTTGAGTGTCTTGAAGTTAATTACAATGTGTGTGCAATAAAATGTGAGTAAAAAAAAGAAAAAAGAAATGTAAGTTACACAAATGAAAGCACTCAAGATTATATTTTAAAAGTAAGCTAATTAAACAAGTAAGCAAGAACGTACAAACCCCCAAGCCTCCTTTTTAAGAATATATCCTTTGGTTTACTAGTTTGAAATGTACTTACAAGATCAGCTTTCAAGAGTGCCCAATGAGCTCCATGATGTGTAAATTAATAATTATAATGAATATAAATATGTATTTGATGCTTGAAAAGATGATAATACTATGCTAAAATGAGTGCTAAAAGAATGCTAAAATGACTAAATATGACTGTAGATTCTAAAAGAGAAAATACATTATGACTTTGATTAACATGAGAGTAGATTAATTGGGAAATAAAATGGATGGATTGAATAAGATTTCTGTGCAAAATGAAGGGTACTTAATATGAAAAACTTGTCATCAAAAATGGCAAGTAGCATCAAGACTATGACAAGTGGAGGGGATGCCAGGTATCAATTTTGGAGAGATGCCACTACAAAATGGAGGCTATTTTCCTATTTAATAAGATTAAGAATGCATATATATATTTGGAGTAGGTTAGGACAAGATTGGTTGGTTGGAGGTTTGAACCTTGGGTTAGTTAGAGAGTTAGTTAGTGAATTAGGGGTTAGAGTGGGGTTAAAGTTAAGAGATGTGACAAAATTAGATTAATTATTTAAAATTAATTCTATTTTGGAGAAAAGAGGAAAAAGGCAAGAGTGTATTAAATAAAGTTTTTTTATTCAATTTATCTTTTATAATAGAGGGATAAGGGGAATTAATTAATTAAACAATAAAATGCCCTACACTTAATAGTAAGACCACTAGTCAACCTAAGCTAATGAAATGAGTTACTGATGCCCCCTTGAGAGGGTTATCAAAAAATAAGGGTTGAGAATCCTCTTGAAAGAAATTGTGCCCCAAGAGAGAGAAATGAGGAGAGCATAAAATCTATTCCTATAAAAAATAAAAATAAAATATAATCCTATGGAAAAGATAACACAAGTTTGTGGGTAGAGATGGGAAAGACATAGGTGGAGTCCCATTGCTTGATAAAAAAATTAGTTTGACAAAAAGAAAGAGGAAAAGGGGTCAGCATTCCTCATTGCACATTCTCTTTTGGTGGTAATACTATGTACAAGGAAAAAAGGAGGTCAATCTCACTTCATCAATATTGATCATGGAATGATGACATTACTTGGTCGAGGGGAAAAAATAACATGATCGAGGTCTTTCTTAGGAAATGAAAGAAATAGAAAACAAAGGAATGTTGGGGAGGGCACATGTCATCACAAAGATGAAAAAAGGAAATGATATTAGTAGGGTAGTTAACTAAACAATCCTATGGGTTTTTTGGTATTAGTTAAGTGTAGATATTCTAAATAGTTAGAAGTGATTGGAACTATTTAGGATGGAAGCAATTCACCTCAAAAAATTGGGATAGGATTCAAAATATTGGGCTTGGATGCGTAACAAGGATGCCCAATATCTAGGAACACATGGCCTTAACAGAAACCTTGGCAAAGTAGTGGAGATATGAAATTTATACATTCTATCTTCCCATTTTGGAGATTATAGTGATTGTAGAGGTTGTGTATCAAATCATTGGATTATCAATATGAGGAGTTTGATAATTTCCTTGAGGAGAGAAGATAGGAAAATTGTGAGGCTACTAGTCAAGCATGTGTTCCAATATAATAGGGAAAATTAGTACTGACACATACATTATCGATAGTGTTGATAGATTGAAAATCATATGTTTACATATGCACTTTGGTGATAAATTTAATTGTATTAGATTATGTAGGTAGGATCATTTTGAATGATGAATTGATTGGTGGTAGATGCAATAGACAAATAAAGGTCAATATGATAAAGTACATTGATGCTAACATAGTTATATGTGTCTATAACCACAAAGGTCACAATTTTGGGTATGTGACACTCCTACAAGTGTAAGAATGAAAACACATTTATATTACATGAAAAAAAGGAGACTAGTTAGGGAGGACATGGAGTCAATAGTATTTATTTGACATGAAACTTGTATTATCAGGGGGATGATGATGTTGATCATTAGAGGGATAGATTATGGATGCAGGTTGTTCATTTTGAATAATGATATGATTGGTGGTTAATGCAATAGATGGAGGAAGGTCGATGGAATAGGGTACACAACTACTAACATGGTTGTATTTGTCTACAAACAAAAAGGTCACAATTTTGGGTTTATGACACTCCTACAAGTGCAAACATGAAAGAACATATCTATCAAATGAAAAACAAGGAGACTAGATAGGGAGGAAATGTAGCCAATAGTATTTAGTTGACATGCAAACTTCTATTATGAGGGGGATAATGACATTGATCATTAGTGGGTGACATTGGATGCTTTGAGGGAGAGGATTTGTAAGGAAACTTGGCAATAAAGAATATAACCGTTTCCACATAACCCATAATAAATTTGAAATAAACACGGAATTAAAATCCACATGCAAGAGAATAGACAACATACCCACAAAATTGTGACACAAGATATACCCTGGGAAACCCTCATTGAGGGAAAAACCCAGCCTCCAAAAGCATCCATCATCATGTATTATTCAGCAAAAATACCATTGCCATACAACCATGGAAGCCTTCATGGCCATAGCCACAACCAAGAAAACTATGTGAACAAGCATGAATCCACACATCCCATGCCATGCTTCCAACCTTCACAAATGCTCCCTTGGCTAACCTGTCAAGCCTTGTCCCGCTCGACTCTTGCCTTTTGTCTTCTCCTTGTCACTCTTTATTCTATATTTTCTCTCTCTACAACAACTACCCTTGTGGCTACTTATATAGTAGCAAGTCCCACAAAACCACCAAGTGGTATTACATAAACCATGTGCTACCTAACCCACTGACCCCACATTTAATATTGGGCATTTAATTCTTTTCCCCAATATTAAATAATTACATAAAATATTATCACAATGTTACAATACAACTCATCAAGAATATTCCATGGAAATATTTACATGTTGCACGTCCATCTAGGTACAACATTACATAATAAAAATAAAATAATAAAATAACAATATTATGCAATGTGTGCAACACCCATTATCTCAACAAGAAGAAAACAAAGAACAACAAGGATGAGAAACCAATATGAAGATTCATAGATAATTTGGTTTCAATATGCAAGGAATAAGGCCTACCTAGTTACAACATTTATTTACAATAGGATCATTATGTGGCTTCCCCTTGCACATAAATAATTATTTGTTTCTTGGTCTATCATATATAGGTTTTTTTTGTATTGTACATATTGTTGTGTTGCTTTGTGGTTATCATGTAGTTTGTATATAGGTCCTTGGTGAATGTTGATGTTCACTTAGATAGTGCTTCAACAATCATTTTAGAGCATCCTTGGCATAATTGGTTGTCTCTAATAACTTTTTTCCTTTGTTTGTTACTTTTCATCTCATTATCAAACAGCATAGGATGTACCTTCTAAACTTTAGACAAATATTTATCATATGGTTTTTACAATCATTTAATTCATCTTTTTTTTTTATTCATTAATTTGTGTGTTTCATCTCATAAGCATTAGTATTATCATGTGTCATGAATGCAATCTATGTATCTCATTCTATTTACATAATTTTATAAATGCATAATCACAACAAGCAACATAATGTCACATCTACATACAGGTCCCATACTACATCACCCATTTTGGTATATTCTATATCTTCTCACAACATATAAATAATATGCACCACATTAAGCTCATTTATATCATATTTAGCATCATAAATTAATTAGTGCATTTCATATATAGATGATATTATCATATCATACATCTTATTTATATCACATCTAGCATCATAAATTTGTTAGTGTATGTTATATATTTATCATTATATCATATCATGCATTAAATTCCATTGCATCCTACATATTTTTTTAAAAAAGTGTTAGCACTATATTATATAAAGTTATTCGTACATCTCACATAATCCATCATAAAAGAACATAAGTATGCATATTCATGCTAATCCACACCAAGACTATCCATCACATTTATATCAAGAGTATCCAAAATTTCATTATATATATATATATATATATATATATATATATATATATATATATATATATATATATATATATATATATATATATATATAGCATATGTCTATACTAAAATAATAAAATAATCTACACATCATGTAGTGTCACATATGTGCTTTATAGAATACTAGACCAGGTTTCCCATTTAAGTGTCACTAACAATCTTTAGTTTGGTTTTTTGTGCCTTTGGGTTTTGATCTTGATTCTATATCTATCTACCTTGATCATTTGAATCACATATCCCTATCTATGCACCTACATCACAAGAATTCCCCCTTGCACTAATACCTTTATGATATGTGGTGGATCCACATCTATCTAACTCTTCACTTCAAGCACTATTACCTCATACCTACACCAATACCATCATGCTTTATACAATAGCTCTCATATCTCCTATACCTATTGCTTTAATTCCATTCTAAATGCCTTATCTCCTCCCCCATCCCTTCTTCTCTCTAATCCTCATCCCTCTATCTTTTATATATGTGTATTCACTTTGCTCTATACTTTTAGGAAATCTTTAGGGTGTCCCTAAATATGCTATCCTTGTATCTCTCTCTATGAAACTCTTTCTTGCCAAATGGTTTATCACTCATGTCTCCAATATATCCCTCTCCTTGGCTAATATATTCCTCTTTCTGACTAAATCATCCCATCTCTATCTTTTGCTAAATATTCATGTTTTTCATGTAAGGAATTCCTCTTAGCACTACCTTCTTGTACCTTTGATATGATATCTCTCATGAATCCCTCTAAGAAGATATATTTTATGATAAGTTACCCATGGTTTATGTGTATATACTCTCCCCTTTCCCTTGGTCATTGATCTATTCTACCTTTTTTCCATTGATTTTACCCCTATAATAAATGGGATTATTGGTTCTGATAGCATATGTCCCCATGTCCCTATCCCTAATACTTATGATAATGGTTGTGCATAATCATTGATATCCATGTATTTTGGTCCATCTTTTCTTTCATATAATCCTCCATTTTCTCACCTTGCTCTTTGTTTCACCACCCATCATGTTGGCACTGAGACTTTTTATTTTTTACCCTCCTCACCCTTCTAGTTTTATTCCTCCATCCCATAAATATCATTGTTCCTACCCTCCTCTACCTCTATGTTGGATTATAGTAATCCTCTCAATTCCCATGTACATGCATCCCTTAGGTCTGTATCCCTATGGTTGTAAATCCTTTCCTACCCACATCCTTAGTAACCCTATTTTCTGATAATGTAGTATGTATTGTTGTAACTCCTAGATCTGATGGTCATATCATGTTTCCCAATTTGTTGGCATTGTCACCATCCACTTATATATAATCCCCCTCACATTAATTTACCTTCCAAAATAGCCTACCCTCTCTTAGGTCTTACTTTCAAATTTGTGTTCTAGTAGTGGCATATCCTATATGTATACAAATTCACACTCAACCCTCACTAGCTAGTAGTACTCAATTCAATGCTCTAATCTCCATGTGATATATTTTGAGATGATAAGAATCCTGTTGGGTGATGCGACGCGCTCCCCTACCCATAGGTGGTTAATTATGTGGTGTTCCATGTTCACTAACAGTCATGGCTTTTGGTGCAACGAAAAATGGGCCCTACAATTGGTATTAGAGCCTGGTTTTGGCCTGGTCATGGGTTCAAATCTCCCCGGTGCCTTCCCGACCCACGTAAGCACCTGGTATGTGCGTCGAGGGGGGGAGATTGTTGGGTGATGCGACGCGCTCCCTTACCCACAGGTGGTTAATTATGTGGTGTTCCATGTTCACTAACAGTCATGGCTTTTGGTGCAACGAAAAATGGGCCCTACACTTCTTTCGTGTGTTGCTCTAAAAAGTGGGTTTGGAGTTATCCCCTAGTTTCTCTTAGAATCCTCTTACATTAGGTGGTCTTAGGGAAAATTTATTTTCTTGTAAAGTTTGGGATCATGTAGAACCTTGATGTGGATTAGTTGTAGGATGAAAAACTTGTCTTTTGACCTATAACTTGTAGAGGGTTACAATTTTTGTAGGAACTATCATCAAGATGGTTTGAGGTAGAGGGAATGAAGATCATAAACTTATGGAAATGTTAACAAAAATTATAGCTAGACTCAAAGTTGTTGAGACATCCCAAAGAAGAGGTATACATATTGAAGATGTTAGTGATGAAGAAGTTGAAGTTGCAGTAGATTGACCTTGAATTGGACCAAGGTGATGAAATATTTCTAAGATTTTGACTAGGGTGAATGCTAGACCTCATTTTGATCCTTATAATTATTGGGGTAGGCTAGATATTGATGTCTTGTTGGATTGGATCTCTAAGATGGAAAAATATTTTGAGTACGAGAATACTCCTACTAATAAGAAAGTGAAGATAACAAATAGTAAATTAAGAGGACATGCATCTATTTGTTGGGGATATTTGTAAACTAATAGAAAAAGAAGAGGAAAGGAAAATATTAAGATTTTGGTTAAGATGGTTGGTAATTTCAAAGAAAAATTCCTTCCTAGTGATTACCAAGTTAGTTTGTTGAAGAAAGTCAAAGTTTGAGGGAAAAGGACATGACTGTGAAAGAGTATACTAAATAATTATATAAGTTGGATATCGGATCTAAACACATCGATGAAAGGTAAAGAGAAGTTGGAAAAGAAGCATGAGAAAAGACAAAGGGCAAGAGAAAGTAGATTTTAGAGAAGTGGGGGTAGATATTATAGGGAAAGAAGTAGATCTGACAATACAATCCAAAAAAAAGGTAAATTAGAATGGAAAGAAGGTAACACTTATAGGGAAAGAGGTAGATATTCTAGAGGTAATTATATTGGTTACACGAGAAATGAAAATAATTGTAACAAAGAGGATGGAGATTGGTTTAATGAAACTTTTTTAAAGTGTGGGAAAGAAGGTTATAGAGCCTTTAAATGTCACAATTCTAACAAGAAGATATGTAGTAGTAGTAGTATAAATGCTTTAGTTTAAAAAGATGCCTCTAATTTATCCAATGGGCTCGAGGAAGGAGATAATATTATGATTAGAGAACTCTATGGAGTGAGGAACTAAAAGAGGAACATATTTTGAGGAAAAGTATTTTCAAGACCAAATGTAAGATCCTAGGAAAATGTTGCAAGTTAATTATTGAAAGTGGAAGTTTAGATGATTTGGAATATGAAGTATTTGTTATCAAGTTAAAATTATAGAGATTGAAACAACCTAAGCCTTATCACATAACTTGGATCAAGGATGAACATAAGTTAATGGTGAGTGAGAAATTCCTTGTGAAATTCAAGATTGGAAACTAGTATGATGAGGTCTTGTGTGATATTATGCCTATGGATTGCTGTCATGTTTTATTGGGAAGATCTTGGTAGTATGATAGACAATATTTTCATGATGGTAGATTAAATTAGTACACTATTTGGGCTAATGAGAAGAAATGCCCTTGTTAGAATATTAAGAATAAACTGGGGGGTGGGAGTGAATCAATTATCCTTAGGTCCAAATGTACCAATTAAACTTTTACTATCTTCAAACAACTTATTAATTCTCATTAAAGCACCGGGTGCATATACCATATCATCAAAAACTTAACATATTCATTCATCACTTAATTTTCTATTCATTACATGCCAACAAAAAGAAAATAGAACATCAATAAATAGCATGCATCACATAAACAACATTCACACATGTATGATCCTAGGATTTAACATGGAAACCCAATTTGGGAAAAACCACCAAGTGACATGCTACTACTTTTCACTCTTCTAAAGTGAGCTCAGTTATTAAAGGTTACAAAACACATTGTTAGGTGTGACCCTGTTAAATGATTTAATCAGCCCTTTAGGAGTGACCTGGTTAGAGGACTTTAGAACATCCAATTAGAATGTCATCTTTAATTAAGGATTTAATGAATTTCTATTAGGTCAACCTTGATTAAATGATTTTCACTGCCACTATGGTTAGAAAGTAACAATAGGTTTGATCTATTAAGATATAACTCACTTTGCAAATTTAGATCTCCATTCACCTCAATTGCTGGTTCATTAACTAGACTTCATTAATATCTCCATCTCTAATCTTCTTGGCAACCCTTTAAGAAATCAAACTTCACCAATCTTCTCACTTTTCCTCTCCTACTCTGTTTTTTGAAGGTTCTCCTTGAAATCACCAATCAACAATGAACCAACCTTAGAAAACATCTCTTATGCCTCCTTAAATAGGTAGCTTTTTCTGCTTAAAAATGACTGTATATCTTAGGGTTAGGTTAGATTAAGTGAATCTAAGAAACATTTTGTCCTTCTACTCCTTTCTTGATACTTCTATAAACTTCTCTTTAAATCCTAACCTTTGATTGCATAAAAAACTCAATTTGTGCATTAAATATGTCAACTCATCAATCCTTATCATCCATGTATTTTGACTAATCCAAAAGTTCAACTATCTCAACCTCAAACTTTATTCTTTCACAAACTTATAGTTTGTTAACACTCAGTCATTACTATGTTCTTCTACTTGGTCTCTACTATGTAGCTCAGTCACTACTATTTTGTCTCACTTAGCTTACACTGAATCACTCAATCTTTACTAAACTCACCCAATACTACAATTTCCTTCTTCAATTAGCTCAACCATAACTATCACTTGGCTAATACTATTTACTTAGTTACCTTTAAGTTCCTTAATCCTCTACTTCAGTGACCAACTAAAACTGATACTCGATAATGCTTAGCCCTTTCACTTGTTTCAACTATTACACTTCTATACTCCATCTCAAAAATACTATTTACTTCATATAATGATTTAAACAACACATTATCTTGTCAAAGAGTAACTTATCGAGTGCCTATTGCAATTCTATCATACTTCTCTTTTCTCAACAACTTCACTAGTTCATCTAGTTATCTCTCTTTTCAAATTCTCTTCATCAATCAATAGATATGGCACTCTACACTATTAGTAAATGTCTTTCCAATATTTTTGACAATAATGAAAAAATAATAATTATTCCAATTGTAGTTTCCAAAAATATCCCTCTTTGGCATTGATAGAAATACCTCTTAAGTTACAATGCAATCTAAAAAGTAACCTTAGTAATCATGCAAGAAAAATCTTCATTAATATCCTTAGTTTCATTTTAGTTTTCATCTTGTATTCACTTATAATGCTCCCTCTATAATATCAATTATATAGTCTTTAATTCTTGAATTCTAACACCAATTGTATTACAAACTATACTAGCTCCCTCTTTCACATTTCTTTTGATTTAGCTTCTCCCTCTATCAGTAGATGGATAGTAATTGTCGTACTCTCCCTCTGATGGTAACTGTCATACTAATACTCTCCCTATTCGATAATAATTCCAAAGAAATTTTCCATTCATATACTCAACATTCTCTCCATGTCAGTGATTGACAAATATTTCGAAACCACTTTCTATTTCATGTTTATTTTCATTCCTTGCAATCTCATCTTCTCATGCTTCAGTCCATCTTTTCACAATTATTCACACCTTTAGATAACTGCTAAAGTGTGACCTCTTGCATCAATGTGAAGTGCCTCTCTAATTTGATTTATGTAAGTCATCTTGATGGACTGTGCAACCTTAATGATCTTACCTTGTGAGTAGTATATGCCCTTGGGGTGATTTGATTATGTTATTGTATTAGCTGGATTAATTTATGGTTATACTTGATTTTTGTGTTTATGATGTGTTAGATGCTTTCACTGAGGTTCATGCTAGTGGTTACCAGGATTGGTGTGGTATCATGTTGTTGTTTTCTGATTACCCTGAGATGTGAACAATGATTGCACTATGTATTATTCATCTTGCTTCAATTGACTAGGTTCCTATAACAATGTATACTTATGTGCTTGACCATATTGACTCATATGTTTTTAGTGCCTTTTTATGTTGTTGAACATTTTTATTAATTCTATTATTAAATCCTTAAATAATTAGAAATGATTTATCCATATTGGATTCATTGGTTTATCGTGCTATAGATAAGTACCTTGTCTTTTCAACAATTTATGCAAAATGGGATATTTAAATGATTATTTAAGTTAAATTAATTAGATGCTTTAACTATATAATTTTACATATTTTTTTCTTTGACTATTATATATTATGCATCCACACTTGATTGTGTTTGTTTATTGTGCAAGACTTATATCCCTGGCAGTGGCACATGGAGTTAGTGACTAGACCTTTCATGTTGAGCCAATATCATCCCTATATGGGTGATGTATCTTTATTATTATTTTAATCCTCTAGTAATTGGTAAATCCAGATTTATTATGCATTTATGATTAGACTTGTGAGTGCGTTTGCGTATTCAAGAATCCACAGTGGTCGCAAAAGTTATTATAACATTACAATTTAATAATTTAAGGGGAATTTTATATTTGATTTAATTTATTTTAATTTAAAGCCTAATTTTCATAATTGAATTCCAATTGAATTGGAATTGCCTAATTTAATTTGGGAAAGGGGGAAAATAAATTATTAAGTGAGTTAATAATCTATTGTATAAGTCACTTGATAAAGTGTTTATATTATGCCAAAAGGGAGTTTCTATTGACTTTTCTATTTTCATGTTTTTGAGAAATGAGGAATTTCCTCCAAAACCCTCTTGGATAAATTCCTTCATTTTCTCATTGTGATTGATATTTTTGCCAGATTTGAGCATGGAGTGGCTCATTGGATTTGTGTAGGAATTGCTCCACTTTCCTAATGGTTTCATTTGATTCAGTGGCCTGTTTATTTTACTTTGGCTTTTCTCATCTTTTTCACTTGGCTGCAAGGTAGATATTTCCCATTTAATTGTTTTGGCTTCATTTTAGTTCCTATTTTTGATAATAATTTGATTGGAGGTTGAGAACTAGTGTTCCCCTCTATTTTGGTATGCTAGTTCTACTCGATTGGGAAGGTATGCACATTTTAGTGTTTTTAGGGGTTTTAGTTTGAAGTTTCATGCCGTTATGTTGGCTATTTTTGCATATGAGCTTGGAACTCAATTTTTATTTGATTTTGGGAGTTTGGAAACCATTTGGATAATGGGTTTTATTTTGATCAATTTTTTACAACTTTGATTTTTGGGCAATTTTTATATTGCTTCATTTTGCATGTGCTGCAGTGGCAGAGAAGAGAAACGCTATAGGAGGCAACATTGTTGAAAATGTAATAGGAAATTTAATGTTATGTTTTAAATGCTTTTAGTTTTTGAAGTTTGTAATAACGTCCTACATGTGGTGGCATACCTAGAGTAGCAGTTCGATAAGCTCTCCAGATATAGCCACCTAGGACCAGGAGTGTGGATCTTCAATTATAATAGTTTTTAATTCGTAGGTGGAGTGTTTAATGATTTTCAGAATCCAATAATATGTAGTAGGCAATTTTTTGGAATATTCCTGATTTAGACTGCCTAATATTGGTAGGAAAAGAATGTTTCAGATTCTTATCCTTTGTTTAGATAGAAGACATTCTTCTTTTCTAAATAAAAAGAAAACGTTTCACATCCTTTAATTAGAAAAAGAGAGTCAGTTTTAAAAAAAGCCAGTCGGCTATGTAAGAGAGGAATCGAATTTGGAGAGGAATGGAATGTTTTTTTCATTTTGTCTTTGTGCAAGTTTTCGATGGTCTGAGTTTTGAACGGATTTTTCTTATCTTCTCACTGGAAACAAGTTGTTAGTTTGCAGAATATTAAAAAGTTTTAGTTTTGGGTCGAATTCGGTATGTTTGTAGAAAATTAGTCTTAATGCATGGGTAATATCTCCCAAATGCACCGTTGAATTTTCATGAGCTTTGGATATGTTATTATAGGCCTAATTACGCCCATCTTCACTAGAGCGATTGAAGAGTTTTGATTTGGTTCAAGAGTTATACATGTTTGTTCACGGGTCTATCTAGAGACAGCAAGAAGCAATGTTTTGAAAAAAATGTACTCTGATGCGTGGTCAATATCTCGGGTTTGAACCATTGGATTTCTCTAAAAAATTTATATGAAGAGTTATACATGTCTATTCACGGGTCTATCTAGAGACAACAAGAAGTAATGTTTTGCAAAAAAATTTACTCTGATGCGTGGTCAATATCTCGCATTTGAACCGTTGGATTTCTCTAAAATTTTTATATGTTGTTTGAAACCTAGTTATGCCAAATCTCAACGGTTAGATTGAGTAAATATTTTCTGGTTCAAAAGTTATTCATGTCTGAGTGCAGGTCTATCCGGAGGCAGCAAGAAGATATTTTGGGAGATTTATTTTCAAAGTTTTGTTTTGAATCTGATTTTAGTGTGTGATCCTGGAGGTTGTAGATGCCCCTTGAAGCAACTCAGTTGAGTGACTGATTCCTCCTGAGTTTTCCAAGGTGTGGCTTTGCATAATTTTCCTCCTGAGTTTTTCAAGGTGAGTTTTTTCCTCCTGAGTTTTCCAAGGTGTGGCTCTGCATCATTTTTGGTATCAGAGCTTGAGAGTTGCAGGTTGTGAAGTTATATGTTGAACGCCCCTGATCAAGATTCCTCAATAGGGTCAAGCAAGATGGTGACCAATGCAGAGTTAGTGAAGAAAGTCGAGGAGCAAGAAGAACTTATCCAGAAAGAGAATAGGGAGTTGAAGGGGATAGTGGTAGAACTAGCTAGTAAGTTGGAATATATGCAGAATATAGTTGAGAAGAAAGAAATGAAAGAAGAAATGGAAGAAGAGGAAGACGTACCCAACAGTGAAGAAGATAGAATATCTGAGAACGAGAAGAATTTTTTTAAATCTTTAAAGGCTTTGGGAGGAAAACCCGTTTAGTTACCTATGTTTATAGGAAAGATGGACGCTGAATTAGTGTTGGAATGGATTGAAGCATTAGAGAATCATTTTGAATGTGAGAAAGTTTCAGAGTCGCAGCAAGTTAAGTTGGCTAAGTCCAGAATGAAGGGAGCAGCCCTTACATGGTGGAATTTTGTGCAAGAAGAAAGGGTAAAAGAGGATAAAAGGAAGATTTGTTCATGGAAGAAGATGGTGTCAATGATAAGAGAGACATATCTCCCTGAAGACTATGAGGTACAGTTGCATCAGAAGAGGAAAAATCTCAGACAAAGGGATATGGATGTCTGTACTTATACAGAAGAATTTTAGAAGTTAAGTCTAAGGTCAAAATTTGTAGAACCTGAGAGTATCAAGGTAGCAAGATACCTAAATGGTTTGAGGATGAACATACAAGAAGAGTTGCAGTTGCTGAGTCCTAACACCATAGCTAAGTGCTATCAGTTGGCTTTAAAGGTGGAAGAGAAAATCAAAAGGAGACAAGGAAATAATAACAGAGGTAGGGGAAGACAACCATTTAGAGAAAGAGGTACATTTAGCGGAAGGAGTCCAAATTTTCAGCCACAAACGGAGATGCATAATGAAGATAATAAGTTTGATAATTTCAGAGGAAGTTTCATAGGTAGAAGACCAAATTTTAGAGGAAGATCACCAGGAAGGACAAATGGACCAATAAGATGCTACAACTGTAATTAGGAAGGTCATACGGCACACAAATGTCCAGCAAAAGCAAGCTCTAGTACTCATGGTGAAAGGAGAAGACACCTGGCACAAGAAGCGGATTTACAAGAAGATTTAGACAGTTATGGTTATCCAGAAAAGGGAGAAGCACTTATGATGAGAAGAACACTGTTAAAAATGCCTGTCAAAGAAGAACCACCACAAAGGAATTCCATTTTCAGAACTACTTGTAAATCTAGGGGAAAAGTTTGTAAGGTACTAGTAGACTCTGGTTCTATAGAAAATTTTGTGTCTCTTGAAATGGTGGAAAAGTTAAAGCTACCAAGAATACAACACCCATATCCTTACAAAATATCTTGGTTAAATAAAGGGCAGCATACTATAGTGGAAGAGCAAGCTTGGGTGGAATTTCAGATTGGAGCCTATAAAGATAGATTATTATTTGATATTGTTAATATGGATGCATGCCATTTACTTTTCAGCAGACCCTGACAATATGATCTCAAGGCACATCATGATGGAGTAAAGAATACGTATACCATTACAAAGAATGGAAAGGTCATTGAATTGATACCTTTAGTTGAGCCAAGTCAAGAAGAATCAAAAGCCGCAGAAGCCAAAGTTATGGTGATGGGTAAGAAAGAATTCTTGAAAGAGGTGAAAGGAAAGAAGAGCCCACTCTTTGCACTGGTTCCGGTACTCAAAGACAAATTACAAAATGATGCTGAAAATCAGACCGAGGAAGAAAATTTAGAGATGGAGTCTTCAAACTTGAAGGCAGAAGTGATAGAAAAGAAGAAAAGAGAGGAAGAAGAAATGAGAAAACAAAAAGAAGAGGTAAGCAAGATAGAAGAGGAAATAAATTTTTTGAGAAGGAAACATGAAGAGAATGAAGCTAAGTTGAGAGAAAATAAAATGCAGAAAGAAGGAGTGCAACAAGTAAATGTTGATGAAAAGAATAAAGAGGAAAGCCCTATGGGATTTGAGTATGATAAAGTTATGGTTGGAACAATAATGTGTCCTTTGAAAATAGAGAAGAGTACAATGTTGGAAGGTACTCCTACGGAAAAGATTTTGGAGGCAACTGATGAAGCCTTAATATGCATAATGAAGAAAAATGTCAAGAGGAATGGCATGAAGATGAAGCTAAGGAATATATAATAGCAAGTTCTAAAGAAGGATTTGATTTATGGGAAAAATTTGCAGCCATTGTGGGAGAATGGAAAAGGCATGGCAGTAGTACGAAAACTCAGCCTGAAGAAGAAAGGAAAGAGTGCAATGCTGTTATTGTTCTTGAGCAAAGTTGTAATAAGAAAGAGATATTTGAAAGTGAGATTACTACAGAAGATCAAGATGATGATAAATGTTTAATAAAGGAAGAAGAGATAAATACGATTCTTAAGATTCAAGATGTGAAACTGGTTGATAGTCAAGAAGCAGATAAGTTTATGGTTACTATTGATGAAGATAGATATGATGCACATTACATGGTGTATAAGGAAGCTCATATTCAAAAAGAGAACTCAAATAATTTTAATATTGATGATATGTTTTCTTTGAATAATGTTTATGTAGGGATGCAGATTTCATGTATAGTGAATCATGCTGGAGAATTTTCTGTAACATTTACAGCATTAAAGAATCAAAGCTACAAGGTGGAGAAGTTGGATATTATTTTTGTTTTTCTTGTAGATATGCTCATCCTAGTTCAAAGAAATTGGAAAGTTCGAAAGAAGAATGAGATTCATTTCTACAACACATCATCTCAAGAGGACTTGAGATTCATTCTACAGGGGAGTATGCTGCAGTGGCAGAGAAGAGAAACGCTATAGGAGGCAACATTGTTGAAAATGTAATAGGAAATTTAATGTTATGTTTTAAATGCTTTTAGTTTTTGAAGTTTGTAATAACGTCCTACATGTGGTGGCATACCTAGAGTAGCAGTTCGATAAGCTCTCCAGATATAGCCACCTAGGACCAGGTGTGTGGATCTTAAATTAGAATAGTTTTTAATTCGTAGGTGGAGTGTTTAATGATTTTCATAATCCAATAATAGGTAGTAGGCAATTTTTTAGAATATTCCTGATTTAGATTGCCTAATATTGGTAGGAAAAGAACGTTTCAGATTCTTATCCTTTGTTTGGATAGAAGACGTTCTTCTTTTCTAAATAAGAAGAAAATGTTTCACATCCTTTAATTAGAAAAAGAGAGTCAGTTTAAAAAAAAGCCAGTCAGCTATGTAAGAGACGAATCGAATTTGGAGAGGAATGAAATGTTTTTTTCATTTTGTCTTTGTGCAAGTTTTCGATTCTCTGAGTTTTGAACGGATTTTTCTTATCTTCTCACTGGAAACAAGTTGATAGTTTGTAGAAGATTAAAAAGTTTTAGTTTTGGGTCGAATTTGGTATGTTTGTAGAAAATTAGTCTCAATGCATGGGTAATATCTCCCAAATGCACTGTTGGATTTTCATGAGCTTTGGATATGCTATTATAGGCCTAATTACACCCATCTTCACTAGAGCGATTGAAGAGTTTTGATCTGGTTCAAGAGTTATACATGTCTATTCACGGGTCTATCTAGAGATAGCAAGAAGCAATGTTTTGCAAAAAAATGTACTCTGATGCGTGGTCAATATCTTAGGTTTGAACTGTTAGATTTCTCTAAAATTTTTATATGTTGTTTGAAACCTAGTTTCGCCAAATCTCAACGGTTAGATTGAGTAAATATTTTCTGGTTCAAAAGTTATTCATGTCTGAGTGCAGGTCTATCCAGAGGCAGCAAGAAGATATTTTGGGGGATTTATTTTCAAAGTTTTGTTTTGAATCTGATTTTAGTGTGTGATCCTGGAGGTTGTAGATGCCCCTTGAAGCAACTCAGTTGAGTGACTGATTCCTCCTGAGTTTTCCAAGGTGTGGCTCTGCATCAGCGTGCCACCCAATTTTCTTGGGTGTTTCTTGGCTTTTGTTTTTATTGTGGAACTAGAATGTAGATTATGTTTCCAATTTGATCATAGTTTTACTTGCATCATTAGGATTCATGTATAATTCTTCCAAATTTAAGCTAGTTGAGTAAGTTCATGATGTTTGATGTTTTATTTCCTCATTGGGATTCCTATAGAATCCATAAGTTCATGATGTTTGGTATTTTATTCACTCACTGATATTCCTATAGAATCCATACTCCTAGATATAGGCTATTTGAGTGAGATTATTACTTGTTCTTTTTTTGTACTTCTCATATCTAACGCTTGCATTGGTTTAATGTGATTAAATTTGTGAAGTTGGTTATGCCCACACAAGAGCACATGCACTTGCATATGACGAGATTTGATGAGACCCAAAATCCGAAATTCAACCAATTTGAGAGATTTTTCATTTGGGGTTGGGTTGGGAACTTGTATTGCCTTTGGGCACTCATCAAGATGAGAATGGGTATGTAGGGTAGGCGGTGAAGTGGCTTCTCTTGTGATCTCAAGCTAGGGCCAAAAAGCTAACGTGAATAGGTTTTAATAAGTGATAACCAAATTAACTAATGGGTAATACAAATTAATTAAGATAAGGGAACACATGAATGTTCTTTTATGTGTTGGTGCCAGGGTGTGTGGTGTCTATGTATTCTGCAATCTTCCATGGAAGTTGTTGCGAGGACACTGTGTGTTGGTTTCCCAAGGAATTCATTCCACACCATAGATATCTTGGGCTCTCTGATGCCAAGTGACTTAAACTCCACTTGAGTGCCTACATAGTTATCCTTATTGGGTCTGACCAGTGGCCTGATGTATTACATTGTCTTCATGATTATATAAATGTTGGTATCATATCTTGATTGGTTTGAGTGTTAGCCATGGGTGATTGTCTTATGTGATTTTGGTTGGGTCCTTATCTTTATGAGCATGATAGGTGTGGACCTACGGGTACCTTGTGGTTGGGAGGTGTAGCTACCAATACCACTACTAGGGACTAGTGTATAGAGATGGTCTACTTCTAGTTTGAGGCCAATGTTAAATATTCACTTGGTACTTCAATATATCTAGAGTATGTTCTCTTATGATTTTTGTTATACTTTGGATGCATTTGATATCATGTTTAAATTATGTTTAGTATGTTTCTTGATGCATGCCTTTATCATGATGGTGTATCTTATTTCTTAGATGATGTTTCTTACCACTACTTTGGAATAGTGATGCTATTGGAAGATTAGCATGCTAGATGTTTCTTATTTCATGTGATCTTAATGGATAGTTTATTGGTAAGAATGATATCATGAGATAAATCCAATGATCTTGTTGGAAAATTGAGATTCATGCTCGGGGGTATGGTTAAGGCCATTGAGGTCTCATGATGCCATTATGTTAGGGGATAAATGAGCACAATTGATTTTATTCATTTATATCTAATGTGTGTTCCTTTCCTTCCATTATGATGTTGTTTATGTTCATTTAGTAGATTGATGATGTTGATTAGATGGATATATATTATTGCATTGTGTATTTTAACTTTATTCAAGTTCTTAGATTGACTATTATACTCTCAAGTGATCATACCTCAATTTTAATGGATCTGGTACTCCCTGATGTGGAGGTTTCGTATTTTTCCATATTTTCCTCTTGCTTTGTTGATGCACTGTTAGCTTTTGTCGCATGGGAAGAGAAGTCTCTCACATAAGTATGTATTCTCCTGTAAAAATATGCATTCTATCTCACAAGTGTGTACTACCTCTTGCAACAAGACAAAGTCTCGCACACATCTTATGGGGAAAATCATGCAAACCATTGGGAATACACACATAAGAGTAAATCTTGACTCACACAAGCATCCTAGTTATTTTTTCACATGGAAAATAGTGAGTGTTTGCACACACTTTGAGAAGTTTTGAATAATAGTTTTTAATACCCTTTTGGGGCCCACATCTTCCCATATTAACACAATTCAACTATAGGGTGTATAAAATATATCATTTAAGTATAAGAAGATACTTAAGATGTATTTTAATAGATGCAACAATTTGTTTGAGATAGGTTCCAACCCTCTAAGAATTAAGATAAAGATTCTAGAAAATTTTAGGGCTTAAGGATTTTAGACTTAGTCAAATTTCAAGGCTTCAGGATTTTAGACTTCAACAAATTTCAAGATTTAGCATTTGTCTTTCAACATGTTATCTAGTAGATGAGTGGTTGTAACCTTGAGCCCTTGTCTTGTGGATGACCGTTTAAGGGTCTCTACTTTTAATTCTTGATAAAGTTATGGATAGTTGGAAATAAACTTGTAAGTTTAACCACGCTAGTAACTTTTACTTTGGGCTTAAAAAGAACATCCCCTTGGTATATTCTCATGATTTGTGTGATCTTTGGTTTGTAAGTTATGACTTTGTGCTTGGGGATCTTTGGAAGTGTTCGTAAGACTTCCATTGGTGTAGGTGGACATGTGAGTTTAGTCATGTTCCCTACTTTATTATCTTGAATAGATGTTTCACTCCTCCTCTTGGTTACTTTCTATTGTTTTTAAGTATCTTATCTTAAGTTAAAAAAATTCAGTGTACATTTTATCCTTGTGTTCCAAGGATCTCTATGTGGGACATTACATCTGGTATCAAATCCCATGTTCAAACATTGAGATCTTTGTGTATATGTTGCCCATGTGGTTGTGATTATTATTGTGTAAGTGTGAATGTCTCTTTGTGAACTCATGATATCATATTTCTTGGGTATCTACTCAGTATGAACATGCCAATCTGGTATATGTGAATCAAGTAGTGTAAGGAAAAGGAAGTGAATCCTTTGGTTCTATGTGCCTTTTAGGGATGGGTGATACCCCTTGGTGAGAACCTCCTTGGATCATACTAAACCATGTTGTGGGTTGTTTCTCATGGGATTGAGTGAGTGGTGACCCCAGTGTGGTCTATGTCTTGGACTTGAGTGCCTCTTGTATTTCTTCTTGCAGAGTAGGATTCACTATGTTTTGTGCATTCGCCTAGTGAAATTAAATAGAGGAATCTTATTCATAATTCATTTTATATCATTATTCATTATTGTACTAAAATGTTTCCTTTCATTGAGAAGTGAGTGTATATTGTGAAATCATTGTAAAGAAGTGTTTGTTGCATTAGATCATTTGGGTTAATGACTTACATCCCCAACTTTCTTTTTTCTTAAGCTTATGAAAGTTGTAGTTTTTTTGTTGCATATCTTAATGTTGCATTACATGAACAAGAAGTAAGGAAATTATTCTAGTATGCATATGCATGATGTTGTTAATGCTATACTACTTGATGTGTGTCAATGTGTTCTCTAATGGTGCTAGGATGATGTATTCCTTAGCATTGTGTGGTGATTTATCCCTGTTGTGTGACTGTTATTAGTCATCACATGTATTGTGATTTGTTTGATATCTAATTTTATTTGGCTAGTTGATCTCTCTATTGGCCTGGTTTTTCACCCTTTATGATTTTTTTGCACCATATAGTGAAAAACCCTAGCTTTGTGTTTAAAATTACTAAAATTTGATAATGCCCTAAATGAAATCCTTCAAATTTCACAAACCCTTGTTTTTATGCCCTAGTTCTCAAATTCATGAAAAGTAATATTTTATATAATTACATGGGAAAATCTTTATCCTAAGTTTTCATTTTCTCATATTTTATTCTTTTTAAATTAGTTTTCACAAAATAAAACCCTTCAGTGAAAGTGGTTCCCTGACCATGGTTATTTTCCTAAGCATTTGGCAAAATGACTTAAGTATGGTGGTTTATTTCTGCCAATCATTGATCTTGGGTAGATCAACGATGGGCGCATACCCATAAGGTAAAGTTTCTCAAAGTTTATGGAATTCAAGAATGCACCCTTAAGACATGTAGCATTTGGTGACATTAAGTTTTAAATGCACTGTAAAGATTGGAGAATGTCAGAAACTGTTGGAACTCATCATAACATCTTCAGAACTTTTGCATAATTTTTAGTACACATTAGAATTTTTGGCAATCTTATTGGTCAAGCTGGATAGTGGGGTCACTTTTGGACATCATATCATTAAGCTATTGTTCTTTGGAAGATCAATGATGGGTGTATTACCACTTTAGGGAGATGTGCAGAGTTTAACCAAAGTGGTAAAGCATCCTGGCAACACTTGTCTTCAATGATGTCATGTAAGGTCTTGATATAGTTCAAAGGACATGAGATACATATAGTGTTGATCTTGAGGAGATCAATAGGTAGCACTCACCTGTAATGTGAACAAGCTCAAAGTTTAGATAAAGCAGGAACGTGTCTTCTCACCACATAGCATATGATAAGGTCATGGGCCCACAACTATTAAAAAATAGTAATGTGTTATGTACAGTTGGAAATTGTTAGAACACATTTGAAAAGGACACTGCATTTATGGGATGACCTTGATGACTGAATCAAAAAGGGCAACATTAATAACACCATTGATCTTTAGAAGATCAATGGGTACCATTTACCCATAACGTGAAAGTAAAGGAACTTTAATCAAAGTGGTAAAGTGCCTGCACGCCATGTGGCAAAGTGGGACCGGTTATTAAGGAGATTGTTGAATCATGCTAGGGTAGAAAAGCATAATGATATGGAGCACAATGATTGGTAAGATAGTACATGTATTTGATAGGCTAGAAGTAAGTGTATGAGTGGGGCCATAATTTTAAAAGCTATAATTATAAAATTGTAATGATTTTCTATGATCGTCAATCTTTGGAAGATCGACAATCAACGCTTCACCACTTCATGAAGATGCTCGAGCTTTACAAAATGTGAGAATGCACCTATTTGATGCATGGAAAATTTCTAAAGTTTTAACGCAAATTTTCTAAATTCAAATCAAGCCATTCAATGCTTCATGATTGACGGAGGAATTTTAAAATTCAAGGCGCAACATGAAAATTGACTGTTAGAAGCATTAATTCTATTCAGTGCTACTTTTTGTGACCTTAATGCTTCAGTAAAATTTGGAATTCAACATTATTAAGCTAGAAGATCATAAAATTCTCATAGTGCAAGCATTTCCAAGAGCTAGGGAAAGAAATTTTTAGGGTTTTTAGTGATTTACAGAGACTAAAGGGTTTTTAGTGATTTACAGAGACTAAAGGGCAAAAAAGGAGCTGGTAATTTATTTGAACTTCTAAAAACTAAGAAGTTGTGATTGTATTAGGGTAAATTGAAAACAATGCCTCCACACAAAGCTTTTTTTGCAAGGTAGATTACTTGAAAAGAGTAGTTCATGACAAATTTTCAAAAGAAATTGTTGGTCTCAGATTGGTTTTAAAAATTGCGTGTGAACACACTTAACCAATTCTAAAGATGATGCCAAGTATAATATAGAAACTGAACTACAATGTGTGTTGAGCCAGAGATTCAATAGATGCTGAGTGAACTTCAGGTGCCAAGTGAAGTTGAAGTGCTAAGTGATAAGTGATGCAGAGTCACTATAGATGCTGAGCAGAGTATAGATGCCGAGTGAAACAAAATTGCTATAGGAGCCGAGTGAGACAAAATTCCTATATGTGTTAAGCATCAAAAATTAGTAAGTGCCGAGTAACATAGAATCAACATATGAATTTGTGCCTTCACAAAATTAGATGTAAACCATTTTAAAGATGACTTAGGATGAATCTCAAAGGATCTTGAAGATAAGATCAAATCTTTTGCATTACCTATGTAATCAACATGCAACCAATAAGAAAAATGGAGAAGGCATGTAACCAATAGGAAAAATGCAAGAATTGAGTGGGGAATGAAGAATGAATATTGATTGTAGATTCATACCTAACCCTAAGTATTCAAAGCCTTTAAAAGGAGGAGGAAAACCCATTATGAGTACACATAAGGAAGAGTGTATGGGTGAATTATAGTGAAGGGCATAAAGGTGTAAAGACTTAGAAAGAACAAAACAACATTGTAGGATTTAGTTGATCATAACAAAGCAATCAAGATTTCGAGGAGAGACATATCATATCAAGCAAGGATCAGAGTAGTCAGAGTAGAACAAGGATCTAGAATAATAAATTAAGGATTGCAAGTCATCAGGTCAAGACTTTCTAATACTCTCTAGCAATTGTATTAGGAATGAAAATCCTATAATGATAGGTTGGTTTAATAGCCATGTTGTAAGTCTTTAGACAAGGTGCTAAATCCTTTAACAATGTAACATTCCAAGTGAATGTTTGTAAATCCTTTAACGAGGTCACTTTTAATAGGGTGTAAAAGTCTTTAATAGGACAAGCCTTTCATAGGGAATACCATTGGAAATGGTCAAACTTTGTAACCTTAAACAATTACATATTACTACAGTGATACTTTGTGGGTGTTATCCCCACCCCAGTTTTACCTTCTCATTTTGGAGGGTTTCTGGGTTACCAAATTCTTGTGTTTATATTTTCATGCATGTCTTTAATTTTATGTTTATTAGATGAATTAGATGCATGTGAATGATATCAGTTAAAAGGTTTTGAAAAGGTTAAAGTTAGTTACTTCTGATTCACCCCCCCTCTCTCAGAAGTAAACCTTTCCACTTGTAAATTTCAACAATTGGTATTAGAGCCAAGTTCTCACAAGGAGGAGCCTTGTAACTTGGAGAAAAGATCTAGAAATGGAAGTCTACAAACTTGGGAAGATCATAGAGAATCAGGCAGTTGATATACAACTTGCTTAATATGTTTTGGAAGAAGCTAGAGAGGAACTAAGAAAATCCTTAAAGAGAAGAAGAGAGATTGCTGTAGCTAAGAATGATACACAATATAGGGAGATTGACACCTCAAAACTATTTACAAATGGAGACTCCAAAGAGTTTGATGCAACAATAGCAGACTTGGTGGAGAAGAACAGAGCTCAAGTAGAAGAAATCAGAACACTCAAGCTTGAACAAGAATCACAAGCCATGATGCTCTATGAGGTGATTGAACAAAAGAAAAGAGCCATTAAAGATAAGGCTATGTTAGAAGAAGACAAGAGAAATATTTCCAACAGATTGGAAGAAAAGTCAATTGATCTTGCAAGAATTTCAAACATGCAGCTAGACACCCTAAGTCAAATGATGAATGCACATCATGAACTGAATGTCAAGGACATTGAGATCTCTACACTAAAGATGCACAATGAATGCCTAAAAAATGACCTAAAAGGAGAGAAAGAGATTGTAGAGAGATTCAACAAACCTAATGAGGCCATTAAGTACTTTGAGTAGCTATTGAAGTCACCAAGGGCTAGCAATGATACTTCAGGACTAGGATACACCAGCATTGAACAAGGAGAGTCATCTAAGATTGAAAAAGAAAGGAGTAACAAAGGTAAGAAAACTAGACCTACTTGTGATTTCTATGGTAAAAAGGGACATGCCTCTAATGTATGCAAGAGAAAGAATGCTCATCAACATGATAAACCTAAGAATATGAGTTATTGTCATAAGTGCAACAAGCAAGGACATCAAGCAGATAACTGCAAGACTAGGACTATCAAAACACCAAGATTTGAAGGTCACTACTACAATTGCAAGAAGTATGGACATAGAGCTTTTGAGTGAAGATCAAAGCCTATGTGGACACCTAATCAGCTAGCAAGGGGAAATAACCATGGACATCACTACAATTGGGACTACAACACCAAGTATAGATGTCAACTCTATTAGGAATATGGAAACATTCCTAAAAATTGCATAAGAACACATTTCAATGGAAACTACAATAGATGGTTGAGTCAAACTACACTTTTTAGTTGTTTGAAGACTGGTCATATCAGTAGGAATTTCTCAACAAGGTCAAAGGCACCCAACTCAAAGGACAAAAAAGGTAAAGAGAAGGTAGATGTTGAAAACATCAAAGGAGAAATGAATAAGACATGGAAGAAGAAAGATGGGTGCAACTCATCAAATGAAGGGATCACTTCACCTAAAAGGTCAAGTGGTCACACTTCATCAAACTAAGAAAAGAGAAGGCATGAGGGACTGATTTACCAAGCTTTATCATACATCTATTCCTAAACAAAAAAATACTAAAAAGAAGAGATAAACATGACTATAGATGCAAAGGTAAAATTTCAATATTTCATAAGTGTTTTTGAGTTTCCCTTAGATACTGAGTAAAATTCAAGTACAAGCCAAGCTGACTATCAAAATTAGTGGAAGAAAAATGATTAGTTGTAGCTAAGTTGGTAGTGGAAGTTAAGTAAAGAGGAAAATTTAGTTGAAGTTGACTAAATGATACCTCTGTGGAAATCGAGTGATTAAAAACCAATGGAAGCCGAGTAATGCAAAAATCCTTAAGAAGTCGAGTAGACAGCTGTAAATGCACTAAGCATTAAATGCAATGAAAATAGGGTATATTATCACATTTTCAATAATTTTTCTTCATCAAAAATGAAGAGAAAAGATGAAGAAGAGTGCAGAACAACTTCAAAGTAGATAATCCAATGTTTAAGCAGATTTCAACAGTGATTCAACACAATTTCATCAAATTCAAGGTATTTATATTTGTGCTGAGTTATGCAGTTTCATATTTTCTTTGTATACAAACCCTAGATTTCACAAATGGCTTCTAACTCTAGGAAAACATAGGAGAAAGAGCTTTTTGAGGTCTAGCTAATATCTAATGAAGTAAAATAACTACATTTTTGGCCAATACCAGAGGTAGCATATAAAAATGAACTAGCTAGAGCCCTATTTGTCATACCCCCTAAGGTAGTTATGGTTCAAGATGTTAGAAGATGTTACAATTGTAAAATTGGAGCCATAGGTGACATGGAGATGAGGGAAGCTTATGAGAAATTGTGAGAAAATGGAGTTTTAAAGGAAGAGTATCAGATTGTTGAGAAGAAGGGTTTGATGCGAGACCTAGAATTCCCTACAGTTTTCAAAACTAAATGGATAAGGATAGTGCTTAGTAGAATACATGATGGAAGTTTATGGTTGGAGGATGGCCCAGTGAAAATCAAAAAGAGAATTGTACATAGAGTGATAGGTTACCCAACCCTAGATCGATCAAAGAACCTTAGGAGTGATTCTAAGGAGGCAATAGAGAAAAACACTAGTGCCAAGTGAAACAAGAGAGGAATGACAATAGACACCATTCAAGACCCTCTTGTTGGCTTTGCTATTAGGGTCATTGCACATAAGTTCTACCAATCTAGCAAACTTAACAGTGTGCCTTGCATTATAGTGCATGTGGGTTACAAATTAGTGAAAAAGGATCATACTTATGATCTTGCAGAACTACAACTGCAACAAATTAATATGAATTTATCAGCAATAAGGAGAACCAAGGGAGCCCAATGCAAATTTGGTGCTATTTTGATTTGCATATTCTTCTATGTATAGAATGAGTTTCCTTCTTTTGGTAAAGTAGTCTAGAAAGTAAATATGTCTATCATAGCTCAAGTTAATGAATATATAGAACAAATGCAAGCTAATTTTGAGACCTTAATGACTAGCTATTTTGAAGACTTCAAGAAAACCATGAAGCAAATGCTAAGAATACTAGTTTCCTTAGTAGAGAAGCATGTAAATGATGTATGCTTTCTTGTAGATATTGAATATACTCATATACAAGTTACCATACCAAGAGTTAGATGGTTAAGACCTCTTGGCTATGATATAAATATAGATGAGGCATCAACAACTATAACTACACTACTAGCTGAGGAAGTGGACAATAGTGCACCAAATTTTGGAACCTATGATGTGGTCAGATCAAAGGTGGATATGGAGTTCAAGACTACCTCCACACTGAAGAAGAAAGATAAACTTGTAAAGAAGTTAAAGGCCAAATTTGGTGAGGGCACAACAGAAGAAGAAGAAGAAGGTGAAGAAGTGGAAGATGATGAAGAAGAACAAGGTTAGGAAACACTTGCTTTGACCTAAGGCATGGGGGAGGATGTAGAAGAAGAGGAAGGTGCCAAGCAAGAAGCACCAAAGCTAGAGCCAAAGAAGAGAAAAGAAAAAAATAGCTAGTTGCATAGCCCAAGGGGAAGAAGAAGGCAACAAAGCCAAGCCTAGCCAAGCCAACTACAAGGGAAAATACAAGGGTAACAACCCAACTGGAAAAGGAACATGGGAATAAAAAAGCCATAGAGCAAGGAGGGCCTATAGAACAAAATAAAAGAAGTAAATATGTTGCACCTCTAGAATCAGATGAAGAAAAGATTGAGTCTGATGATGATCAATTTAGATTGGTAATGCATTCTACCAAGTCTAAATTGGAAAATGTTTGTAATAACATTAGAGTAAATGCAAATCTAAGTAGTTTAAAGACCATTGATTTTAATAAATTTTCAAGGGAAAAAAAAAAACATAGTGGAAGAGTCCATCTACACTATGATGGCCAAGTTCAAGACCATCCCACTTGAACTAGACAATTCAATGCCTAAGGAGCTAAGCTCCTGCCTTAAAATGAAGAAGGAAATAAGGGAGTAAACATTGGCTCATGTAATGCCTAACCTAACTAAAGGTCAAATAAGCAAGGCTAACAAGAAACATGGGAGCAAATTTGCACCCAAATACAAAGCCTTCTATATTTTACAAAATCAAATTGAATATGTTGTGCACAAGTCCACACAAATGTGGAAATTGATTTATGGATTGAAAACTATCAAGGAAGTGTAGGAATATCCCTTTGAGGGAAGAAAAAATGAGGAAGAAGAAGAGAATGAAAAAGATGAGGAAGTAGAGAAAGAAAAAGAAGAGGAAACAGTGGAGAAGATAGAACAAGGTGAAGAGGCAACAGTTGAGGAGCAGCAACCAGAACAGAGTGTCCAATACACCCAAATGCCACAACCAAGTCCTCCACATATAGCACCTATAGAAACTATAATTTTAAAGGATGTTATTGACACCTCAGGGTAGAACATCAATCCACTCATTGTAGAGGATCTCAAAAAGATCCTTCACCAAACCACATAGGAATCACAACTGCGCACAAATCTTGTTTTGCTGAGTGTGGAAGAATTGCAAAAGGTTGTAGTAGAGATTACTAGGGAGAAGCTAAATACACAAGAACCACCTTCATAACCTCCCATAGCTATAGAAGATCAACCAAAAGAGCAAGAAACACAGGATACAATTGCTAAGGTTGATCATACAGTCATAGCAACAACAACTGTCAAGGAGCCAACAAAGGAGTAGACAGGACAATATGTTCCTATAGCACAAAGCTAAGGTGTACCTCCTCAAATCATTGTAATTGATCAAGGTAGTAGAGAAGAAGAGAAGGAAGAGGAGAAAACCCCTAAGGAAAAAGAGCAGGAGGCGATACAGACACTGGTTAACTTTCCTACCTCAGGGACTCCTACCAAAAAGTCGAGCACTGATGTAGTACCACTACAAATCATAGCACTAGGCTCGAGCTCCACCAAGGTAGCAAGGGTAATTCACTATGGAGACCCTACAATTGATGAGGAAATAGTCATACATAGTTATGACTCCAAGATAATGAACCTAGCACATATAAATGAAGTGCAAGAGGCACTGGATAGAAGGAAGAAGTAGGAGATACTCAAAAATGAGTATAGACAAAAGAAAGCATTGGTGGAAATCAAAGACATATTCCTTGATGCATTTAGCTTGCCAGTACTTGATGAACATAAGCCCTTCATGGAGAAATTATCCAACATAGTAGACCAGGTACAAAATGAAGACCTTGATACAAATGTTAAGTTATTAGAGTGGTCAGAAAATAAATTTCAAATGAAAGTCAATGAGAAGATATCTAGTGAGATAGCACTCTCACAAGATGAATTGCCTAAGAAAGTTGAAGAAGTGAAAATATTACTTGAGAATATATTCTCATTTTACTCCAAATTGTGTGATCATCATACTTCACACAAGAAACTAGCCAAAGAATACTGAGCTTAGAACACAATTTTAAGATTTCTAGCACAGAACTACCCAAACATCTAGCTCAAAGTGAGAAGCATTTTGCAACTATGCTTCACACCTAGAAGGAGTTAGCTGTATTGAAAATAGAAGAGGCCAATGTCAAGGCCAAATTGATAAAAATTCAATTTTCTATTACCCCATATCTTGAAGTTCTACGTAAGGAAATGGTCTATGTAGAAAATGTTTTAAAGAAAGATCCTAATCTTTCTACCCTAGAAGGCCTAATACATCTTGTAGCAGAGACAACCATGCAACACAAATCACTAGAAATTACCTTAGATAATTGGGATGATTCTTTAAAGATGCTAATGGAGGTAAATAAAACATTTTTAGCTACATATTCTATTCATTCTTAAGACCCTTTGACATAAGTGTCAAAAAGGGGGAGATATTCATTATGAATATAATAAGAATGGGGAGAAAATACATTCCTTTATGGAGGTAATAAAGAATATCCAAAGGGGGAGATATTCAAATTTTGAGGAAGTAATAAGTGAATAAAACCAAAAGGATGCAAAAACTGCAAGAAGATGTGAAAGGGGGAGCAAAAACAAAGGGAGAGTACAAATAATTAGACACAGAGTATAGACAAGGCAAAGAGTATCAGATACATCAGCATGAGACAAATTTAGCACAAGAATCTTTGGTTGTAGGAATAGAATTTTGGTTACAAAAATGACACATCAACTCAGGGGAAGTTACAAATTTTTTGAGGTATATAGAATTTCAAACAAGTTTTTGAAGTTTTGTACATATGTCGAACATAATGTGTAGTATACTCATAGAGATTAGAATCATAATGTTTAGTTAAGTATTTTTGCCACTCATATATAAGGTGGAGATTGTTGGTCTTAGATTGGTTTTGAAAATTGAGTGTCAACACACTTAACCAATTCTCAAGATGATGCTGAGTATAATATACAAGATGAGCTATGGTGTGTGTTGAGCTAGAGATTCAATAGGTGCTGAGTGAACTTTAGGTGCCAAGTGAACTTTAGGTACCGAGTGAAGTTCAAGTGCCAAGTGATAAGTGATGTTGAGTCACTATAGATGCCGAGCACAGTATAGATGTCAAGTGAAACATAATTGCTATAGGAGCCAAGTGAGACATAATTCCTATATGTGCTGAGCATCAACAACTAGTAAGTGTCAAGTAACATAGAATCAACATATGAGTTTGTGCCTTCACAAACTTAGATGTAAACCATTTTTGAGCTGACTTAGGATGAATCTCAAAGGATGTTGAAGATAAGATTGAATCTTTTGCATTACCTATGTAATTAGCATGCAACCAATAAGAAAAATGGAGAAGGCATGCAACCAATAGGAAAAATGCAAGAATTGAGTGGGGAATGAAGAATGAATATTGATTGTAGATTCATACCTAACCCTAAGTATTCTAAGCCTTTAAAAGGAGGATGAAAACCCATTATGAGTGCACATAAGGAAGAGTGTATGGGTGAATTATAGCAAAGTACAAAAGGCTGTAAAGACTTAGAAAGAGCAGAACAAGATTGCAAAATTTAGTTGATCAAAATAGAGCAATCAAAATTTCAAGGAGAGACATATCAGATCAAGTAAGGATCAAAGTAGTTAGAGTAGAAAAAGGATATGGAATCAACAATTAAGGATTGCAAGTCATCAGGTCAATACTTTCTAATACTCTCTAGCAATTGTATTCGGAATAAAAATCCTATGATGATAGGTTGGTTTAATAGCCATGTTCTAAGCCTTTAGACAAGGTGCTAAATCCTTTAACAAGGTAACATTCCAAGTGAATGTTTGTAAATCCTTTAACGAGGTCACTTTTAATAGGGTGTAAAAATCTTTAACATGACATGCCTTTCATAGGGCAGACCATTGGAAGTGGTCAAAATTTGTAACCTTAAACAATTACATATTGCTATAGTGATACTTTGTCGGTGTCATCACCACCCCAATTTTACCTTCTCATTTTGGAGGGTTTCTGGGTTACCAAATTCTTGTGTTATCTATTTTTATGCATGTCTTTACTTTCATGTTTATTAGATGAATTAGATGCATGTGAATGATATTAGTTAAAAGGTTTTGAAAAGGTTAAATTTAGTTACTTCTGATTCACCCCCCCTCTGAAGTAATCTTCCCACTCGTAAATTTTAACACAAAATGCCTCCATTAGTAAATGAATTAACTAAGGATAGAGATTTTATTCTAAAAAACCCTAGGTTATTAGTCAGTGAGTGTTTCTATGATAAGGAAAATTACTTGAGGGATGAAGAGGTCTCTGTGGGAGGCTTATAACTTTTCAAGAAGTGGTTTGTAGAATGGAATTTAGATACTCCAATAAGAAATGTTTGAGAATTTGATATAGGCAAATTGATTATCCCTAGAGTTTTCTTTGATTGTGACCTACTAGAAGATATGGCCAAGAAATATGAACCAATTACTAAGGTGCTAAAGAACCATGCAGGGGATAAACTTTTTAGGGTTTCACCTGAGCTGATCAGAGAGGTTTTTAAGTTAAACCCTAACCATGCTATCCATGAGAAAATTGACATGGAAGATTTTCACGCTAGGTATGATGCACAAAGGGCATATCTAAGGGGAGGACCATTACAAAAACATTTTGTGAAGATTGGATCATTTCCTTTAGTCACACTAAATACCCCAAAACCCTTATTGAAAAAGTCTTTTAATCTTAGGGCACTGGCCTTATATTTCTCTCTTTGCAAAATCTTTGGAATAGATGGGCAAGATCACATCCAAGGCTCTATTATTCTTATTATAACTCAAACTTTGCAGTATGGAATGAGTTGGATTCTAGATTTTGCTAGTTTCTTAGCTAAAGAAATTCATAACGATCTAATTGGAATAGCTCAGGCTAAAGTTAATAGGCCCTTTTGCTAGTTTTCAATGTTAATGTATATCTATCTATATAAAGGAGTCACTTTCTTCTCCAATGAAATGAAATTGGAATTGGAAAGAGATGGAGAAAATCTCCTAGTTAATTTATGGAGTACATACATGACATGGGAGGTCGCTGATGCTAGTTTTGTTAGATTTGATAGGTATTTTGCCTCAAGGTTCAGATTATTGTTGAGAGGGGATAACCCTAGAATACCATAGTCCTTATTAGAATTGATAAGACCTAAAGATCATGCTAAAGGACTGTTGGTAAGCCACAATTGGGGAGATATCATCCCCTATGTTGTTTCTACTATTTTTAGAGTTTATGACTTCTTGGGAAAACCCCATGTGTTACCATACTAAGTGCCTTTGAAGGTAGGAATTGCATAATTATTAGAGAAAATTGGGTCAATTGATGAGATGGATTTGTTAGGAATATCCAAAGGTCCTTTCTTTCCAGTAGTTACTATTATTCATGATTTTGTGTTCATTAAGAAGGGATGGAGAAATTTGGGGAAATTTTTAGATAAATATTAGATGGCCTAATCCCATGCTCATTTTTTCGATTCAGAAGGATTCTATGACCTCCTTAAGGAAAGTGGTAAGGCTAAGGTTTAGACACCAATTGTATATTTTGCCAAGGATATAATTAGAAATAAGTTCTCTTTGCAAGAAAAAGAGGTCTAAAAAGAAAAGTGGATAGTCTAGCAAAGTCTTACACTTTATTAATACTTTTGAGCCAAAATATGATCCCTTGTCCGATTAAAAAATTTGGGGAATGAAAATAGATGTGTTAATGAAAAACTTTGCTGGGATCATGCAAACACTAAATGAGAAGAAAGAGGTTATAACAAAAGCATACCCAAATAGGGTTACTAAGGTGGAGAGGAGGATGGCTAGTATAATGATTGTGACTCTAGGTCAATATACATTGCAAAGAAAGGCCAGATACATTATGGCCTAGAATATATAGTATGTTCCTCCATAAAAGAGGCCAAGATTAGAAATCTCACTTGATGCAAATGCCCCCAAGAAGTAGAGGTTGGAACAAGGATCATCTTCTCATGTAGGAGAATATTCACCATCCTAGACTCACTCAAAATAGATGATGAGGCATCTTTGAGGGGAAGGTGACATTGTTATTACAACAACTGATATTGAAGGAGGAATACCTGAAGAGCCTCATATGCCATCTTTTGATCTTACCATTTTTGGCTATAGAGGTAGGGAGATAGACCCTATAATTTCACAAGCCTCCAAAAAATTCATTGATGATGAAAGCTTTGTAAAATCTAAAGCCTTTGCACAATTTTTGTGTAGAAGAAACATTGGCAATTTTGAGAATAAGTGCAAATCAATAAAAGCAAAGCAAACAAATAAGTTGGACTCTGAGATTGAGGAAGAGGTTAAGGCCAACTTCATGGAGGAATTTGCACCATTAATCCCTAAAGGGGGAAGACAACTATTGAAAGATTCAAGAGTTTTGATATTACCTAAATGGGACATAGCTAATGCTATGATTTTTGATTCTCTTAGGAAGGAAAATAATATTTAGTATAAAACTGAGGAGGAAATTTTGCAAGTACATACAGGAATAAAATACAACAATGATAACCAAGCATTGGTGATATTATCTATTGAAAAAAGAGACAAAATGAGAATACAAGAAGTATCCAAAACGAGAATACAAGAAGTATCTAGTGCTAAGCATATAGGTAGTATCATTGTTCAGAGGGTAGATGAGGTAGATAGTGAGAAGGTGACAAAAATGACTAGTGAAATGATGGATTTTGGGGTGGTAGTTGCTAAAAAGGATAAAGGTAAATTCCTAGAGCTAAATTCCATGTTTGAAGAAATATTGAAGGCGTAAGAGGAGAGATGGAATATGATACACTATCTGGAGACTCAAATAGCTCAGATGGATAAATAATTAGGAACGAGAAAAATTGGAGAGTCAAGTAGGCCTCGATTTACTTATCCTCACCCCCAAGTTGAACCTTTCAAATCAAATCCTATCATAGAGTTACCTGACACCCAAAAGAGGCTAGAATTCTATAATACTGAGGAATTTGAATATTAAAAGAATAAACTCTAGAACCTACATATAGAATTGAATGATTTATATGATGATAAAATTAGGAAGACAATCTTATATTTAGTAGATAAGATTGATTAGCAAACATTTCATGAGAAATTGGTAAACATAATAAACATATGAGAAAGAATAAAATATGGTGAAGATGCTTTAAAACCCATCATGAATAAGTGATGTGGGAGAAAAAATATTACCCTCTTATGTATCCCAATCATTAGTCTATCATGTGAACAAATAGAAAAAACTTTTGATATGACTAATGATTTGTCTTAATTTGATGATAAAAGAGTTGTAGTGCAAAAAAGGATAATGATTTGTCTTGTTAGGTATTTAGGTGAGAAGTTTGATCTCTTCCCCCATGCACTTAAGAAGATAAATAGAATAAAAGAAAAGGAAGAATAGGGAAAAGAATTAGATGATTTATTGTGCCAAAAAATAAATGGAATCATAAGTGAAAAGGGGCATTTTCTATGGGCAATGAAAAATGAGGAATTTGTTAAAGTGCAATTATTCTATAATTCCATCAGATAACAATTTGTTGAGATCCATAAAATAGGGGGTTTTGTGATTAAGAAGTAGCATGAGATCTTGAGTTTGATTGGCCAAATGACAAAATTTTCAACAAATGGATGGAGGATTTTGTATATGCAAGGCAAATGGAAATAGGAGAAGATGATGAGGACCAGGATGAGAATCAAGTAGTTCATACATCAGTGCAAACATAAGAAGACAAAGAAAATAATCCAATTTTAGAGATAAGCATAATGGTCCCAACTAATGATATGGTGATTGAGGAATTAGATATAACTGTAGTTTTAATAGTACATGATGATGTGAATGAAGAGCCTTGAGTTGAAGTAAGCTTGCAACAAGCAAAGCCCGATACATCACCAATAAATTTATTGGCCAAATCTTCTGAGGAACAATAATAACAATAAAGCCAATCACTATTTTCATATCAATAAAGAAGTGCAACAAAATGTGTAACTAAAAGTGGTCCCACAAAAGAATATTTATGATGTAAAGTTTTTTTATTGCACAATTTTTTGTCTTTTGTAATAGTAACAGTGTAAATATCTTTTTGTTTTAAGGACAACTATTAGTACTCTCTAAGCCTCAAGCTTGTTGCATCTCACACAATATAAGTGAGATTCTAGGGCTAGAGAAGGGGTCTGAGTCATTGTATAATTTTAGTTTTACTAAGCTTTTTTCGGTCCAATCCTTGATGCAAATTTTATGATATATTTTCTCTGCAAGCATCTGAGAATACATTGATGTTACAGGATCTTAATGTCTTATCTTGATTCATTTTGTTTTATTATAGTTGTTATACAATTTTCAAAGGAAATTAATACAAAGATGAATTATCCCCATATCTTTTCTTTTTAAATCTTGTCTCCATTTTTATTACCTTGTTATGTTGAAATTGCATAAGCAAAGTTTGTTGAATTGAATGGAATTAGGCTAAATTGTATATCATTTTCACTATTGCTTTTAATTCAATGAATTAGGTAAATTATTCAATGAATATGATAGGATCTCTATGGTAGTAGGGAGGATATGTGTAAGAATGAGTTTAAGTAAGAATTGCTGATAATATTGATTGTAATACAGTCAATTAGGTCTAGAAATTGAATAGACTTTGAATCCCAATGGACGAGGCACTGATCAACTAGTTCAATTTACAATTAGAGAAATCATGAATAAGAATCAAGCTTTAAATCAAAATAATTTTTACTTTAATTTTTGAAGAATATCAAAGCTGGTTAGCACTTGTTTACACTTTTGAGTCTTAGTTAGCTGCTATTTCCCAAAATTACCTATAGATCTAAGAAGAATTGTGACCAATCTACTATAAGGGATGTGTATTGTTATAAAATTTTATGAAAAGAGTGAAATATGTATTTAGTATCAAGTTGTAAAATCTTTCATCCCTCAAGTGCACCCACCTTGGTTTTGAAGAGCCAAAAGAGTAGAATTTTTTTTATGATTTTGTTGAAGTTGGGTCCAAATTTGAAGAACATATAACTATTTATGGGAAGTGGATAATCCTTAGGTTATTGTGATCTTTATTATCTTGGTATGAAGTATTTCATTTCTTAATAGTGTAAAAAAACCAATAGTCTCCATGTATTATTGAGCTAGCATTAGTTTTTGACATTTGACTTGCTTGGACTAGTCATCAAATTGCCCTATCTCTCTCTCTTTGAGAAAGTTGTTGCACTTGAATTATTTTGGGAATGAGATCTTTTGGTATTTAATTTTGGAATTGATAATTTCTAATTTGAGCTTTATCTTTTGTTTTACAGTGACTATTCGACATGTTTTCTACTATTGACATGTCTTGTGTTGTGAATCTATCATGCTTATTTTGAACCTCTAGTAGTATGTACAAGGGATAACATTATACAGAACACACTAGTGTGTTTGTGAATATATTTATATGTGTTACTAAAAATGTACTTATTTAAATAATTATTAAATGTAATTTTATCCTTGAAGGAAATTCAAAAAGATATGTACTTGTTTTATGGTAATTGACTCTTGATCCGTTGCCTCAAAATCTTTTAGATGAATTAACAAAATAATGTAGGAGAAGTAATATTGGTTCATGATGCATGAATTATCTTTGATTTCATGTCTTATTTTGATTTGGGCATGTCTTCTCTTTGGTTGTTCTAGATGTTTTGTTTGTTGCTTGTCTTGGTAATTAAGACTGTCCGGTTTTGCTTAGGTTGTGATATCTTTAGTGGTAACTCAAAATCATAAGTCTTATAAATCTCTAAGATCCATAATTTTTTAATCCTTGTCGAGATATTTTAGATGCATTTTGAATGGAGTCAATCATAGTCCAGATGTCAAAGTTATGGCCTTTGAAGTGAATGCAATTTTGTGCAATTTTGAAATCTCGCATGAGTAAACAAGTTTTCATGCATTTTCTTTCTTGGGACATGCATTTACTCACTTGGATATGTGGGAAATATCACACAAGACTATGTTAATGTAAAATGTCACTTAGAGAATAATGAACACTTTTTTGCACTTTCAAATGGTGCAAATTGATGTTCCCAATAACCTTTATCAAGTAGAGGCCAATTCAATCATGACATATCATATTTATGTCCATTAGATAAGTTTAACTCTTCATGTTCTTTCTTAAAGCATAAGCTATTATTCCTTCATGACCTATTTGGTACTTAGTTGGGATTTGTGCTCAGGTTTGCATGTTTATTTGACACCAATCCACTTTTATGATGTGAAGTGTATACCTCAAGTGTTTCCTTCATGTTGTAGATGTAGCCTTTGGTTGAGGGTGTGTGACTTATCCCACCCTTGAGCTTTGACCCCTGGTCTAGGTTTTGATGTTGGTGTATCACTTTGTTGCTTCCTCTATTGAGTGAGTAGGATGGTGTTGTTACATCATTGATGCAGTTAATATTGGGTGAGTGTTTAGATGGTTCATGGTATGGAAAGGTTCCCCAACTCATCTAGGACTAATTTAGTGTAGAAATTGAGTACCTCCTCCTAGCCTTAACACTCTATAGTTCTATCTCCCTAAGATTGTATCTTCAAGATGCTATCTCTGTCAAGTTACTCTTTCAACGTCAACTTGAGGATTGGAGATTAAGTTTAGCAGTAGGTTAGATGTAGTATTCCCAACATGTTTCTAGAGGAACATGGTATCTTTAGACACATATTACCATCTTGCGATTTGCAATGAAGTTATTAAATAATTTTTTCCACTAATAAAATTCTTTGTCACCTTATGGAATGGAATTCCTTATTGGGTTGAGATAAGTAACCCTAGTTTTCTAGTGATGAGTGAGCTTTTTGTACCATAGAGACTAAGTTTCTCTTATACTTGGTAGATGCAAGTTGTAGTTGGACACCTATTGAAAAGGTTGAAGAGTTTTTTCCTTTCCCTGTAGGGTTAAGTTTGTGGCTAGATGAGCTTTTCTAGTGCACATGGGAAGTTCCTTGTTGAAGGACTTTGTATCGGTGTGACAAATTTTCTCTCAGTTGACCTATTTGGGGGTCAATGCGCTGGCTTGTGAGTGTTGGATTGATTTGGTTCAACATGCAAAGAATTTCTTCCTCCAAAAAAGTCTAACCCATTATTGTGGGTTCACCCATTTCTAAATACATACTTAGTTCCACTAGCATTCTTGTGCATTGGTCTAGGTACCAATGTCCAAGTCTTTTTCTTATCTATTTGATCAATTTCCTCATTCATTTCCTTAATCCAATATTCATGTTTCAATACATCTTTAACTATTTTAGGTTCAACCTCACATAACAAGCATGTATCATTCTTTAACTTCTTGTCATGAATCTTAAATCTTTGTTTCCAATGATTTGGTCTAGTGTATGGTGTCTTCTTACACATTTATCCAAAATAGGTTCAAATATTCTTTCTTCTTCATGTATTTCACTTGATTCTACTTGCTCTTCTATATTAGGTATCTCTTATTGCAACTTAGTATTCTCTAACTAGTGTTCAACTTCTCTCTGTGACTTAGATCCTACAACATGATGCTCAAAAATATGCTAAGACTTGGTAGAGCTTGTCTACTAATGCTCAATAGTACCTTCTTGCTGATGCTCGACAAGCTATTTCTCTAGATCAAGTAATGTAATTGGATCTTCTACATAAATGTAGGCAATTTTTTTGTAATCTCTAGGTTGTTTCTTGCATTGCTTTTCATTCTTTTTTGCAAATTCATCAACTCTAACATTTTCACTTTCAATAATTTTATTAGTGTAATAATTCAAACACTTATATGCCTTGCTTTTGGTAAAATATCCTAGAAATATAACTTCATCACTCTTTGCATCAAGTTTTCCTTTTCTTGTATCTTATGGTATGTAACACTTACTTCAAAAAACTTCAAAATAATTCACATTAGGTGCATATCCATACCAAAGTTTGAAAGGTGTTTTGTTTGTACCTTTCTTGACTTATGCTCAGTTCATAGTATAGATTGGAGTACTTACAACTTCTCTCCAATATTTTTGTGAAATATTCTTCTCCATCATCAATGTCCTTGCACATTCTATGATTGATCTATCCCTTCTTTCAACTATACCATTCTGTGGTGGAGTCCTTGGTGCACTATTTTTTCTCTTGATTCCTTTGTCATTGTAGAATGTATTAAACTCATTTGATATGAACTCACCTCCTTTATTTTATCTGAAACACTTTAAATTCTTTCCTGTTTCTTTTTCAACTCCATCTAAATACCAATTAAACATTTCAACTGCATCATATTTTATTTTAAAAACATAACAATAATCATTCTAGATAAATCATCAACAAATAGAACAAAGAACTTGTCACCATAATAGATTTACACTCCAATAGGACCATATAAATTAGTATGAACTAATTCCAAAATATTATTAGGAACAATATATCTTGCTCTTGAAACTAGACTTTGTCATTTCTCTCACTTGACATTGTTTACACATTACCTTATCAAGTTTTTTCAATCTTGGTAATTCTCTTACTCTTTTCATCTTACTAATGCTTACCAAATTATCTAAGTACACATGACATATAATCTTATGCCATAATCAAACATCCTCAAATTGTGCAAAATAACATGTATCTTCAGATTGGTCTAGATAGAAAAAATTACCTCTTGTTTGATTCCCACTTCCAATTAGTTCACTCATAGCATCATAAATATTTGCCTTTTTTTAAGAATTCAACTCAATATCCTAAGTGATTTAACTATGCCACACTCAACATATTTTATTTTTAACCATTAACCCAATATGCATTATCACATCTGATCTTATCATTCAACCTAATTAATCATTTATCTTTCACATAACATGGTGCATCATTTCCAAACTTAACACTACTTCTAGTATAATGTTCTATCTTTTCAAATTTTCTTGTATCACCAGTCATATGATGTGAACTATTACTATAAATTATCTATTTTCCATGCTTATTTTCATGCGAAACTAATGCATTTTTATGAATCTTCATCAGATTCATCTTTCATTACAACATAAAAAAATTCTTCATCATTTTCATAAGAATCACTATCAGAACCATCTTCTCCAGCAAGGTAACAAGATTTCTTACCTTTTCCTTTGTAGTCTTTATTACCTCAGTTATCTCAGTTATCTCTCCTTCCTTGATACTTGTTGTCTTTCTTTTCTTCCTTCTCATCTCTATCAGGATATCTTGCAACAATATGAGCAACTTTGTTACATGTAAAATAGATAATCGAGAGTTTAACTTTGTATTTTATTTTCCTCTTAGTAGCCTTCTTGTGAAGAATGCTTCAAGATCATCAAGATCATTATCTGATTCACTATCATTGTCCACATGTTTACTCTTTTTCTTTCTTTTAGATCCATCAATGGTTAGTTGAGACTTGAAAGCATATTCGTAGATACTCTAATTACATAAATATGAAGTAATTTTCTCTATAGTTTTCTGATCACAATCTCATTAGTTATGTCTCCTTCAGCTCCTCTAATTTCATTTACAACCTCTTTTATTTGTCCACAATATTGTATAACAATTTCACCTTCTTTCAATCTCATGTAATCAAATTTGCCTTTCAAACTTTCTTCTTTGGCTCTCAAGACATTTTTGTTACCTTCATATCCTATATTTTCTTTGTAGTAGTGCACTCCTTCACATCATCAAATTAACCATAACTTAGGGAAGATGTAAGATCTATCATCATTTGATTATGCTCCTGGTTCTTTTTGATTTGTTCAACAATCATGGGTCTAGGAAATTCTATGTATTTATTGTCCAAGTAGTATAGTGCAAAGTATCCAGTTCTAGAAAGATGCAATCTCATTAGTCTTTGCTATTCAAGGAAGTTCTCTTTATTTAACTTGGGTGCAGTTGGCTGGATATTTTGCAAATGATAGTTTTGGGTAAAAATCCAGTTGCAAAAGAGGATGACCAGCCATAGTGTGTGAGACAGAGTCTCTCCTACCTTAAAGGGAAGGCTCCCCCTTCCACCATTCCTTCGATCAACTCAAGGTAAGCAGGAAGTTGAGAGATTTTATAAAATGGGTGTTACTAATATCCTTTCTTCTTGGTTCCAATGGAAAGAAGTCTTTGCTTTCATCATTTCAATAATATGACAAGTTTTCCAACAAAATCTAGTACAAACCTCCTCAAAAAATTCACCTTTCTGAAGAATGAATGAACTACTATTTTACTTGATGATAGAGATAAGCTTTGAATTGATAGTACCCTTTTAGGACCACTTTTTAATACCTTCCTTTGACGCAATGTGTCCCAGAATTTTTCCTTCCTTCAAACCAAAAACTAACTTTTTGGTATTCAAAGACACACCATGCTATCTACATCTTTCTAAAACTTGTTGAAGATGAAAGAAGTGATCTTGAAGTTTCTTGGAATAAATAGTCAAGTCATCCAAGTATACAAAAATATTGTTGTTAATCAGACCATCAAAAGTGAGATCTATTGCTTGTTGAAAAGTTACTCCAACATTGATAAGACAAAAAGGCACCCACCTATATGAAAAAGTTTCCCATGGGGTAGTAAATTCTATCTTATACTGATCATCTTCACGGACCTCAATTTGAATATATCTAAAAAAATAGTCTAACATAAACAAGATTTTAGAACGAGTAACAACTTGCAAAACTTGACCCATGACTGGTAATGGATAATTATCCTTGAGAGATGCCTAATTGAGATTGTAGAAATCTACACATATGCAGATCTCTCCATTCTTCTTTCTAACATGAACTATATTGGCTATCCAAGATGAATGATGAATAGGAAAAATGATACCTTCTTCAAACATCTTTTGAATTTCAGCCAAGATAGTACCTGAGATATTGGGATTATATTTCCTCTATTTTTGGAAAAAAGGAGTTGCACCAAACTTCAGAGAAATATCATGTTATTCTTCTTTTGGATAGAAAGACTTGAGATCTTCCTAAGAGTATGCTAGAACATATTTGTATTCATGAAGTAGAATAATAAAAATTTCCTTCTCTTCCTCTATGCACCAATTACCAATGTTAACTAGCTTTGGATCTTCTTTCATTACAATATTGTATTTTTCATACTATTCCATAGATTTGGTTCTTGTCTTTTGTTGCTCTTTAATATATCTATCATGTTTGTCAAAAATATTTTCCAAGGAAACCAAACCTTTCATAATCTTATTCCCCTTAAGCTAAATGATTTCATGACCAGTTTCAAAATCTATCTCAGAGAGAACTTCATTTGATGCATGTTTACCTCCTTCAAAGTACATCTCATCAAAGCCCTCCTTTGCTTCAATAAAGTTGATGATTTAAGTATCATCATTAAAAGCTTGACAATATTCACAATTATCTGGAATCCTTGGTTGATAGACCAATTATATTTCATATATGTTGTCTTCAAAATATTGATGTGGAAGTAACAAAATGGCTAAAACATCAAGTGCATCAGCTCTATCATTCATTTCTCTAGGAATCATTGAAATTTTGAAAGAATCAAAAAAATTGATGTAATCCCAAGATAAATCACGGTAATGTCTACGTTAGTCATTTCTTTCTCGATATTGACCCTTAACTTGACACACTACCAAATTGACATCTCCTTTTACATGCAAGTTCTGAATTCCTCTATCCTGCACCATGTTTAACCCCAATATCAAGGCTTCATATTTAGCCATTTTATTGATGTTAGGAAATTTCAGATTGTATGAAAAAGGAAAGAATTCACCATTAGGAGAAATGAACACAACTCAAACACTAGATCCCATAGAAGCACAACTACCATCAAATTCCATAATCCAAATAGTAGTAGAACTACTTGTACTTGCTCTAGAATCATTTAGAATGATTCTCCCTTCAAGAGAATTAGTTGAATCACCTTTAGAATGCATTTATTCATATTTAAATCAATCCATAGGATCATCTTCAAGAATATATTTTTCCTTAGGAATTAAATCTTCCTCTATGGCTTCAACAACATCAATAGATTTTTAGTATCTGATAATAGTGAGAAATTCTTAGAATTAGTCCAGTATTTGGAAAATTTTGACACTTCATCTGCATGTAGATAGTAATTAGTCATCCCTACCGATTCAAAAATAATCTAATCAGGTGGATCATTTGACTTGACTACCACATACTTCATTTCTCTTTTAGGGTACAACTTTTGCATAACAACTTTAACAGGTATTCTGAATTCAATCATATCCATATTGAGTTTTCCTCCTACATCTTTATAGAAATTGTAACCAAGAAACATACCATAGGAGGCTGGTATATTAGTAAATAGAATTGTCATTTTGATCTTTTTGTCTGGGAAAGATGTAAAGGAAATCTGAGCATCTTTGATTTTCCTTTTCAAAGACACTTGTTTGTTCTCCATATAATAAAAACTACCAAAAGACTTAGTTAAAGTCAAACCTAATGCATTTACAACCTTGGTTGGAATAACATTATTAGAGGCACCAAAATCAATGATGCAATTTTTTAACTTAAAACCATTAATCAAAAGAGAAAGATAGAAAGGCTCAATCTTTTTTGGAACTAAGGATGGAATGGTTACTTAGTTATTAGGCATATTTCTGACTTTAGGAGTAACCAAGTGAGTTTGGGTAGGCTAGGATTCTTTGAAAAATTTAGTAGGTCTATCTAGCTAATCTAGATAGGCTTGTAGGTATTCTACCTTAGACATATGAATTTTGGTCTTCTTAGCATGGTCGATGATATCAAAGGCTTGGAAATAATTTTCTAAGGAAGAATTAAAATTTTTAGCCTGATTTTTAGGCATATTGGACTTTGAAACACTAGATGTAGGAGCAGTTTGATCAACACTTACTTGATTTTTAGCTAGATCATTAGGTAGGCTAGGCAGTAGTGTTCCCCTATTTGCAATGGTGATAGGCATGTGAGAATGCCCAAATTCTTTTCAATCTCCTCTTGCTGTTGAGCCAACTTAGTTTGTGAATGTGTCATATCCACATAAGCTTTGTGCAAAATCAATTTCATGTTCTTCATCATTGTATTTCATGTAACCAACAATAGAGTTGCCAGTTGCTTGAGGATCATCATGATATAGAGGAAAATTATCCTTGGAAGGATATTCATCTTGATTATTATTCAGTGGATCAAATTCAAAGTAACTAGTAGCTATATTACTTAGTGGTGCTTCAAGCGTAAGCATTTCCAGGGGAGGAGGAAGCTTCTTTAGATTCTTAGCTGCATAATTATTTATAGCATTAAGATAGGGTCACCTTGAAATATCCTTGTATGGTGTTACATATGAACCTTGAGATATCTTCTTGTTCAGAGCAAGAAGTTCATTTGCCAACTTCTGAACTAGTGAATAAGATGTACGTGATGAAGAATATTCTGGGAAGGAATTGTTCTTAAATTAGTTAATATCCTTGTGAATATTCCTTACAAGTATTAGATCATCCTCAATCTTAGTTTCCAAAGATCGTGCAAGAGCCAATGTTGTAGGGGTAACCCTTTTCAACAAAAAACTAACTTTAGGAAGTTGAGTGTTGATGAAGAAACACTTCAAATTTGTGGCAGTGGGCTAAGAGGCGATAAGAATTCTATTAGCTAATTTATTAAATTTAGCAATAAAATCCCACATTCCATCATTTTCTTCATTCTTCATTTGTGTGAGCTATGCTAGGAGAGCGTGCTCATCTTTTGCAGGCTTGAATCTTTCAAGAAACTTAGTATGCAGAGATGCCCCATCTGTGATGGAATTAGGTTCTAGATTATAGAACCAATCAGTGGCTATACCTTGTAAAGTATCAAAAAGAGTCTTACAAAAATGTCTTAATGTTCAACACGAAAGACTCCCACAACAATGTAGAAGGATTTAATGTGTTTATCTGGGTGTTGCTTACCATCCTTGTAGAACTTGGGAAAATTCTTATGAGAACCTTAAGATAATGCATGCAATAGTGTTGCAAGATTCAACAAACCAAAAGTTTCTCCCCATGGACCAACAACCATATTGATGACTAAAGGATTAGTAGTAGCAAGTTGTAATAATTTAGTAGAGACAAGGGGTTTGATGAAAAATTGCGAATGTTCACTAGGTATGATTGTCTTCCTTTTAGAAGGAGGATAAATTTTAGTATAGGAAAGAGAAGGAATTTTGGTAGGAAAATAAAAATGAGCTTTTTGCACCCAAAATGATTCGATAGAAGCTGAATAACTATCACCTTTCTTCCTTTGGAAATAAACATTATCCAAACTTGCCAATTTGATAATTGGTAATGCCAATTAGAACAAGGAACTAAACTTTAAACAAAAGAAAGAGGATTTCAAATACATTCATGACCCCCAATAGAATCGCTAATTTTTTTTTGGGTGGATATTTTGCAACTAATAGTTTTGGGTAAAAATCTAGTTATAAAATAGGATGACCAGGGATAGCATGTGAGACATAGTCTCTCCTACCTTAAAGGGAAGGATCCCCCTTCTCACTATTCCTTGGATCAACTGAAGGTAAGAAAGAAGTTGAGATATTTTATAAAGTGGGTGTTATCAATATCTTTCTTCTTGGTTCCAATGGAAAGCAATCTTTCCTTTCATTATTTCAATAATATGACAAGTCTGTTTGGAAAAATCTAGTACAAACCTCCTCAAAAGATTCACCTTTTCAAAGAAAGAATAAACTATTGTTTTACTTGATGGTAGAGATAAGCTTTGAATTTTTAGTACCCTTTTAGGATAAATTTTAATACGTTCCTTTGACGCAATGTGTCCTAGAAGTTTTTGTTCCATTAGACCAAAAATTGACTTTTTGGTATTCAAAGACACACCATGCTATCTGCATCTTTCTAAAGCCTGTCAAAAATGAAAGAAATAATCTTGATGTTTCTTGGAATAAACAATCAAGTCATCCAAGTAGACAACAATACTATCATTAATCAAACCATTGAAAATGAGATCCATTGCTCATTGAAAAGTTGCTCCAACATTGATAAGACCAAAAGTCATTTGCCTATATGCAAAAGTTCCCCATGGGGTGGTAAATTTCATCTTATATTGATCATCTTCATGGACCTCAATTTGATTATATCCCGAAAATTGTCTAACATAGACAACATTTTAGAACCAGTAACAACTTGCAAAACTTGGTCCATGATCAACAATGGATAATTATCCTTCAGAGATGCCTGATTGAGATTGTGGAAATTCACACATTTATAGATCTCTCCATTCTTCTTTGTAATAGGAACTATATTGGCTACCCAAGATGAATTATGAATATGATCTTTTGATTTTTCCCCAAAATAGTTCTTGAGATCTTGGGATTATATTGTCTTTGCTTTTGGAAAAAAGGAGCTACACCAAACCTTAGAGGAATATCATGTTGTACATCTTTTGGATGGAAAGACTTAAGATCTTCATAATAGTAAGATATAACATATTTGTATTTGTAAGAAATGATAATATTGAGCAAGGAACGAGAAGCAAACCAAGTAAGTTAAGTGTGAAACAATATTACCATAAGATAAGCAAACTCCAAGAGCATGCACCAAGATGGTTCAACAATGGAGACAAGGATTTATAAGGGGAAAGCAAAGAAAACCCCTTGTGAGTATTATGAATGAAGACAAATGCCTAGAGAAGAGAGAGAGAGAGTGTTGGAGCAAAAGTAGCTCAATACAATAACATCAAGTGCTAAGAGTGTGTTGAAGAAAGAAGGAGGAGCATCTCTTATATAGAGATGAGAGAGGAGTTGCATTTGTAACTCCCATTTCTATGAATGCCACATTCATAATAGGTGTGTGCAAAGTGTCACAATCCCCTTAAGGAGGATAAACTAAATAAAGAAATAAACAAGAGTTGTCCTTACATGTGGAATAAAGGACAAACAATGACATGTCCTCCACATGTGTACAAGAGGAAAAACTACATTTAGGGACCCTTGGAATATCCCAATTAATATATCCAAGGAAAGATTAACCTTTCTAACACCCCCCCTTAATCTTTACTTGGGGAGTTTACATCAACAGGTTGTAAACCCAAATTTTTACAATGGAACTGAAATCTCTCTTTAGAAAGTGGTTTGGTTAAAATATCAGCCACTTGATCTTCTCCTTTACAATAAAGAAGAATAATTTGATTGTCTTCAACTTGTTCTCGAATGAAGTGATGTTGAAGTGAAATATGTTTGGTTCATGCATGATAAACTGGATTCTTTGCCAAGGCAATATCACTTTGATTGTCACAATGTATAGGTGTAGGTGATTGTTGAGGTAGACCCAAATCATCAAGAAGTCTTCGAATCCACAAAGCTTCCTTAGCTGCATTGGTACAACCTTTGTATTCAGCTTCAATTGAGCATAGGGAAATAGAGTGTTTTTTTTGCTTTTCCAAGAAATTGGACCTGAACCAACAAAGAAAAAATAACCACAAGTGGATTTCCCATCATTGGGATCTCCACCTAGATCGGAATTAGTATAGCCATGTAAAATAAATTCAGAATTTGCATCATAAAATAATCCTAGATTAATAGTTCCTTTAATGTACCTTAAGATGCATTTAGCAACTTTAAAATGAGTTTGTTGAGGTTTAGACATAAATCGAGAAACTAAACCAACACTATAAGCAATATCAGGTCTAGTAAGAGTTAAATAATTTAAACTTCCTACCAACTGTCTATACAAGGTTTCATCAACAAAAGGAGTATTCATATCATTCATTAATTTAGTTCCTAATTCACATGGAATTGAAACATGGTTAGAGTCATTCATCTTAAATTTTTCTAAAAGATCATAAGCATACTTGCTTTGAGAAACAAAGATACCTTTAGGAGTTTGAAAAATTTGCATACCTAAGAAATAATGTAAGATACCTAAGTCTATCATCTAAAATTTCTGTTTAAGTTGGAATTTGATATCAGAAATCAAAGTGTCTGAATTAGAAGTGAGTATTAGATCATCTACATAAACAATAACAATAATAATGTCATCGTTAGTATGTTTAATATACAAATTTGGATCATTCTGACTTCTAGCAAAACCTTGAGAAATAAAGAAAGAATTAATTTTAGAATACCATTCTCTAGGTGATTGTTTAAGACCATAAATAGATTTGTTCAATTTGCAAACCAGATTTTCACTACCTTTCTTAACAAATCTAGGAGGTTGAGCCATATAGATTTCTTCATATAAATCACCATTTAAGAAGGCACTTTTAACATCCATTTGATGAATGGGCCAATTCAGGTTAGATGCTAAAGCAAGAACTAATTTGATAGTAGGCATTTTAGCAACAGGAGCAAAAGTTTCATTATAGTCTAATCCTTCAATTTGGGAAAAACCTCTAGCAACTAGTCTAGCCTTGAATTTACTAATTTCATTATTAGTATTCAATTTTGTTTTGTATAACCATTTACATGAAACTAGATTCTTGCCATGAGGTAATTTGACTAAGTCCCAAGTTTGATTAGCAAGTAAAGAATCATATTCCTCTTGCATGGCTTTCTGCCAATGAGGTTGAGAGTTAGCTTGATCAAAAGACTTAGGATCGTTAGAATTCATAATAGTAGTCATCAAAGCATAATTACAATAATTAATCCTTCTATGTTTAATTCCACCAGATCTAGAAATATAATCATCAGCTTCATTGATTAAGTTTTGAGCCCATTTAGGTTTACGTTTAGTTGTGATGGAATTATCACTAGAGGAAGAATCATTAGTAATAAAAGTATCATTAGTATCTACTTGAGTATCATGAGTTGTAGGAGCAGAAATAATCGGTGGTACTTGATTTGAAGGATTAAGAGAAAGAGTAGGGTTAAGAGAAGGAGGTTGGTCCTCCACCAGCACAATTTTAGTGCCACTGAATTCTTCATCATGTGTAGTAGAGCATCATGAACTCCATTTTCTGCAATACAAACATCTCTAGCAACTTGAACTTTTTTAGTAGTGGAATCATAAACACGATAACCCTTAGTGTTTTCATCATACCCAACAAACATATAAGGAGATGACTTAGCATCTAATTTATGCCTTTTCTGTTTAGGCGTATGAACATAAGCAATAGAACCAAATATCCGTAAATGATGTAAATTCAATTTCCTACCAGACCAAGCCTCTTCTGGAGTGATAGCCTTGAGAGCTTTGGTAGGAGTCCGATTAAGAATATAAGTTGCACAAAACATGGCTTCAGGCCAAAATTTATAATGCAGATTCTTAGCATGCAACATGCTTCTAGCCATTTCAACAATGGTCTGATGCTTTCTTTCTGCCACACCATTTTGTTGTGGTGTATAAGGAATAGTAAGCTCGTGTTTAATTCCACATGATTTCAAATAAGAATGAAAAGCATTATTCACATATTCCTTCCCATTATCAGTTCTAAGAATTTTAAGTTTAAACCTAGATTGCCTTTCAACATATAACTGAAATTCAATAAATATATCAAGAACTTGATCCTTGCTATGCAAAAAATAGATCCAAGTTCGTCTAGAAAAATCATCAACAAAGGTAAGTGCATACCGAGAACCTTGGATGGAGGTATTCTCCATGGGGCCCAAAAGATCACTATGGACAAGATGCAACTTATGAGTTGCCCGCCATGATTTTCCACTTGGAAAGGGCTCCCTATGCATCTTACCACTCATACAACCTGTACAGGCAATCTTGGAAGGAATAATGTGAGGCAAGCCATCAACCATATTATACTTTTGCATGAAAGTAATATAATTAGAATTTAAATGGCCAAGTCTTTCATGCCATATATTGAAATCAATAGAAGTATGTAAAGAATATCGTGAACTAGCAAATTCATGGAATTTAAACAAATTGTCATTATCCATTTTAGCATGAGCAATCACTTTGAGAGTTTGAGGATCTATGATATAACATGTATCTTTGTAGAATTCAACTTTATAGTCCTGAGATAACTATGAAACAGAAAGCAGATTAGTTTTCAAGTCAGGTACATATAATACATCATGCAATCTACCATTAGGAATAGTAACATCACCTAATCCTTCAACTTTACAAGTCTGATTATTAGCTAACTGAATAGGAATGTTAGCAATATCACGTTGTAAAGAATCAAAAATTTCTTTATGAGAAGTGACATGTTGTGATGCACCACTGTCAACAATCCATTCTAAAGGTCTACAAAGATTAAAGCTACAAGTAAAAGCATGACGAGGATTAAAACCAGTCGAGTTACCTTTTTTATGGTTTGAGTTTTGATGATTGTTACTATTATTCATAGGTTTTTTATCATTTTGCTTTTTAAAACAGTTATTGACAATATGACCATCTTTGCCACAATAAGAATAATGAAGTTTGGAATTGGAATGATTCCTTTGAGTATTACGAGTATTATTAGGATGATTGGTATTATTATTATATTTGGCATGAAATTTATTGTTGGAATTATTTGAATTAGTATTATATTGTTTGTGATTATGATTATTATTATTGGAACGAAAATTATTAGTTGAATTTCTAGACACAAATGCATGTTCAGTTGATTTAAGGGTACCAAACTGAATTAGCTTAGCTTCTTCCTGTCTTAATAAAGTTTGAAAAATAACATAAGTTAACTGAGAAGTTAAAGTAGGAATAGCAAGCTGTGCATGAATATTAGTTATAAACTGTTGAAACTGTCTAGGAAGACATTTTTTAAGAATAAGATGAATTAAACGAATGTCTTCTAATTGAACACCTAAAGCCATAATTTGACTTTTAAGAGAATCAAATTTTAAGAGAAATTCATCCATACTATTAATATATGCATACCCAAGATCTTCGAGTTGATCCTGCAACTGTATTTTGTGGTATTCATCGCCACTGTCATACTTGGTTTGTAGGATGGACCATGCATCATGAGCTTTAGAATAGTGAGCAATTAACACATATAAATCTGGAATAATGGAAATATCAATTAACCCTAAAGCTTCTTCATTTTTAGCTTTCCAAGTATCTTTCTTGTCTTGGGTAGCCGCTGAACCGGGTTCAAGAGAAGGGTTAGTGGCTATTTCGAAGAGGTGTTTAAAATGAAAAAATAAATGAGATATGAATTTTCCAAGAATGATAATTAGAATAATTAAGTTTTATTTCTGGAATTAAGGTTGACATGATTAGAAGAAAAAAATTTTCTTTTAAAAAAAAAAAAAAAATCCCTTAATTTGAAAATCAATTGAGGAAAAAAATTTTGTGAATGAGAAGAAAAAAATTTTGTGTTTTTTTTTTAAATATATAAAATTAAGAATATATCTTTTGAATTTTTTTTGAATTATGGATTTAAAAGAAAACAAAAAATTAATAAAATTTAAATTTTTATTTGTTTAAAAAAAATAAAGAAAAAAAAATGTGATAAAAAAAAATGTTATAAATTTTTTGTTTTAATAAATAAAACAAGATTTTTTTTAAAAAGCAAAAGGTTGGGCGGAGATATGTTTAAGGAAAATGCAATGCATGTGGAGCGGAGCGTTGGTGGCGGCTGCCGCGTGGCCAGAGGGCAGAGGTGGTTGGTCGACCGTGGTCGGTGGGAAAAAAAAGCGGGGTTTCAAATGTTTAAAAAAATGGATGAAGGTGGATAATGATGTCGGCGTGGCTGCGTAGGCGGCGGTTGCCGCGTGGCCTGGACGCGGGCCGCGCCGAAAGGTTTACGCGGATAAAAAAACACCGACACTTAATTCGCAGGGTTTAGGCGGTGTTGAGAACGAGCGGCGGTGGTGAGGGTGCGCGGTGGCGCTGAGTGCCCGTGGCGGCGTGCAGCGGTGTTGAGAATTGGCGTCGTCGCTGTGTGCACGTGGCGGCGTGCGGCGACGCGGACGGCTCGCGGCGGCACGCTGGTGTCGCACGGCGGTGCGCGGGTGGTGCGTCCGCCCAAACAAATTTAAATGCAAGATTTTTTTTTTTATATAAAAAAATGCAATGATAATGATAATATATTTATAAGGATTAAATCCTATGAAAACATCTATGTTGTATGTTAGAAATTTTCAAGAGCATACAACAAATAGATATAGAATATATAAAAAACAATATATTGGAATGTTTTTTTTTGTTTTAAAGAGTAGGAAATTTTTTTTAAATGGAGTAAGAAAATTAAAGACTTATTGAAAACTTTACTCATATAATACTTCTTGTTTTGGCAGCATGCCGTCCAAAACAAGAGAGAAAAAAAAATGAAATTTAACAAGAAAACCCTTTGGCGGCAAGCCTTCCAAAGAGGGTTAGTAAATAAATATGAAACTTTACAAGAAAACCCATTGGCGGCAAGCCTTCCAAAGAGGGTTAGAAAATAATGAAACCTGCATACACAAAATTTGTTAAAAAAGAGCTAAAATCACAACACAAACTTCTTCTCTCAATAACGTCTCCAAATAAGGTGTGCTCCAATGAATGGTGACCTTCAAAACAAAACTTAAAACAAGGATTAGATAGCCAAGCTCTGATACCATGTAAGAAATGATAATATTGAGCAAGGAACGAGAAGCAATCCAAGTAAGTTAAGTGTGAAACAATTTACCATAAGATAAGCAAACTCCAAGAGCATACACCAAGATGGTTCAACAATGGAGACAAGGATTTATAAGGGGAAAGCAAAGAAAACCCCTTGTGAGTATTATGAATGAAGGCAAATGCCTAGAGAAGAGAGAGAGAGAGTGTTGGAGCAAAAGTAGCTCAATACAATAACATCAAGTGCTAAGAGTGTGTTGAAGAAAGAAGGAGGAGCATCTCTTATATAGAGATGAGAGAGGAGTTGCATTTGTAACTCCCATTTCTATGAATGCCACATTCATAATAGGTGTGTGCAAAGTGTCACAATCCTCTTAAGGAGGATAAAATAAATAAAGAAATAAACAAGAGTTGTCCTTACATGTGGAATAAAGGACAAACAATGACATGTCCTCCACATGTGTACAAGAGGACAAACTACATTTAAGGACCCTTGGAATATCCCAATTAATATATTCAAGGAAAGATTAACCTTTCTAACAGTATTCACAAAGAAGAGTAATACAAAATTTCTTCTCTCTCCCATACTACAAGTTATCCTCCTTCTAAAAGGAAAGAATTTTCATAAATCAAGAATGCTATAGCACATGCTCTTGTGTTGGTATGTCCTAATTATACAAAAATCTTCATTATGTATAGTTATGCTTTAGATCATACTCTTTTTGCTATTCTGATGTAGAGAAATAATGAAGGAATTGAATCACATATTTTATTTATGAATTTTCCTCTAAAGGCTTATGAAGTAAAATATAGTCAAATGGAAAAATATGCTTATGCTATTGTCAAGGTAGTGAAGCATTTCAAGTTTTACATTTTGAATTCTCATACCATTTCTCTAGTTCTAGGTACTACTATCAAGACTATCCGAACTCAATAGGATTTTGTTACTAAAAGAGGAAATTGGATAGCCAAGATTTAGGAGTATGATATGGAGATATAAACTACTAAGTTAGTTCATGGTAAAGGAATTTGTTAGCTTATGGCTGAAAATGAACTGTTGTAAGTAGAAGATGATAATTCTTCCTCACTTCCTGCTGTATTGTTCATTAGCACTACAAATGATTAATGTTTTAACATGGCTTATTATTTGAGCTATGGTGAATGTCCTCCACATTTGACATACAAAGAATGAAGGACTCTCAAATTAAAAGCTTCAAGTTTTGTTCTTTGGGAAAATGGTCTCTACAAGTGAGCAATGGATGGACCATTTTTAAGATGTGTTGATAAAAGTTAGAAAGTACAATTTTTGGATTCCTTTCATTATCAAGTATGTGGTGGAAATTTATTAGCACCTAAAACCACACATAAGATTCCTAGAGCACAATATTATTGGCCCACCTTTTTTCAAGATGCCTATTAGTGGGTAAAGAAATGTGAGTTATGCCAGCAATTTGTTGGTGAGCATAACCTTTTTGCCCTTCCATTGAAGCCAACTATGATTGATGAGCCATTTCAACAATAGGGAATTCATTTTATTGGTACTATTAGTATATCCTTGAGAAAGGGTCATGCCCATATCTTTGCAGTGACAAATTACTTCACCAAGTGGGTTGAAGCAATTCCAGTGAAAGATCTACATCTGAGATAATTTGTGACTTTATGAAGTAGAACATCATTTCACTTGTTGGTTTTCCAAATAAGATTTTTGTAGATAATGCAACCACTTTATCTTCTAAGGAGGTCATTAAATTTTGTTTCAATCATAGGATTATTTTGGGACATGCATCTAACTATTACCTACAAGGTAATGATCAAGCAAAATTAAGCAAAAAAAAATGGCGAATATCATGAAGAAGTTGGTTGATTCAAATCAAAGAACCTGGCACAAGGCTTTATTTGATGTTTTTTAGGAAGATCAAATTACTCCTAAGAAAGAAATTGGAATGTCACCTTTTCAATTGCTATATAGGATCAATGCTGAGATTCTGATAACTTCAGAGCTTCCTGCTCTCAAGTTAGTACGAGCCATCAAAGATGAACTTATTTAGATGTACTGGATAAGAGGATTATATTTCTTCAAAAGTTGGAGGAACAAAGAAAAGAAGTGGTCGACATGGTTGTTTCACATCAGCAACAAGTAAAATTTATTTTTGACAAAAAGACTAAGTACTGAGAATTTCAAATTGGTGATCTTGTCCAACTATGGGACAAGAGTTGAGAATGAAAAGGAATGCATGGAAAATTTGATTCTCTTTGGTGAGGACCTTTTAAAATTCATTAAATTGTAGATGAAAATTATTTCTAGCTTTCATATTGTGATGGAACACCAATGCCACTACTTATTGTGGACAACATCCAAAACATTACTTTTAGTAATCATCAAACAAGTACCCCATGTACATAGTTTTGGTTTTTGAGTCATTATTTCAATTTTAGTTTTCTTTTGACACTTGACTCTATTACCCAATGGAATGGATAAAGACACTTAGAGAACTAGATTCTATGTCACTCTTTGTTTCCAAGAACAAATGAGTAACATTCCCTAGTGTAAGGAAACTTGGCAATAAAGACTATAACCATTTCCACATAACCCATAATAGATTTGAAATAAATACGAAATTAAAATCCACATGCAAGAGAATAGAAAACATACCCACAAAATTGTGACACAAGATATATCCTAGGAAACCCTCATTGAGGGAAAAACCCAGCCTCCAAAAGCATCCATCACCATGTATTATTCAGCAAAAATACCATTGCCATACAACCATGGAAGCCTTCATGGCCATAGCCACAACCGAGAAAACTATGTGAACACACCTGAATCCATAGATCCCATGCCAGGCTTTCAACCTTCACAAATGCTCCCTTGGCTAACCTGTTAAGCCTTGTCCCACTCGACTCTTGCCTTTCTCACACTCATACTCTACAATAACTACCCTTGTGGCTGCTTATATAGTAGCAAGTTCCACAAAACCACTAAGTGGTATTACATAAACCATGTGCTACCTAACCCACTGACCCCACATTTAATATTGGGCATTTAATTCTTTTCTCCAATATTAAATAATTACATCAAATATTATCACAATGTTACAATACAACTCATCAAGAATATTCCATGGGAATCTTTACATGTTGCATGTCCATCTAGGTACAACACTACATAATAAAATAAAATAATAAAATAAAATATAACAATATTATGGAATGTGTGCAACACCCATTATCTCAACAATCTCCCACTTGTTGTATACATTGCATAGGGTCAATCTGTAGCCACATAAATGAACAAGGGAACAATCCCTCCCAACACATTCACCATCATGGATCAAAATACACAAAGTGCTCCATCTTGGTACCCACAACAAAATCAAAATATCCAGTATCTCAAACCTGAATGATCTCACCTCCTATTATACCACTACCACTAGACATACATAGAAGCCATCCAAAGAGAAAGCCACCCAACCTGTTGCATTAGAAGATCATGAAATCCTATACCAATTAAAATGCCAAGCACAAAAAACTTGATCCAAAGGTAGTCACATGTATCCATAGTTGCCAAGATATCCATAGCTGAAATAGCACCCATAGAAAAGTGCCAAACCCATCCATTTATCCATACCTCCAAAGGTATACCAAGTGAATCTCATATCATCAATGTATCCAATCTGCAACCTGTAATCACAAGCCTTAAGAGCAATACCTACCACATATATATACCAAGATGCTCCCACTACAAAAGATAATGTGAAATATATAACCAATCCACTCAACACATCTCAAAGAGGTGAATCCATGTAGTATCAAGGACATCTGCAATACATGAACTGATATCCTGCAAGAACAACTCTTGCAACAAATCTCCAATAGTCTCCCAAATTCTCCACAACCAATAGAGAAAAGAGATAAAGTAATAACCATGTCATCTCTCACATGACATACATGAACACAAACCAGTGATCACAATCTCCAACCAATCTCAAATCCAATGTAGGAAAAATTGAACATCCAAGAAGATAACCAAGACCAAAGAAACCATGTAAATTATAACTTGTATCATGTCCTTCTACACACACCTCTAGATGTAAACTGTGCAAGTATGATCTCCTCCATAAAACCCCAATAAGAAGCCTCAACAACACCCAAACCATACCATATATCTAATCATGGATGTAAGCCTCTCACAAGAAGATCAAACTCAATAAACCATTCCTAATCCAAGGAATGTGCCCAATATAAAACATCTCCCAAACTCAACCAGTATAACAACATATGCACATGGAGATAACCAATTCTAAACTATCTCTCAAATGAACTAACTCATGTACCATAGCTCAAAATTCATATCTATGAAAGACAAGCATAAATATAATGCAACTAAGAGAAACAATGAGCTATACCTCTCAAGTAGCAAACTACCAAGTAGACCAATAGTGGGGAATGAGAATGCTCATCAAGATACCCAAGTCTCCAACCAAGACTTATCTAAGAACAATCTTCTCTCAAGTCCATATCAGGTGACTACTCCTCAAACTTCCTGTTGAGACCATCAACCATCCCAAAAAATACTTCTCTAATCCAAGAGAAAATCAACATCACCACCATCTCTAAGTATCCATGAGCACTTGTAACCAATCAATCCATACCAACTCCAATTTCAACATAGCAATATCATGAAGTATCCAACTTATGATCAGTGTACTCAATACCAAGAAACTAAACCAAGATCAATGTCAAAGTTCCAACCATGGCCTCAGGAACATAAACATGACAACATGATCTAACCATCTCAACCAAAGAGATAACATGCTCCACATGAACATACTATAACATGTTACAACTCTAAACACATATCAAGAGTATACCATGACATAATAATGAAACCATCCTCACACCAAGGATAACATGCCAAATAAAAACATAAACCACACCTTTACCAAAAACCCTGTGAGTCCTCAAGATGCAACCATCTCCACACACCATGAAGAAAACCATCTTCACATACCATGAAGAACCATCTCCACACACCATGAAGATAACCAAGAACCAAACTAGGAACTAATCCTACACTATCACCCCATAACTGTCAAAAGCTCCCACTAAACCATGTATCCAAGCTATCCATGACATCATGATGAAAAAAACCCATCTTCTAACCATGAGAATCAACCAAGGCATCAAACCATCAAAGAACTCAAAGTGCACATCATGAGCTCCTCAAAAGAAACCAAATAACCATGATCCTTAGACCAAGAAGATATACCACCATAACCAAATCAAAAATCCAAGCTAATGAACATCAAGATATCCAATCATGTCATGCCAAAAAATCCATGGCACCATGATCACATCCATGAACCAAGCAACTAGCTCTCAATATGTCTAACCTGTTAGCATAAAATAGTCAACCACAATCCTCCACCATTACTATACCTGGTAACAACATCTCATCCTTTCTATATGAAGATAAATCAACAAATCATGTGACTTAGGGCATAGACAACCCAAATCCAAGCCACCAATCTAAATATGCATCAATAATGAAAGATCAATGGGAAAAGACAACCCATAACCAAGCCATAAATGCAACCTGTAAGTATAGACTTCTTACAACACTGCACAACTTGTAGATCCAACAAGTCATCATATATATCCAAACCAAACACTGATAACCATATCATCATGAGACCAATCTGAAATATGAACTGAGTATACATGACATCGAATCTTAAATCTCCAATGCCATAAAGTCACAATGTTACCATAGTCAAAATATACCATAAACTATTCAGATAAATATATCAACAAATAAATCATGCCAAACATGCACCAAATCTGAACCAATGTGTAGAGCTCTTCAAGAGCTTTTTTTGACTACTCATAGTCCAAAATCTGATTCCGTATGCCCAAGTTATGCCCTAATCCATGCTCAAAATAAATAACATCTGACTTTAGGGCTCTTGAAACTTGCCAAAATTTCAAAATCATAGAACCAAACCTACACCAAGTTGTAGTGCTATAAATTAGCTTTCCAATGCCTATAAGAACTCTGAAATTTGATATCCTGAGAGAAAGTTATGGCCATTTTACTAAGATAGTCTTTTTAACATTTTCACTGCGATTTATTTATTTATTTTTGTGATGAAATTTTTGACAGGATTAAATTTGACGGTCATTATGGCCTGAAACCAAAAAATTCTTTCATTTCCTCTGAACATGGCCAAACTAGTGCATATTATATATCAAAATTTATGAAAACGTCGACACAAATCCAATGGTGAGGTCTGTTTTTACCTAGAAGTCCATTTCTGCACGCTACCCCCCAAAACCCTCATTTTAAATGAAACATTCAAAAAATCCTTTTGTCCAAAAAATTTCACATGCCCAAATCTTTTAACATCCCATCATAATAGAAAATCCAAAACCCTCAGATTTGCAATAAAAACTCATATATCTTGCCCTTTCTTTTATCCTCTCATGCATTCCCATGGATTCAACCTAGGGTTACAAATAATAAAACCATAGCTCTGATACCACTTGAAAGGAAACTTGGCAATAAAGAATATAATCATTTCCACATAACCCATAATAGATCTAAAATAAATACGAAATTAAAATCCACATGCAAGAGATTAGACAACATACCCACAAAATTGTGACACAAGATATACCCTGGGAAACCCTCATAAAGAGAAAAACCTAGCCTCGAAAAGCACACATCACCATGTATTATTCAGCAAAAATACCATTGCCATACAACCATGGAATCCTTCATGTCCATAGCCACAACCGAGCAAACTATGTGAACAAGCATGAATCCACACATCCCATGCCATGCTTTCAACCTTCACAAATGCCCACTTGGCTAACCTGTCAAGCCTTGTCCCACTTGACTCTTGCCTTTCTCACACTCATACTCTACAACAACTACCCTTGTGGCTACTTATATAGTAGCAAGTCTCACAAAACCACTAAGTGGTATTACATAAACCATGTGCTAAAACCATGTGCTACCTAACCCACTGACCCCACATTTAATATTGGGCATTTAATTCTTTTCCCCAATATTAAATAATTACATCAAATATTATCACAATGTTAGAATACAACCCATCGAAAATATTCTATGAGAATCTTTACATGTTGCACATCCATCTAGGTACAACACTACATAATAAAATAAAATAATAAAATATAACAATATTATGCAATGTGTGCAACACCCATTATCTCAACACCTAGACAGAGCCAATTTTTGTCCTGTATTTTGTTACCACAAAATGTTGGTAACAACACTAAACTTTTTAAAGCTAGTTTCACGTATCTTTAATTTGAATTTGATATCCAATTTCTCAATGTTCATTGATCAATTGAATTCAATTCATATATCAATTTTTTTTATTGAAGGCTTTCATCAAGTCTTTTTCATTTTTCTTTTTGTCGAGCCTTTGCTTGATTTTTGAGGCCTTCATCATCCTTTTCTTTACTTTTTAGTTTGTGTTTGTTAGTTTTTAGTCCTTTAGTCTTGCTCATGTCGTGGCTTTCAGTTTCACCTTTGATTTGGTCTAACCTAGAGTGTAATCAGAGTTGTCAGTCAAGAGTTATGACCGTTTTAGTGCCTCAAAAGTGGACCATTTTGATGCAACAACATGAAATTAAAAATTCAGGTTATATTTTTAATTTGACATTCACTTTTTGGAAAATATAACTTAAATTCACTTTATGTTATGTTATTAAGTTACTTTATCATTAAAATTTTCACTTAGAGTAACTATAGTGCACTTTATATTATAATTCTAAGTTTAGTTACTTTTTGATTTTTCACTTAAAGAGACTATATAAACTATATAGTTTTAGTTTAATTTTTGATATTTAAATCAAATGCTCATTCAAATGTTACTTTTTAAATGATATTTATGTGTTATATTTTTAATATGATATATAAATATTATTTATGTCACATTAAAGAAACATTTTAATGAAATTAAATTGATATATGTTTATTAAATTGCTTTAAGTTATCAAAAGTGTATATTTTATATGCTATTACATGTAAAATTCATCAAAACTAGACATTTTACATGTCACTTCATATAAAGTTCAACTTAAAAAACATTAAGAATATCAAAAGTGAACCTTTTTGGTGTCATAGAAAATGTGTTATTGCATCAAAAACATGAGATTTCACTTAAAATATGCAATCCTCCCCAAAAGGTCTGATTTTAACCAAGTGCATATTTTAAAATGTGTCATGCCTCCCAAAAGGTCTGATTTTCCCTATGGAGAGTTTTTAAAATATGCAATCCATCATAAAAGGTCTGATTTATGACTTGTGCATAGTTTAAAACATGTTGTGGACACTAAAAGGTCAAATTTGAACTATTTTTCATGCATTTTCCTCCAAGAAGTCCAATTTTGGAAAAACACATGTACTAGGCCTCCAAAACCCAATTTTGGAGATTGTGAGATTTTCTTGATGGTTTTTCTTAAGATCTTCTAGAATAGGGTCATTTTTGCTTGGTAATGGATTTTCCAACATTGAAAATGGATTCATGTTGCTGAAAATCATTTTTCCAAGCTCTATCCTAAGGCACATTTTTGAGAAAAACTTCAAAATGCATCATTTTTAGAGCACGTTTTTGCTACAAGAAGAATCAATTTGGTCTCTTTTGATGTTTATATTATATCTTGGTGCATATTTTGGTGCTTAAACACCAAGACATTTGATCTCACTCCTTGGTGAAAAATGGTTTTATTTAAAAATGTCCCATAACACATGCAACTAAAAAATGTTAGAGCTTGGAGCATTGCTAGGGCATTTTTTGGCATCTTCCATTCAAAATGCCTTGTTTTCTACCTTCTCCCATTCAAATTTTCAAATTTGGAAAAAGTCTAAGTGTTTTTGAAGAAATTTTCAACATTGGAGCATCTTTTTCCTTCATTTTTGGAACCTAATCTTCATGTAAGTGGACTTATTCTTTCTTTCTATTTAATTTGTGCTTATCTTTCTGATTTTATGCATATTATTTCTTGATGATTGTTGAAATCAATTCCATGGAAAGTGCATTTTTCCTTTCAAAATGAAGAAATTGTTCATTTTCATATATTTTTCCCTCCAATTTCAAAATTTCAATTTTTGTATTGAAGTGCTTTGCATCTTGACATGTTTGAATCACTTTCCAAAGGTATGTTTTTCTTTTGAGTTTTTGTTCTTTGTGCTTTCTTGTTGGTTTCTTTCACTTTGGAGAAGTTACAAATTCTTTCCCAAGGACTTGTTGTTTCACTTCATCTGAAAGCATCATCATGTTCCACTTCCATCTTTGATGTCACAACACTTCACATCTTATCTATCAAATGCAATTACATGTTTTTCATCTCATTCACCATCCACACATGCACATAATCCTATTTTCCACTTTGATTTTCACTCATCCCACTTTTCACATCCATTTGCATGACACAATTACATGAAAAACTTTATGTGTAATGGCATCCAAAAACCTTGATTTTGACTAAAAGTCACTTTTTGAAAAGTAAAAAAGATGTCATTTTCATTTTCCATGTACTTTGACTTCACCTTTTCACCAAATATGACTATAAAGTTCATTATCCCTCTTCCATTTTCCATTTCCATCTCTCCATATGCATTCATGCCTCCATGAGAAAATACATGTTTCCACATCTTTCCATGCTTTGCATCTTATCCTCCATTCACATTTGCATGCAAAGTGCACCCTCCATCCACATTCACGTCTCATCTCACTTTTCATCTCTCGCTACATGTTGCACTTACATGTACTCATTTTTCATGCAATAACATCTTGAAAACCCTAAGTCACGTTCGAAGATCAACAATCTTCATTTGCACACATTCCCATGTGCTTCACCTTCACACATTTTTATTTCATTTCATTTCATTCTATCTTCCATTTTCCATCTTCATAACACTTCATTCCACATTTTGTTCATTTCATCTTCATTCACTACATATGTATATACATATGATTTCTTTTCTAGATCATTTCATTAGATCTACAAATTCTCCAAACCATTTTTGAATCTTTGTTGCTGATCACAAATCAACTTGTATGATGATTCCTTCTGATGATGTGTTAATGTTTTGGGATTTTTGTGTTGTAGTGCAAACACAAGAGATGCTCTCATTGTCAAAATCCAAAGGAAAGATGAAATATCAATATGATAAAGAGTTGGCTCATGTAACTCCATCATCAGTTGCATCTATTCTTGATAATGTAATGGACATAATGATTGGTCATGTGGACATAGTTGATTATCTACAGAGAGTTGAAAATCCTATTGGCCATGAGATGAAGCACATTAAAAGAAGTAACATTCACTTGGTGTTTGGATTTCATATAGAAGTCATGAAAACTAATTTTGTTCTTAGGTGTGCATGATGTTTTAGTCCAAAATCAAAGACTATCAAGGAAGCTAACAAGAATGTCATCATTAACTTTGATCCAGAGGTCATTGAGCAGATCTTTAAACTACCACATAAAGTAGAGTGTGTAGATCTATCCAAGGAATCATCTTTGGTATGCTGGAATGAGAAGAAAGGGGATTATCAAAAATATGTTAACTAATACTGGTTAGGTAATAAAAGGAACAACTTCTCAAGATGGCCAAAGACTATTAGCTAACTTCAAACAAGAGTACAAGGATCTCATCATCCTTCTTAGTAGAGTTTGTAGTATCAAAGATTCTACTAATTTTGAGCCATGGATGTATAAGTTCATCTTTCAAATCATGGAAATTAGAGAGCACATATTTTGGGGAGAGTTGATTAGCATTGTACTTTGCCAGAAGTTACTCAATGTGGAAACTTCAACACCCTTCTACATGAAATCCTATCTTGTTACTCAATGTGAAAACTTCAACACCCTTCTACATGAAATCCTATCTTGTCTACATTACTGCTACCATGGAATCTTTCTTTGGTCTCTCAACCAAGGGAGACTATCCTCAGATTCCTATTTGGGATTAATATGACCTAATCACTCTAGAAAATAGTAAATTTCATTACATAAGAGTCCAAAATGCCTTCTTTGGGCATGTTCAGTGCTTGTTTGATAGATAGTTATCCATCAAGAGGTTATTTGATGTAGCGTGGGAAAAGGTGAATCAATATGATTGTATTTTCATTTAGTTTACAAGTTTTACATACTCAAGAGTTGGGTATTTCAAAGGAGAAATGTATACCTTACCTAGGTATGCTCTAGATCGAATCATCTTGATGGAGCTATCTAGACAACTCATGGATGTGCAACATGATCAGCATGCTATGCATAGGCTTGGTTTTGGTATTACTTTAGCCAAACCCTTGGTGATTGGAAAATATTCAATCAATTGTATGCCCTAAGAAAAGAACATGGAGGCAGAGTTGTAGTTAATCACCTTGAAGAAGTTCAAATCTAGATTCAACTTTGATTACTGAGAAATAAATTCTCAAATGAAAATAGCTTACACATATGTTCATTGCATTGAGGACATATGGATTGGCACAAGAATAGAGCTTGAAATAATGAAGATGGACTACGACAGTTTAACCTTGTAGTAGATAATCAATCTCAACATGTTGGAGATCCCTTCAAATTTTCAAGTTGAAGATGATGACAACATCCTTGATCTGGAGTTTCATCAAGTCGACTTTGATAAGAAGTGCCCTTTTCCTATTCATTGGCAACATAAAGAAGGGACATCTATCATGGATATATTTTAGTATATCTTGGTAAACACCAAAAAATGGTAGAAAATAAAGCTCTTTAAAGAGTTAATCCTAAGATGGGCTTGGATTGTGAAAGCTTTGACCTCTTGGCAGGAAGTCATAGCTAGAGATTAGAGGGAAAGATGGTGCCTCATCTTTTGATGCTAAAGGCTCCCTCAAATTAAAATTAAAGGGTAAAAAATGTTCTAAGTCATCTTAGATCTCTAAACTAGTCCAAGAATTAGAGGAAGAATCAGAGGAGGAACTAGAGACAAAATTAGATAAAGAAGATACAAATGAAGAAGGGGAAGTCATGATTGAATATCTCCTCCAAGGCCTGCACCAACTCGTGCACTGTCCATACATGAAGCATCATTTTTGGATGAAGTAGATGACAATGTGGATTCATTCTCCATGCTTTTCACTCCTATTATAGTCTAGGAAGTCAATAGAATGGCTCTTCCTATTTATTTTTCTGCTCCTCTTATTCCTACAAATGAATAATATGAGAATTTGGAAAATGAGTTTGAGATTTTCCAACTCTTACAAGTGGTCAAGTTTCCCAACTTGATACATCTTTGATAGGTTTTGAGATTTTCATGATAGAGTCCTCTCAGCATATTCCTATGCCTTCAGCTGTGCAAACTAAATCTTGCTCAGTCATGACAAAAATATAATATGGATCAATGTCAACAACCTCCACTACACCTACTTCTATGGATGAAGGTTTTAGTTTACCTGTGTGGTTGAGTAGAATAAAAACAAAGAGAAGAAAAGTGGTTGTAATGCTGGATAATCTCCATGTTAAGAAGACCAAATCCAAATCTTTGAAAGATAAGATTATTTTAAGGATTTTGGTTGATTCAGATAAAACCAAATTTGTTGAAGTTGTCGAGCCCTTGGTGGATAAACATATGGAAGAACTTACTCATTCTGGTTACAAGTTTACTAAGGTTGAGATTGAGAAAAAATCATGTCTGATTTATTTATAGGATGGTCAAGATGCATTGGCTAATGTATCAAAGAGAAATCATGAGCTATGAGAGAAGAAAAATCAACTGAAATCAGAGGTTTCTTGCCTGAATGAGGTCATTCAACAACAATCTTCTCAGAGTGTTGTTGTTATGTCTCAGACATCCAAAGAGAGAAAGCTAATTAAAGCTACCAAGTCTTGGATATGAGGAGTCATATCTGAAGGAGTTCAAGCTATCACAGAGACATTTGTAATTCTTAATCACGTCAAAGAGATGAATGGAATGGAGTGAAACTTGATCTCTTCTTTGACTCAAGAGGCAAATGATTTGAAAGAAACACTTAATGATTGGGATGAAATGACAAGATTTGAGCTAGAGGCCTTGGCTTCATGTGACACTCTATAATCATGTGAAATGTTCTTTAGAT